>JASVER010000014.1:13967600-14150567 GCA_030449065.1 Oceanodroma leucorhoa | reverse complement strand
GCCCCGCCCCGCCCCGCCCCGCCCTTATAGGCTGGCGCCGGGACGCGCCGGCAGGGGGCGCCCGAGAGCACCCGGGCTGAGCCGGGCCGGGCTCAGCTAAGCCGGGTTTAGCCGGGCTGAGCCGGGCCGGGCTCAGCTAAGCCGGGTTTAGCCGGSCTGAGCCGAGCCGAGACAGGCTGAGCCGGGTCGGGCCAGCTAAGCCGGGTTTAGCCGAGCCGTGCCGAGCCGAGCCAGTCTGAGCTGAGCCGGGCTGAGTTGAGCTGAGCTGAGCCGAGCCAGGCTGAGCCAAGCCRGACCGGGCCAGGGATGCGCTGCCCTGCTCCATCCCCGCATCCCTCTTGCTGCGTCTGACCCTCCTTACACCCCGTGGTGCCAGGCGGGGTGGGACCTGGTGCAGCCCCCGGCGTGGGGCCACGGCTCCGATGCACTGACAGGCCCCTCCAAGTTCGGTTCTGCTCCTTCGTTATTCATCAGGGTATCGCTCCGCTTGCCACCCCAATTAATTTGGTTTTCCCGACCCACATCGGCTCTGCTGAGCCCCATGCATCGTTAACCATGGCCATCGCGCCAGATCATGAGGGACCCGGCAACCACAGAGGAGGTGCTGGGTCATTTCATTCCCACCGGGGTGACTTGGTTTTTCCATGGCTGGTCCCTCACCGGCGCCCAAAAACACGTAATAAACTCATGCGACAAGGCGTTGTGGATGAGATGCTCCCGGAGGAGGAGAAAACAGGGAGAGCAGCACCCGTGTTTGCGTCCTAACGCGCAGGCGGAGGGGGATGGAGGGTTGCCAGGGGAACAATGGCTGCGCTTCCCACCTCCCTGCTTTTTATTTCCACGCTGTAAATCGGTGCGTCTCGGGCATGCGTGGCTGGTGCCAGACTGCGGTGGTGCCGGTGCCAGAATCCCCGTGGAGAGCACGGTGCGGCCCAGGCGTGCGCTGCGCCGGCACTGTGGACTGGGACGGGCGAAATGGGGTGAGGAAAGGGCTTTTTGGGCACCGGCAGCCCCGTCCTTAATGGGGCTGATGCTGGCCCGCAGAGTGGCTGCTGCTGGTTTATTTTTAATACTTAATGAGATAAAAGGTTGGAATTGCTTTTAAGCCTTAAATTGCCTTAGCCCTTTTTATCTTTAAAAAACACGGCAAGCAGTTTAGGAGGGTATTTTTTTTTAAAGTTTGTTATAATGATTCCTGGTAGCTATTATGTTGGAAATAAGGCTCTTTCAAAGACTGTTGGGATACATTAAATGTTTCATTTTTCAGTCTCCGTTTCTTTGTTTTTGATCTCCATTCAGATTGATTAAAGACACTGACTGCTCAATTTTGATTAAATCCTAAATCATAACTGGCTTACAAAACAACTGTGAAAGCTGACATTTATGAAGTTCAGTAAACTAGTTGTAAGAACAGGAGTGCGAGATGGAAAAAAATAATAAAATTCCTTTCCAAACAAACATCAGTTGACAGCAAACAGATGGTTAGAGGCTCTTACTTGTAAACTGGAAAAATTAAGATTTGGCAGGTTCTGTTAAAAAATAGTTACAAAACATCTTAAAGTTTTCCCCTTCATATCCTGGTGTTGCTCTGGGCATCGTTTCAATATTTTCATAGGCTACTGCACGGAAAAGGTTCTGAATACATGAAAGCAGCTGGCATAAAAGGGCTTAGAAATACTAGTTAAGATTTATAGGAAGCAAGGCTGCCAGCATCCCAAAGATGCAGTATTTAAAACCCAGCTTCTCAGCCCACCAATAAATCACTGTAACTTAGCAGCGTAGCTGGAGTTTCATCTCCGAAGGTGCAAGAAAAGTGGGTAAAATGTAACCTCGGTAGATTTTTCCATATTTGTTGACTTACCCCRTGATAATGTTAAGCTAATGTTTTTGGGCAAAGCACAGCCGCATAAAATTAAACCTCTCACTGACACAGGTTCCCCCACAGGAGGGGAATTCAGCCAGAGACCTGCTTCTCGCGGACAAACATTTCTTCCTCCTCTGAGCTGAAAGGGAAAAAAGGTCGAGGGGAACATGGGAGGAACGCCCCGAATCCCGTAGGGATGCAGCCAGGGGGAACGGTTGTGCTGAGACCCTTTGCCGGTGAGTTTGGCAGCGTGACCTAAACCCGCCTGTGATTTTGGCCATTGCAATATCCCGTGGCGGTGAGCGGCCATTGCAAAATCCTGTGGCCATTGCAACATCCCGTGGCCGTTGCGATATCCCGCGGCCGTTGCGATACCCCGTGGCGGCGTGTACCCCCGCCTGACGGGGGTGCAGCACCCGCAAAACCCCCCCGCACACCCTCTCTCTGCAGCAGCCCCCTGAGCGCGCACGGGCGGGTGTCCTGGGTGCTGAGGGAGCAGCAGGCAGGGTGCAGGAACCTGGCAGGGCTGCGTTGCTGCCCGGCGTGCCGTCCTGCCGGCACACCTCGCGGGTGCCGCTGCGAAAGCCAAGGGACGGCGAGGGCGCTGGGACGAGCGGCTCCCACTCAGTGCCCCAGGCTCCAAACCTCCCCGCGGGGAGTCTTCGAGAGCATCCCTGCAGCCAGGTTGCAGGGGCTACCCAAAACCCGGGCCAGCCCCTCGGGCAGCTCGGAGCGATGCCCAGCTCTCGGCAACCCTGTGGCACGCAGGCAGCAGCCGGTTCTCCAGGGTTAACAGCTGAACCGCTCCTTCTYCGCCCGAGAGTCAATGGGGCCTTGTCTGCAACCTGAATTACTGGCCTGCAAACAATCATTTCAGAGGCAGCATCCAAGTCCAGTTCCTCCCCTTTTTCTCCCTCCCCCTCGCACCGAAACAGCCACTGGAACCATTTGCAAACTGTTTGCAATTGCTCTGGGCGCAAACACAAGGTTTCGCGGGGTCCTGCGGCCGCTCCCCGCGAGCCGGGGGCTGCTGGGGAGCGAGAGCCCCGCTCGGCTGGCGTCGCTCAGCCCACACGGAGCAGAAGTATACTCGCAGGCTGAAAACAATTTTAATTTTGAGATCAAAGGGAGTCGGAGGAAGGAAGGAGAGACACATGCAGGAGAGGGCCCGGTGTGCGTCTCTCCTTTTTAATGAGCTGCAGCACTTGCAGGAGCTGAGCAGCCGCCGGACTCTGCGCCCGGAGCGACTGCAGCGCTGCAGAGGAGCTGCGCAGGGAAGCTGCAAGYGATGCACGGCCCGAGCCAGCGGCTGCGGCGAGGCACGCAGGGCCGCGGCAGACCCCGCCGAGGAGACCGAGGCTGCGGCGTTAATTCAGACCGTGTTTAAGAGATGCCGTGGGTGTGAGAGCCGAAAACTCCCCTGAACCCCGGGCAGCAGATTTGCATGTCCTGCCGGTGCAGCGCCGGCGGGTGCTGAGTCACCCGCTCCCTGCAGAGCCCGTGCAGGAGCACAGGCACCCCAAACCCGTGCCAGAACCCCCCGGCTGGCACGGCTTACCTCCCTCTGCTGAGTCCGTGGGACGCTGCCTTGCACGTGCTGCTGACCTGGCAGTGCCGTGCCTCTTTTTCCCCCCATAAATGCAAGTGTGTACCACGTTTCCCCGGGACGTGGGATGCCCGTGTGAAGCTGCTTCTAGAGCAATTGTCGCATTTCTTCTTTTCTGTAAGAAAAATCCCTGGAGAACTGGGGCTTCGTTGCCTCTGCTTCCTTCCCAGGCAAGGCTCGCTGTAGAGAGATGCAGAAACATGTTAGAGAGAGAAGAAAACACGCAGGCAAACATTTCTGAACCTCATAGTGCTGCTTTGATCCTCGTTTCATCTCTGGGTCAAGCCTTCGTTCAGCAGAACCTGGTTTATCATTCATACATCTAAATCCCTGGAAAAGAAACCCCTATCTCATGAGACATTGAAAACTGTTCAGCAGAGTGCTAAAAATAACCTCCTCTGGGGAGCAATCCTGCTCTGCCCTGGAGGGAAATGGAAAGATGAGTTAATAGGTCTTTTCCATCTCTGGTTCCTGTAATTCTGCACAAAAMCAAGGCTGAGTCTGCTGTTTACTTTTCTGAATATGCAAAACTCGTCTCTGCAGGTCTCCGTCCCAGCCTTCCCGAACAGAAATACTGACTGCCTTGCTGTCCAGCTTTGCAAGTGCCTCTGATTTCTCCTTTTTTTTTTTTCATCTTTCTCTGCTACATTTTTTTCCCTTTCTCCCTCTGCTCCTTTGAATGAATGCTCAGACAAACACCGCCTGTTTCCAAGGGACTGCCTCAAGTTGCCAACTTTTCTTCCTGGGAAGAATCCTCTTCTCTGTGTGCTGAGCAGAGGTAATAAATCAGGTGAGCAGGAATGCAGGGCCAGCGCAGCCAGCGGCTCTCGGTGACTCCTCCGACCGGAGGGGAAGGAGCCTGGGAGGTTAATTTTGCAGCCGTCTGCCTGCACTGGCGATGCGCTCCGTGGCACTTGAGCTGGCAGATGGGAGACGGGTTGCTATTTCTTAACAAAAAAACAACAACAAAACCAACAAACGTCAAGTGCATTTGTAACCATGTCTCCATCACCACTGGCTCGTTGAGAGATGAAGGTTTTTCCCTCGGAGCCACGGCCACCAGCTTGGCCAGGGCTTCCCTGCGAGGGATGCCAGTCACAAACTGGGGCCGTCTCTGTGCTGGGGACCGGGCAGGAGAAGCATCGCAGCCCCGGGGCGGGCAGAGGGTCGGGCAGAGCACGTCGCCGGGATGCCTGTGCAGCCCTGGAGCTCGCTGGCTGCACCCTGCCATGTCCGGGCCACGCATGAGCATGAACAGGGCAGCGGGGACCGGCCGGATCATCACCAAATCGCAGCCAGCCGGCCACCTGGGCCAGCCTCCTCCGAGCTGCAGCATTACCCGGCATCCTTCAGCTCCGTTCCCCATCCAAATTCCCGCTTGTTCTTTATTTTCTGCCTTTTGAGCTTTTTTTAAAATCGTATTTTTAACTAGAGGCTGTTGCGGTTTCGCTGCCTGCRTAAGCCCAGAATTGGCCTCCTGCAACCCCCGAGGAGCCAGGGCCGGCGCTTCCAGCCCGGAGCGGCGCGGGCGGGTGGCTGGGCTAAAGCCCCCGCTGCTGGTTTGGCTCAGCTCCGCCGGCGCGGCSGCTGGGCTGCAGCGCGGCAGCGGGTGCTCAATGCCCTGCAGTTAGATGCCCTTCCAGTTGACAAGACCAACCGCGACGGCGCAGGGCCGATGGTTGCCCAGCAGGTTGCCCAGAAGTCTGCGATGATCTCGAGCAACGCAACCCAAGCGGCAGTGCCCCGTCCCCAGCTCCGCAGCCGGCCTGCGAGCCCTCGGGGCTGCTCTTCGCTCCACACCCGCCCCGCGGCCTTCTCCAGCATCTCCCCCGCTTCTTTTCCTTTCCTCCGCCTGCTCCGTGGTGTGATTTACAGCCACCGTGTTGCTGCTCCCACCTGGGATGTGCCGCAGCAGCGGGGACCGTGTGTCGCTGCCGTGCCCCGCGCGGCAGCATCCTTAATCCTGGTGGCCCTCGGTGCCACCTCCTCAAGGTGTTTTGTGGTCGCGGTGGGTGAGGAAGGCTGCGCTGCGGGCAGTTGTTTTGCCCTGTCTATAGATAATTAGAAATGCCACCGTTACCCAGTGTTTAATTAATCGACAGGAAAGAAAAGAAAGCTGGGTCGCCCTGGAGGAACTTATCACAGATATTAAAATGGTATCAAAGAAGTTCTGCAGCTCTTTAAAGSGTGCTTTAAAATATGGGACCAAGCCCAGAGTAGGAAAAATGAGGTTCCTGCCTGCTGAGTGACGGTACAAGAGCGGCCATGAGACGTCCAGTGGGGCAGCTGTGGGTYAACTGGGGCTGCTGGTGGCAAACTGCTCACCTCCAGCCAGGAGTGGACACGTAGGGCTTCGTTCTTGTCTGAAAGCCTCTTGGAGCCTGGTTGTAAGTACCTTCGAGTTTTCAGGCAAGGAAACAAACCCAAGCCCCAASCCCACCGTACGCTACAATCCAATTATCCATCCAAGAGCAGAAAATCACAGATGGTTTTGCATGGCTTTTCTGAAGGAGTGATACTCCAAATGCCGTTATCTGGGGAACCGTAACAAAATGTACACGGGCACTTATAACTGCAGCATCTGGAAGGAACGGCTAAAAATCTACTTATGTGCACAGGCAAAATTTCCAAGAGCAAGAGTGCTTCTGCAATTCATCGCCTGAATAGGAAACAGAGCAAGCACCGGCCGAGTCAAGGACCGTGAGCCACTGGGAGTCAGCCTTATCCACCGCATCCCGGCTCCTGCCGAAAGCGAGAGCAAAAAACCTTCCAGCCCCCGGGATTCAAATGCTGCACAAATTCAAACCCCGTGTGCGTATGTGGAGCAGGAGTGATTTGCAGCTTCAGATGCTGAGGGGGAGTTTGGGAACAGCTGTGGAGCAACGGAGAGGATGTAATCAGGGAGGATGCTGGAGGGATGGAGGGAGGGAGGGAGGCAGAAAGCAGGCAAGGCACTGGTAAAGATCTTTGTACTCTGGATTCCTCCGGCAGGCATAATGAAAGGGGGACCAGGCTTAAAGGAAGCAGAACAAAGGACAAAAGTAATGTAAAGGCTTGGCAGAAAGGGGGGAACTTTTGAAGGCTGCAATATTGAAGGGGTTTTTAAAGGAAGCATTTGAAGAGAAAGCTGCCTGCACTTCAAAATCCGGCATAGCGTTCTGCTGCCGGCGTGCTTCAGCTCGAGAAGGACCGACAGCAGACAGAGGGGAACAAAGAGAATTTTCAATATGGAATCAGAAATACGGCCCGACCATGCGGGGCACTGGAGTGGTGTGATGTCTGGCTCGAACGTGCGTCTCCCGATAGCTGGCGGAGTCGCGTGAACTTGTTACAAAACTTCTAGGGGGGGATAAAAAATCTCTTAGAAAACATTAGCATCAAGCTAAACTGGTGCATTGGCGTACTGCCCACTGAACAATTGATCTCAGATATAAATAGCGTAATTAACCTACACGGTATATACATTGTGTACCACTAGGATGACTTTTTGTTGGAAAACAAATAAATCTTTAAGAGTTTGAACCCTATTTACAGAATTGCTGCTCCATAAATCATTCAGATCATCAAGGCTACTTTATTAACGCTTTTCTGGCTGCATGCTTGCAAGGAAAAGGCAAAGACCTGTAAATAGTTTGGCTTTATAAATATTCCCCAGCACACAGCAAATGTCTTTCAGCAGGTAATGAAACATATGACATGCTCTTAATCTATGACCGAGGGCTATTTCATGGTAGTTTCCTCCCAGTACGCAGTTCCAGTCGTTTTSTGCTCTCACGCTGGAAAAGAGATTGGGGTTTCTGTAATGTGCAGGGGAAGGGAGAGCTGGGTCTGCCTGATTCACGGCCAAGACCGATGCCATTAATTTAAGAGAGCTCAGCTTAATGCATGCGCAAAAAGGCAAAGCTCTTGCTCAGGCGCTGAGGACCRAGGTTGCGGCAGGGTGAGGGGCTGCTCTCCAGAGGGCCGAGCCCCCTCCCCATCTCAGGGGTGTGCGGCCCCTGCGTGACCGTGCCCTCGGGCGTGCGGGGGTCCTGCCGCCGCGCAGGGGTCCCTGCACACTGCCCRGTGCTGATGGGACCCCAAACGCAGCCGGGCTGAGCCCGGGCAGCCCTTTGGAGGTGASCATCAGCGTCCACCCGCAGCCTCCAGCTGAGCCTTCCAGGGAAAGCTCCGGCTGCGGGAAGCAACCTTCAGATCCATCGCCGTGAGCCGCGTGGCGCGGCTGTCCCCCCCCTGCTGCTGCTGCTCCGGGGCATGCAGCACCTGCAAACCTCCTCGCCCCTTGCTTTGGTTGCAACGAGGGAAGCTTAACTGAATCCAGCTAATTTCTGTGAAGTCTGGAACCACCCTCAGTCTGTCTTTATAGCCAATTTGGGAACTAATGGTCGGTTTACTGTGCGTGCGGAGAGGGGGACGAGCACAAATGTTAGTATTTCTTCTCCCTCAGTCCATCGCTGCTGCAGAAACAAGGCTGGCCGAGTGGTGAATGCAACTCGAGTCCTGCTGCGCTGGCATCGCCTTGGCCGAACGCCTTTAGGAGGGCATTGCCTGCCCCGAGCGGGACTTCCAGCGTGACCGGGAGGGGGTCACTCTGCCGCTTGCAGCCTCTTTAGCGCCCGAGGGCCGAGGAGAGCTGTGGCATGGCTTCAAGCACTTCTCCAGGGCTTTGATGGGATGTCAGCAACCTGCAGACCCGTGCGGGGAGGAAGGCAAGGGCGGCGGAGCGGTTCCGCACGCCGGGGCTGCAGCACATCCCCGGACCRCGTAGGGACGGCGGTTCCCCCGCTCCATCACCGGCTGGGCTGGGCTGCGTGGGCTGGGGGCCGTATGGAAAACCTTCTCCGGCTGACTGGGAGAGCGGCCCATCGCTGTAGGGAAGGAGGAACGCGTGTGTTAGTACCTCTTTGCACCCTCCCTCGGTCTGCCTGGGAGCCGAGTCCCGGCTGGATCCCGCTCCCCCCCGGCTCCTGCCTTTGGTGCCGGGTGGTGGTTTCGGCGGCAGTGCCAGGCTCCGCTCTGCTGGCACGCCACGCTGCCGAGAGAAAGCGGCTCGGCAGGCTCCAACGCCGCGGCAACGGCCCTCCAGGTACGGCACAGCCCGGGCTTTGCTGCCCACCTCTCTCCCACCTTTCGCTCAACGCTGCGGTTGACAGCAGATCTCCCGCTCCCGCGCGCCCCGACCTCCTGCTGGGGGGCATCTCCTGATGCCTGGCGCTGGCATGGCCCGGCACGGGCGCCGAGCCCCGTGCAATGACCCCCGTTAGGGATTTCTSCACAGCTTACGGAAACCCAAGCGGCTCTGAGGCAGGCAGGAGCCCGGCTGCTGCCGAGGCTCGGGGTGCAAGGAGAGCAAGCTGGCATTTGCCTGAGGAAGGCGGCAAAAATGTACTCGCAGCCGGACGTTGCCTTAATATAAACACAGTCTTGCCCCAAATGCACCGTTGCCCATTTTCAAAGCAATTTGCAAACTCTCTCCTCTGCGTTGCCCTGCTCCAGCCTGTCGCAGAGGTGTGCAGGGCAGGCAGGAGAAAGCAGCGGCCGCTGCTTACGGCAGAGAGACTCGGCGACGCAGCCGCCGGCACCCAGCTCTCTGCTCTCCCGCGCCGCTGGACGYGCTCCTCAAAAGCCTCTTCTTGCCCACCAAGAGCAGCTGAGCCTGGCGAAAGCAAAGGTGTTTCCTCTGCCGGGTTGTCCCCTCCGGTGGGGTTTCAGCGGCAGCTCCAAGGCCAGCACCTCCTGTGCACCCTCTCCTGCTCCTTCTCCAGGCGGCTGCTCGGTTCCTCCCAGGATCRGGCCATCGGTGAGGGTCACCTTTATTATTAATGCCCCTGGCATCACCTAAACAGGCCCATTGAATCCCCGAGAGGTTACTTAGCGCCTGTCGGGGGAAGAAATACAAGTTTGTCTGTTTATGCCTGGTTGTTGGCTCGGTGGGTCCCCCGCACCAGGGAGCCCACGGCGAGGCTGCCTTTGCTTTACAGCTCCCCATGCACAGCCGCCTCCTTTTATTTTTAGTTGATGGGATTTAGCATAAAATAGTGCTGACCTAGCAGTAATCTAAAAAATTTGCAATAGACAGCTAGATCATCGTGTGCCATATTTTTGACTTGCAAATAGCTTCCACGGATAGYGAGGGTGTATTTATTAAACACAGCTAGTGTTGCATCTTTATTTAGCTCCTTCTGTTACCACACTGTATAATTCATGAAATTGCCTTATAAAGTTAGGGAGGAATTAAAATGTTGACCAGCTCATGAACCAGAGTTGACAATTCCATTATTTTAAAAGGAAAGCTGAGAGAAGCTAAAACCTGACAAATAACCCCGTGCCGGGGGAGAGGGGCTGCCAGCGGAGCTCACCTCGGCTGAGCAGGCGGGAGGCAAATCGGAGTCAGCTCCGGAGCATCATGCCCAGTGGAAYGCGGCTGCTGGATCCATCCTGCACTTCCAGGGGAAGGATTTCCATCCCAGATGATGGGAAGCCTTGCCGAGCCCTCCTCRGGGTGCTGGACAGCATGTCGCACCTCCTCCCAAAACCAGGAGGTCACGAGGGCGAGGAAACACCAGCGGGGAGGACGAGGATGCTATTTTGGAACACAGATGCCRCTCACCGCCATCAGCTGCCTTTCAGAGCAGACCCGGTCTTTAGGAGACCTCAGCCCCGTGACAGCACCAAGGAAACGCTTGGCTTTCCAGCTCAGGCGTGAGCCTGGCTCCGCAGGAGGGAAATCGCACACCGTCCTCTTCTGAATGCAACGTTTTACAACTCCATGCTCTCTAGTAAAATGTTCCCCTCAAGTTCATCTTCACGATAAAAACAGTTTCTTTCCTTACAYCGGAGGCCATGTATGCCTTGACTCAAAATATTTCATTAGCACCTGGAGAGTTTCCAGCAGAAAGCGATGTGATGTGGGGCTCTAGGTTGCCCGGGCATCGCTGGGTGCAGGTGGGTGCAGCCCGGCACCTCTGTGTTATCGCACAGCGGCTGCTGGCGTAGGGTCTGCTGCCTGCAGTGGGGTTCAGGGCTTGCAGTGGTGTGCATGGCTTGCAGTGGGGTGCACTGCCTGCAGCGGGGTGCATGGCTTGCAGTGGGGTGCAGGGCTTGCAGCGGGGTGCACTGCCTGCAGCGGGGTGCATGGCTTGCAGTGGGGTGCACCACCTGCAGTGGGGTGCATGGCTTGCAGTGGGGTGCACCACCTGCAGCGGGGTGCATGGCTTGCAGTGGGGTGCACTGCCTGCAGCGGGGTGCACCACCTGCAGTGGGGTGCATGGCTTGCAGCGGGGTGCAGGGCTTGCAGCGGGGTGCACTGCCTGCGGCGGGGTGCACAGCCGGGCCATCCTGGCCACCCTTGCAGCGCACAGCACGGGACCCGCAGAGCCTCGGGCAAACCGCCCCCTCTAGCCCCTTGCCTGGCCCTCACCCCGATGCCGGTCCCCGACAGCGCCGATGTCCTGGAAGAGGAGAAAAAATCCCCGTCTGGTGGCTTGCGTCCATGAATAATCTCAGCACTGGGAGGTGTTTTCATACCAAAAAGGGAGGAAAGGCAAAATTCTGAGCTTTTTAAGAAAAMAATATAAAATGTTTTCTCTTGTCGACGTCCAGAAAACAAAAGCCCTCCCCGCAGCGCCCGGCTCGGCAGGGCAGCCTGCGGGGTCTGAAGCTGGGCGCTGCTCCCCTCTGCGGGGGGGGAAGCGGTGAGCGTGCCCCCGGGCAACCAGCCCCCCAGCTCCAGGCTTTCAGGGTGAACCTGTCTCTCCTCCAACCCCAAAGCCTTCCCTTTGGAAGCGTCATCCCAGGAGAGGCATTTCCCTGCTTAGACATGCCACGTGCAGATGGAAACCAGATTCCACCAGAAGCACTCCGGCCAGTACGTGCTCTGTGGCTTTACAAAAAAAAATATAAATAAACATCAAAACAAAATTAAATACTAACAACAGCACACAACTTGACACGAAAGCCTAAATTCAAAACATGCCCATCTCTGGAAAAAATTCTTTTCCTATAGGAAACCTCAGGCGACGCGTCTTCCAGCCAGCCCCATCCCGGGGGTCTGCCCGGTGGGTCCCATCCTTTCCCCATTGCGACCTAGAGGTGAGCGAAGGGCGACTGACTTCAAAGGTGTTATTTTCAAGATGGAAAATAGCAGAAACTATCCGGGAAACAGCAAATCCTGGGTGCAGGGGGGTTGCAGGCTGCCCTTGCCAAAACTGCCAGCCCCAGAGCCCCGGTGCACGGGGCTGAGCTGCCGCAGAGCTCGGCGGGCTGAGCCTCCCGGACGCTCCCGGGAAGCAAGCCCTGTGTCACGGCGAGCATTTGCTGACAAACATTCCCATGAAAAATGCCAAATTCGTCTTCAAAATCCTCACCCTGCAAGTGTGGGAAGGGACCTGAGCGGCTGGTGCTGCAGCGGGCTCTGCACCGCCCCATCTCCCCCCTCGATGAAAAAAACCTCATTATTAAAGCAAGGAGGGAAGCTCCTCGGTCTGCCAGGGGCATACACATTAAGTGGYGTGGGCTGAATAATTTCCAGTAAGCGGTGTGCTCGGTGTTACCTCTGTTCCCATGTGGAAAGGCTGCCAGCAGACGAATGTCTCTCCGATTTATCAGGTGTTCAGAACTGTTGCCTCTCTCATTTTTGGGAACGATGCTGGGTACGTCGGATTGTTTGCAAATAGCTCCCCGCGAGCATTAAGCAGGTTAAATCTGAGCGGTGTTTGCTCAGCTTGGTTGGGCCGTATCAGCCCCGGGGAACGCCGCGACTCCCCGATCAGCGGCATATAACGCTGCGATTGAGTTTTGCGCCTGCGAAGGCTCCGCTTTGTATGTTGATGTTTTTCACCAAGGTTTTCCAATATTTGCTTAACGTTTATAATTATTTCCCAAGCCGGTTTTGCCAACAGCCTGATTCACAAGCAAAACCTTGAGTGACCGTGCCCGGGGCTGGCCGGAGCAGCGTGGGGTCGGAGGGACGTGGCTGGTGCTTGCCGTGGAGCCCAAGGGTGCGTACCCCCCTCGCCCCCCCTCGCTGCTCTGCGTAGCACTTCGACCRCAGGATTCAATGCAAGCCCCGCGTTTATTTCTATGCTGCCTCCAAATTTTTCCTAAGAATATGTGTATTGGCAAATTCTCAAGAAAGGTTGCACCTGGAAAACCAGGGCTCGGGTTTTGTTATAAACTTATTTCTAGCGTTAACATCTCTGGCAGGGAGGAGGAAAAAATGCTGCCGCTCACGCATCCGCCCGTCTCGGCGGAGGTGATCCCTCAGCGTCGGCACAAACAGCAGGTCCGGGCTCTGGCGCACAGCGAGCCTGGGCGGCTGTAAATAAATGATCCCCGAATGCCCTCGCCAAGGGAAAGGAGCACCGGGGGTGTTAACATCCCACCCCGTGTTACCGCTGCCCGTGCTCCTTTCTGCTCAGCTATTCAGGGCACTCCATGTCTGTAATAACTGGTGTTTTGGCAGCTGACGCCGTGTAATCGAACCAGGGCTGTCAGGGAAATTTGTAGCTATTTGCTTCACAGGGTTTCTTCATTCCACTCAGCAGCTGTCAGCCCGCGCCGCCTGGTTATTGATGATAGGCGCTAATCATGCAACAGATTCCCCACATAAATCAAGAGGCAGTAGAAAATAAAGTTTCTTCACACTGAGGTCATTTGCCCCCCTCCCAAGTGCCACGGAGAAGAAAAATACAAACTCTTACTCCTGCTATTAATAACCTCCCTCCTGCCGGCCCCCGGCAAAGGGAGATGGTGTCAAATTTTAAATTACAGCTTTTGTTACATCAACTGAATTGCGTGTTTATAAAACTAATTACTGGGTAAGTTCTGCGTGTTACGGGCTTGATTTGTGGACTGTCACGTGTCTGCAAAAGGGATCCTGTAAAAGGCTTTTCTCTTTTCTTCCCCCCCCCTCCCCTAGCACACAGCAGAGGTCAAGCAATGGATCTTGCATATTGTAAGTGACAGCTTCGAGTACCTCAAGGGCGCTAATCCACCGTGAAACTTTTTCCCCATCATATCTTTATTGCGCTGGAAATGGAAGGCACTTCTCTCTCCTCGCGGCTGTCACTCCGCCCAAGTGTAAACCGGACAAATTTAGCCCCGCTTCAATGTCAGATGGCACAAACCCAGGCTGGGCACTGCTGCTGGCCGGGATGGCTTTCTCGCTGGCGGCACGGGGCCAGCATCGCCCGCGGGATCAGTGCGATGGTGAGGGGCGGCCGTTGGTCCTCCAGCAAAGCTGCACCCACCGCTGCAGCGGGCTGGATGCGGGGCTCTTGCCCCCCACRTTTCGAGATGCTGGGCAGCCCCTGGCACTGCCAGCCCCATCCATCTCCATCTATTYGGTTCACCCTCCAGCCTCATCCATGCTTCCTTCCCAAAATGCCTTCCCCAGCGCTGTGAGCCATCGTCCCAGCAAGCTGGAGCCTTGCTGGGTACCCAGCTCTCGCCCCCCAAGCCTGGAGGGGTGGGAAGCGGAGAGGGGGGGTTCAGAGCAGCATGAGCATGAGGTGGGGGAGAGCCTTATGGACCCAGGGGTAAAAACTGTTATTTTTCTCTTGCTGTAGCCCTGTAAGCCACACTGCAGCGCTGGGATATAAGCGTCTGCTAAAACACCCCCTTCCCAGGGGCAAGCAAAGCCCCCTCCCGACTCTGCAGGTGATGGCGAAGCACCCCGCGTGGTGCGGGGACACCCGTGCGTCGGGTCGTGCACCGTGCCGCGCTCTCCCTCCTCCATCCCTCCGTCAGAGCAGCTCCCCCGGCACAAGGTGAGTTCGCTTCCAATCCAGGTGGCATTTAGGGGCTGAAGCTTTAGACTTCGCGACTCGCGTCCCTCCTCCCACATCTCTCCCCGCTCGTTTTCTCCGCTGGCCCTGAGCACGCGGCATGGCCGGTGATGGCTAAATTACCCCTTCGTTAGCTGCCGTGCCCATGGCCCAGGACCTGAAACAACCTGGCTGCTCACACCGCGGGCAGGACGCGCAGCCACGCACGGCGGATGGGGGAGAAAAGCCCCTGTGATGGATAATGGTCTTGGAAAGAGGTTGCAGCCCTACTCCTGGGAAGGAGAACAGGAGCGTGTGTTATCAGGTGCGTCGGCACCGGCGCCTCTGGCATCMCCTGCTTCAGCCACCCAAAATCTCCGTGAACAGCCTTACCTGCGCCTGCGCCTCCTCCGCCGGGGAAACGCCTCTCCTGCCCRTGCCCGGAGCAAAGGCAGGCAGCACGGTGGCATTCGCGATGTGCCACTGGATGTCAAGACAGCAGCTAAAACTTTTATTTCTGTTTTTTCAATGTACGGTTACCGAATCATGAGCCCCAACACTTGCTAATTAGTCTCTAGAATGATGTGTTTGTTACAAAAATGGTTAATTCGCTCAGCAGTGTGTCTCATACAAAAGAGGAGCCAGCCTTTGAAGGCAAAGCTTTTATCCTTTTCAAACACGTCCTCAAGTTATCAACTTCAACACAACATCAAGGCCTGCTTTTGTTGGAATAATTTAACACTAATAGTTCGCGAATGCTGCCACCGCTCTCGTTGCGGAGCTGTCACTGGCTGCAGCGAGACATTTGGTTCAAAGGCAGTGCCAGCACTGAGCCAACTTGGACTTATTTTTTTGCAAAAACTTTTTTTTCCCCCTTTCTGAAAGGCGGTTCGGAGCTCTGGCTGTCTGGTTTGGCAGCACCGGTCTTGCCCGTACCTGCGGCGGGGTCGTGGGCGGTGGGTGATGCTGCAGCAGCCTCCCCGGAGCCGGGCAGAGCTCGGCTGTCGCGGCTGGCAGAGGGCTGGTGACTGGTGCCTTGCTGGTCACCCCAGCTCACTGCTCTGGGTGGAGAAGGGGCAATTTAATGGACACGCCAAGTCCCCCTCCCAGCTCGGGGGCTCACCACCCAGCAGACGCGGGCGGCTGCAGCGCCGGGGAGGGACGGGAGCGAGCCGGGTTCTCCCAGCCCGGGGAGAGCTGCGACGGCACAGCACGGATGCGTGCGGGCCCGCTCCAGCAGCGCGGCGAGGCAGAAGCGAGCAGCAACCAGCGTGACAAGCACGAGTCCTGGCTGCAGTCGTCTTCCAATTAACACCAGTTACAGCCGTGCAACGTCCTGTCACAGGCAAAGGAGCTGAACTAATGAGCCGCACGCCCAGATACAGTAACTGAAGTGTCCAAAGAGGAAAATCAATGCTGGTGATCGCTGGTGCCTGCCTGCGGGTTTCCTGCATATTCTGCATTTTAGCACGTCTCCAGGAGCCACGGCTCCGGTGACCTCCTGGGGAAACCCCCCCAGCTCGGCAGGACCTCTCCCGGCGAGGCTKTAGCCAGCTCTCAGACTCAGTTTACCTTTTAATGATGCTGGAGAGCTGGGACTCAAACCGACCAAGGCAAGACAGGCTGTCCTCGGGCACACAAGTGCCTCCCCGTGCTGCTCCCGCTGCCATCGCCGCTGCCGCTCCGCGCCCCCTCGCCCTGCCTTGCCTCCCACCCCCGTGTCACCCCTCTCCGACGTTGGCCRGACCCCCTCCATCTCGCAGCCTCGGCATCCCAGATGGGCACCGATGCATCGTCCCCGCCACCCCCCCCGCATCGCCCCATGCGGGACGCGCGTTGACCGCGGCAGCATTGCCCAGCCTCCTCTTGCTGTGTCAAATAAAATC
Organism: Oceanodroma leucorhoa; assembly: GCA_030449065.1. NCBI lineage: Eukaryota > Metazoa > Chordata > Aves > Procellariiformes > Oceanodroma > Oceanodroma leucorhoa. The sequence continues at coordinate 14,134,445 of JASVER010000014.1, read as the reverse complement.
CGTGAGTGGCAGGCGTGGAGCCCAGCCGGGAGAGCATGTCAGCGAGGAAAATTGCCAAGATCAGGGAAAATAAAACTGGTATTTCAGAGCGCATCCCGCTCGAGGGATGCTCTGCCAGGCAGCCCCGTCCACAGCAGGAGCTGGGACAGGGTCCGGCCGGGGAGGGGATGTGCCTGGAGGCTGCGGGGCTGGGTTTGCCCCACTGCACCCCTCACGGCGCCTACGTCTTGCTCTGTAAAATGCATACACRTGCTCATGCTTTCCAAAACACCGGCAGAATAATTTTCTGCCTTTCTAAGGAGCCTGACACCCCAAATTCATGACAGAGGCAGCAACAAACCTGCTGCAAGCATGGGTGCAGAGGAGCATGACGGTGCCGGGGCTCGCACCCCTCAGGGACCCCCTCGGCTTGGAGGGGCCGGCGGGGTCCCCACACCAGAGGCACCTCTCGCTCCCCAAGTCCCCAACACAACCCTCTCCGCCTGGGCAAGAACCTTTCCTCGCCTCCCCGCCGCGCCGAATCGCTCAAGCCGCGTTGGGCCGGCTCCAAGGTGGAGCAAAGCCCGGATTYCCCCACCTCAGACGCCGTCCCACCAGGGACCGGCCGGCCCCCGGCTCGCCCCCGCGCCGAGAGCGCTTCGCGGCGTCGTATGTTGGTTTTGGCAGCGCGGCGGCACCCGCGGCAGAACAACAGCGCTCGCCCGGCTGAGTCAGAGCTATTCCTAGGTGAGCAGTTAAATAATTCAGTGACGTTTTATTTCAGAATTTAATTATTTTATCATTTATTTATTGGACTAAAGAGAGCTCTCCGGCACGCCAGGCTATAAATCCCCGTTTCCTCCAGCCTGCCCCTGCCTTTCCTCGCTCAGCTCTCACGTTCCCCGCTCCCGCGCTTCCGTGCATTATCAAAGGTGACATAATCCCACAAGAACGCATCCCCCCCACCTATTTCTCTGAATTAYATTTTTTTTCCCTTTGTTTCCCCCTTTCCTCTTCCCTCAGCTGCTGAGCGATTGGGAAACAAAAAGGCAGGAAAGACCCAGCATCCATGAAACCGAAAGACGTCGGCACCGAGGCTGCTGTCTGCAACGTCGAGCATCCTTCTTGATGTACGATTTTGCCGCCGTGTGTGTGTGTGTGTCAACAGGAGCGAAGGCGCATAGATAGATTTCTTTATTTTATTTCTCCTCAAGACTCTTCTCTAGTCTGAAAAAAGAGCAAAACTTTAATCATCCRCACCCAGCCCTGATGTCAAGGCTGTTGGCTGCACCCGTAAGACGACTCCCTATTACGGGGCTCTAACATCGCTCAGGGTGCCACCACATTGTCTTCAGACAACGGCTGTCTGCTCATAAATTATCACACCTACTTCAGCCTTTTCAGGTATAACCAGTAATTTAGCTTTTGAAAAAAAAAAAAAACAAAACCCAACTGTGGAAAGGGGAAAATCATCTCGAGCAAGAAATAACTAAAAAAATGTGCAAAACAGAATGAAAATGACACTTCRGCTTTAACATCACATCATTAGCAAGATATTTTATCATGCAATTCATCTGCCTACCTACCTGCTTCCCAAACCACAATGTTCCCCTCAGAGTTCTGTTCCTCTTTTGCAATGAACCATAAATTACATGCTGACAGCTTTAATTTGTGCAAAGTATGCCTGGTTGCTTCTGGCACAAGCAGCCGGCTGCTATAATAAGGTCAATATATATTCATTGTCGCATTGCTTGATGTGCCAGATAACACAAAAATGCAGAAATGTGGTAGTTTCTTTGGGGCTACAAAGTGGGAATGATAGAAAGCTAAGAACGCTGCATCTCATCAGGGCATCGCAAGCAGTTGGCTCATCATTTATGCATGGCATGAGCAATGTTATGATTTAACTAATCATCATCAGTTATTCATCCCATTGCTGTCAGGGGACCATGCAACACTTTCATTTCTTGCCAGTTCTGGATAATTTATGTTCCCCTATCATTCGAGGGTTGGTTGGTTTGTTTGTTTGCTTCCTTTTTTTTTATTTTTTTGCCTTGTGGTTGACCATTAGCAGGTAAGCTCCAACATTTCCTCTGGAGTGTGGGGTGTTGATGTACGGCGAAGCCTCCGAAACGCTGCCCGTGGAGGAGGAGGAGGGGATCTGCCCTCGCTGGGGGAACCCAAACCCCCCACAGCRGCGAGAGCGGTGTGGGGAGAGATGCCCACTCCCCACGCAAAGCCCCAGGGAGACCTGCACTTTGCAGGGGTGCTGGTGGGTCGCGTTGGAGCTTTGGGAAGCCACAGAAACCGGGCTGACGCTGGTGGGACACCGAGCATCTCCTCGGAGATGGGATCCCTCCGCCCGCTCCCGGAGAGGACAGTGAYGGTGACAACAGCCCTGCAGAGCTGCTTTCGCGGCAAGCATCGCTCCCACCTACCCTGCGCACYCTCTGATGCTCAGGCAGGGAGGTGCATCCCCCCGAAACCTCTGGAAACAGGGGAACCGGGCACCCTGCGATCTCCTCGCTGGCCGGAGGCAGCTCGGGGCATTGTGGGGGTCCAAAAGACCCCTGCAGCCCACCCCATGCTGCCCAGCGGGGTTTTTTGCTTTTTCTGATTCCATTTTAAGCAAATTAACGGAAAGGTAGGAGCCGAGGCGCGCGGTGCCCAGAGGCACAGAGACCCCCCAGGAGACGGTGGCAGGTCCAGGGCTCCGGGSTGCCCGCGTCGGAGCCGGAGGGACCGGCGCAGGTGGCCGCGCGAGCGAAACAGCCGCCGAACACCCCGTTTTTCCAATGCATCACAATTCCAGAGAGGCACCTGCGCTAAATGGCTTTGCATGGCGCTGCTATGAACATTTACGGAGCTCGGTACCCCCCCAACACCCGCAAACTCCTACCTGCGGCAGTTATAAGGGTGGCCGGTGTCACGGCAGGGAATGAGCATCGCTGCCCTGTGGACGTCAGCACCGGGGAGGAAAACCCCTCGGAGCATGCACGGCGATAAGCCCAAGCGTTGCTCCCGGTGGTACCACAAGCAAGTTTTGGGGTATGACCATCGCAGACAGACGGGTTTCGGGGCACGGAGCTGCAGCAGCACCTCGCCGTGGGGAGGGACAGAGGGGCAGCAGCGTGGCGGGGGTGGGTAGAGGTGCTCAGGAGTTTGCCAGCCTTTAAACCAGAGAACAACTATTCGATGACGTGCTCTAGCAGCAGCAAAGYCTTCTCCTTGCTTTGAGGGCAAATCTTGCTTTTCTGGGCTCGGAGGCGCTTGAGGCTGGGAATCCGCTGCCTCTTCTGGGGYCTGCCCTGGTGCCTAGGGCTGCTCTGAGATTTTAGTTCAGTCCGTAAGGGAATAGATTCGAACTCTCTGTTGCGGAACAGGGAAAGGCATGCTCGTCTGCGCCGGGGAGGTCTGGTTTCCGAGRTGGCACCGTCCCCCAGCACCGGGGGTACCGGGAGGTGGCAGCAGCCCCCGAGCCCCAGGGATGGGGTTTATCGTCTGAGCATCAAAGCAACAGCCGGACATCGTCTGTTCCTGTGTGTAACTGCACATATAAACACAAATGTTACCGTTACGCTCACGGACATTTTCRTAGAACACGTATTAAAGGAAGTAGATTAGACGGCTTTTCCTCGAGATCATAAGTATTTAAAAAGCAATAAGGCTTAATGCCTGTTTTTCTTACTTTGTAAGGTGGTTGGGGATGATAAATGATAGGCAATTTCATGGCTGGAATTTCAATTTCCCAAAATATTAGTGCTGTTCTCCACTTCCAAGAGGTCCCTTTTGGCAGTCTCCTGTGCTGCCTCCTCCTTCTCTGCTTCTGAATTCATTTTCAGGTCCGACATCCATTTCTTGGGCCTGGCAAAGGTCTTGGGAAGCTGGTCAGCAACGCTTATCTGCATCCTGTTGGAAGAGAGTTCGGGAAGCTGAAAATTTTTATTTTGGCATTTTTAAATAGAACGACTCTTCTCTTGTTTTGAAATATGTTTAGACGCAGTCAATGTAGTTTAAAAAGAAACAAAAAAGCTCCAACATCGTGAAATGTTTCTATTTCAGAGAGATTAAATGTGTCTGTTTCAGCAAAGAAAAAGGAGTTTCACCTGAGACTCATTTTTGATGGCTTTTTTGTTGACGTAGAGAAGAAAACAAGACACATTTCTAGGCTGATGCAAATGAGTTATTGACCCCAAAGCAAGGCAAACCAACCAGCAAAAAGCCAGTAAGSCCCCTAAAACAAGAAAACATTCAACCCAGGTGTCGCATTGACGAGCACTTCTGGGAAACCGCAGCATGCATAAGCTGGAATTTCCAGAGTTTCTTATTATTTTCCCTGCCGAGAGGACTCTCCCATCAGAGGCGATGGGCACGGCCCCAGGAGCCAGGATTYGGGTGGGGAAGGAGGGATGCCCCCGCGCTGCCTCGGGGTGTTAGATACGGGGATCAGGGCATGGCCGGGGGGACGTGACCGGCTCGTGCACAAGCAGAGAATGGATGAAGGAAGGAAAACTTGGGGATCTTCCCCAGCTAACGGCAGACAACAGCCCTGCTCATTGCCAGCACGCTCTGCCAGCGCTAGCTTGTCCTTACAAGGCCCCTCTGGAAATAGCCTCCGTTCCACAGCTCTGAGATGAAACCTGAAGTTTCGTACTGGGCAGCGAAGGTGGCACCAGGACCACCGCGCAACCACRCGTCCTGGCCCTCAGCCGCCCGGCGCTGGTGGACAGAGCGGCTGTGCCGGCTGCTCTAAAAGTAAAGCCCMGAAAATCTGGCACCCAGAAAATCAATCTGGCACCCAGCAAGTCCCCAGCGTCAGCCCCAAATAGCTCAGCGACGTCCCTCTCCCCCCCCCCAGGCTGTGTGCAGGGGGATTCCTCCGAGCTGGCGTTGCTGAGCCCCGGACCACCCCCCCCGGCGTTTCCTCCCTGGACCTTCTTCAGAAAGCTCCGGCTGTCACGCAGGTTTTTCGGAGGCAGAGATGTCCTGCGGCGAGCACAGCGGCCCCTCCGGCTGCCAGCACCGCAGCTCCTAAGGACCCCCGGCCCCAGTGATGTATTATTGAAATCCATTAAAGTGCGGCGGCTCTGACAGTGCTCTAAGGTAATATGTCACGGCACCACCGCTCTGATGATGTACTTACATAATATATCAAAGCCCCATCACTCTGATTATGTTCTAATACAATATATCAAAACGCCATTGTTCTGATGATGCACTATTATAATACATCAAAGTACCGGGGGCCTGCTGATGTGCTATTACCGAACATCAAACCCTTGTCAATCTGGCGCTGCGCTGTCATGCAATGGCCACTCAGAAGACAGTAATAAAATTAAGCTTATTCTTTAAAATTTATCTCTCTATCCATCTGTGGAGAGATATTGATTTAGCGCAGGTTGGGAACTGCATATATATCCCATAAGGTAAGGGGTTGACTGATAAAGCTTCATATGTTTTAGGGCTTTTAAAATGCAAAGGGAGCTYGATTTGTTTTTTGAGCTTGTGGGTCTCCAGTGCCAGCCAGAAAGGAAAGAAAAATCCCTCCTCTGCTTTGCAGCCGTGCACGCACCTGAATTTCGCAGAGCACCCAGCGCAGCCTGTGGTTTCAGGAGAGGTGCTCACCGTGCTGCCGTGGGTGCAGGAGAGATGAAAGCCCATCAAGCTTTTAAAAACAAGAGGTGTTGGGCCTTTTCCAGCAGCCTGAGTGCATTCTTGCTTCTCGATATTTTCCTGAAAAACACCACCTCCTGGGGGTCTCGCAGCCTGCTGTGGATTTTTTTTTACCCTTAGAGGCTAATAGCAATTTGCCGGGACGAATCCACGCCCACACCGGGAGATGGTGCGTTGGCACCAGGCAGCTTCCCTGTCTGCTCCCACCCGTACACACCACCAAAAATATATGAACAAAGGCTAAAGAGCAATTTAAAAACCAGAGGAAGAAAAGGAAGCGCGGCTTGTGATGTTCCCAGCCCCGGGGCAGGACTCCGCAGCCCTCTGCAGCAAAGCCTGATTTATAGAGCCGGCAGCACCCCGAGGGTGCACAGCACCCGGGTGGGCATCAGCTGAGCCCCCGGGCAGTTAACCCCGCGCCAGCCCCCTGCCCTACCCAATCCCCACCGCAGGGCTGGGCGGACAACCCGCCCCGTAAAAGGCTTTTATCAGCACAGGGCTGAGAATCCAGTGCTTTCCGTAAAAAGGAAGGGCAATAAGAAGTATGCATCAGAAATATTTTTATGACACATAAATAAACACAGATATCGGCGTACGYCGGTTGACACAGCAGCCTTACCTTTGGCTCAGGACGTCAGCCCAGGCCAGAGGCGCGGAACGTGGACTTGGAGAAATTCAGCCACGAGCCCAGCCCGGGGCTCCGACGCTGGACCAGAGTGATGGGGACGGGCAAGTGCAATGGTTTCTCCAGCAGCAGAGCAGCTCTGAGAGATCCCCTCGCCCTTCCCCATCCCCAGGGCTGCGGTGGGTCGCTGGTGGGGTGAAGACCCCAGCCCTGGCGGTGCCAGCACCGGGACCCCCGTGCCGCCGGAGCCGACACCGTGCTGCCCGAGCACGCGGGGCCATCCCGGCTCAGCCCTCCTGGGCGAAGGGCTGTGCCTCGGGGAACCTCTTACCACCCTCGCTGTTTAATTTGGCTCCAGAACAAACCCGAGGGTGGTTAAAGACATCTGCGTGCTTTCCAGCTCCCTCCCTGTAATTAGGGCTGCCCGGAGGTGCTATTCCAACGAGGGCCGGAGGAATTTCYCCGGGTGCTGGGCAGGGAGACCTGGCAGAGAGTTTTTGCCTTGGCTCAGGGAATCCTTCACGAACCTCCTCTGGGGGAAAAAAAAAGAAYATAAAAGCCCTCCCTCATGGCACGGGAGCTTGGCTGCAGTTGAGGAGCACCTGCCCTGATAGCAGGGCCGGGGGAGCGGTGTTTAATGGGGTAAGAGCGGTTTGGAGGTGCCGAGAACAGGCAGGGAGCTGCAGAGGCAGGTGGGGACGGGAGGTGTTTGCTGGGGGAGGAGAGGAGACCGATAAGAGCCGTGAGACAGCCTGGGGTCATCCTAGCTGGCTCTCGGGTGCTCCTCAAACACTTCCATCTGCAGAGATAAAAGTTCTCAGAAGAGACTGAAACTCTCCCCCCAGCAGCACAGGGGGGAGCGGAGGCGTGGGGGAGGCTGCCAGCCAAGGCTGAGCTGACAGGGGCATCTCCAGCAGAAGAGAAAAAGCTGTTTTCTTCCCATGACCCTTTCCTTTAACCCCTGGGCTGCTGCATTTGAGTTTTCACGTGACGTTTCTCCCTCTCTCTAGGTTATCGGCCCTTCCTGCACGCCCCGGGAACGGCAGCGATGTCTTTGCCCCTCCTGTCCTGACCACGTYCCGCAGCCCCTGCACACCCCAGCCATTCCTTGGCTACCATTCCACGTGCCTACCTCTCCAGTCTGACCATCCCCCGTGTCCACGCTGSGGGGTACAGCATGCATAGGGGTGGTCTGACCCTATAGAGAAAGCTCTGGCCCTCTCCTGCCCCCCCATAGGCACCAACCATCAGTGCTCGTTGAAGATGACGGACTCAGCCAAGAGGGATCCAGACGCCCCGTCCCCAGCAGGCCATGCTGGCATTTGTTTCTGTGACTAGGCAGATGAGAAAATGTCATTAAAAAAAGCAAAAGCAGAGTTTCTCCCTCCYCAAGCAGGCGATGCCCGGAGCCAGGGACCGCAGCGGTGATGCTGAGCAGCAGGGCTCAGCCTGTGGACCCTCTTCGTGCTGCCCCGGGGATGGTCCAGCATGGCAGGGACCTGCCCAGTTTGGAGAAAACACTGGTGAAAGTGGGACCAAAAGGAGGTGTGAACCAGCCTGCTGCTCCAACGGGCCCCGGGGAAGTGCTGAAATGAGAAAAAAGCATCGATTCTCCCTAAAACTGCTCAGGGTCAGGGGGCTGTGCATGTAGCGGCAGGGGGAAAAGGAGGAGGCAGCTTTTCCTTTGCAACCAAACGACCAAGTCCCCCCTGCTTCGAGTGAAGGGGGGAGGCAGAAGAGCAGGGCTGAGGCTGAGAGCAGGGCTGGGGCCAAGCCCGGGGACCCCAAACAGCGGCAGCAGCAACCGGTGCTGTGAGCCCGGGGAGGGGAGCGGAGGAAACCACCCACGGCGCCTGTGCGAACGAGGAGTTTTTCCAATCTGTCTAAACCCGATATTAAAAGGAGCCCGCAGGAATGCTGGACGCCTGCCATCCCGCTTCGCACCTTTTGCAAACCAAAACAGCCAGCCGAGCAGCTGGCAGCGGACCGGGGGAGTTTTGGGAGCCTGCGCCTTTGTTAGGAGCCGTGTCGACCTGCAGGAACCTCCCGCACGGCTTTGCCAGGGTCCCTGCTCCCGTTCCCGGGGGGGAAGCCTCTGCCTTCCATCTTCCAGTCCTCCCAGTGCAACCAGTTGGAGTGGAAAAGCTGCAATTTCCCAGTTTATTCCCCAGGGCGGCAGCACCCGCAGACGTCATTAATGCAACAGCCGGTGCCCACGGCGCAGGGTCCGCGACCCAGACCCACCTCCTGCAGCGATGCCTCCGCACGGCCGGACCCAGGGCAGGATTTGGCCCTACCCCGTGGCCTGCGGCTCTCCTGCCCGGCTTGCGGCGTTGCAGATAGCTCAGAGGGGTTGCCATCCCTTGGTGTCTCCGGTGGCCACGCGCAGCATCCTATGCATGCCCCTGCCTCTCCGGGTGCCCTTTCCTCAGGAGCAGCGGGTCCTCGGTGCCTGGACCGACCAGCATTTCCGAGCACGGCTCCGGGTTGCGCAGGGGAAGGCGCGCTGGCACGGCTGGGAGAGCAAACAAACAAAAAAAAAAAGAGATAAGATGCACACGTTTTAACCTGTCTGTTGCAGCGAGAGACCAGATAATGCGATAAGCCAGAGTTGCTCAAGAGTAAGTTTAAAGCTTGTTGATTAAGGAGAAGAAAAATATTCATTAATGATGCGTCACTTGCGGAACATCCCTGCAGCTGCTGAGCGGGGCGAGCCGGCGCGGTGCCCGTCCCCAGCAGCCTTCCTCGGCCCCCTCGGAGGGTCCCCCGGCCCCAGCCCCGCGCCGTGGCCGGCAGCAGCGGGATGCTGTGCCCACGCCTGGCTCCCGTCGGGGAAAGCAGGCAGGAGCCGACCTGTGCCGTCACGTCGAGGGCTCYCCATCAAATCACCTACCTCCAGAAGAGCCATCCGACGGGCTGGGAGCTACCGAAACGCCTTGGCTTCAAACGCCTGCGTAACACGCCGGGCCACTCCAAGACCTAATTACTTCTAATAAGAAATGAGTGCATTTACAAAAGGACGCCTGCAAAGCCCAGYCCGAGGAGCTCCGCAGGTCCGGCGCTCGGTGCGTGGTGAAACGCTGCTGTAAGCCCGGCGCTGCGGGTGCTGCAGGTACGGACAGCGGCGTTTGTCCTGCCGGAGCTCAGGGGACAGGCAGACAGGGACGTCACCTCTCGTCCGGCGGAGAGGCTCGGGATGCCGCCGTGCGCGGCGGTGCAGACCCCGCGGACCCCCCCTTCCTTCGGCACAGCATCCCCGCCATGCCGAACCGCCCGGGCAGCCCCCGGCGTGGCAGGGCCAGCGCCGTGCCCCCTCCGCGGCCGCGGGCACCCCGAGCAGAGGGCAACGCCTTCAGGCTGGGTTTACTTGCCTTAAGATAATACTGATTTTCAAAACAGCTCTTTCTGGTGCAGCTGGGCTGGCGGGGCTCTTCTGCAGCCGAGCGCGAGGAGCCAAGCGAGCATCACCGCTTCCCTCCCGCAGCCCCTCCGCTGTTTATTTTAGTGTATCTTTGGGAAAACGGCCATTGGTGGCAGGCAGAGATGTTTAATCAGGTTCGCGTTTACTTTCGGAGCCACTGTACAAACAACACACTGTGGGTAAATTAAACAAACACCGGTTATAAAGTCTACATAATCAGCTTAAACTCAAAGGATAATTACAAGAGTCAAAATCTACAGTATCATAAAGATAGGCAGTCAAGGACTGGCTCCAGCACATGACAGAAATATAAGTTAGCTTTGAAAGATAACCTTGTGAGCTACAATTAACTCGCAGGCTTTGACAGTTACCGAAACCCTAAATGAAAATAGCCCAAGGAAAACAAATACAAGGTTTGGCACTCCTGAAGAAATTTAAACCTAAACATACAAATTAAAAGCACCTCGAGAGGCAGGGTGGGATTTAATAACATAATGTCTCCCATTCACTTGAAAGTAATTGATGCACAATAAAAAACCCTTTCTGTCGGCACAGGCAGTGGGAAAACCCGCCGAGTGGCTGTGGAAATCGAACCCTTTTCATGTAAAGGTTGTGTTTTTTCTTTTAAAGCAATGACCTGACAGCAAAAAGCCTGCAGGGAAATGGCTGATTTCGAGAGACTGTTAACAAAAGGTGTCCGGGCCAGGCTGGCCCACGCGCGGCACCCGCTGCAGCCAGCGGCGAGTGCAGCCCTCGTCGCTCCCCGCAAACACAAATAATAACCTTAATTAGCGTGGAAAAAATACGAGGATGCCGGTGGCCCCAGGGAAAGCCGGGTTATTGCAGGCGGGAGGGTGATAGAGGAAGGTGGCAGGGAGGGGACCTGGCGGCAGCTCCTCGGGGAGGGGTGCGTGCAGACCCCCCCCGCCCCTCGCCCAGGGACCGGCCGCAGGAGGGGGGTCTCACGGGGCAGTGGGGACCCCGCAGGAGGAGCGAGAATGTGGGGGATGCCAGGCACGGACGGGGCAAGCACATCAGGCAGCAGGCCTACARTCCTGCAGCAGTGGGATTTTTAACTATTAAATTATTGCGAGCCATCAGACAACTTCAAAATTCAYGGGATAAACATGAAAACATTTTGGCAGCGCTTTCACCAGTTCTCCTCCCCATTTCCCAGATGGTTCAGGCTCMAAATACAAATACATCCACCAAACAGGGGAACATTTCCCAACTCTGGCTCTCCTTGCACCCCTGGGATGTCAGCCCAGGCACGACGCGGGTTGTGACCGTCTGCCACCCCTTCGGTGGCCGAGGTGGAAGGAACCTGCTCCTTCTCCATCCCGCTCCCCGCGGACAGCTCCCCTCATCCCAGAAATCATCACCACTGGGGCTAATTGGGATGCTGGCTGGCAGTCTCTGCAGGGAGAGAAAAGAAAACAACCTGACACGTTACGACTTCCAACAAAGCTTCAGGGAGCAGCAGGCTTTCCTCGGAGACGGGAAAACAAATGCCTTTTAAAATAAAAGCCGATAAACTGACGAACTTAGTGCTGCTTCTCGCTTATAAATCACAGCGCTGCACTAGCTAATGGCTCTGGCAATGGGAGTTCAAAGGAAAGAAGTAACCTAATTATAAAGTTTGTTAGATTTATTGTCAGTTAATAACAGCGTTTTCAAAGATGCTATGAGTAAGATCGGTGGGTTTCTCATGCTTTACGCATTTTTCTCTTCCCAACAACTATTCTAGGTCAAATTTATTGCGCTGCGCTTCTTTTTCCATCACGGGGGGCGAGGACACTTGCAGGCAAGCCTTGCGATGCTGTGATTAGCATAATGAGGGCAGGGGAATATATTGTACTTCCTTGTGGCTTTTTTGGCTCAGATCGTGAGCGAGAAAAGGTGTCAAGAGCTGCTGGCAATTTTTGCAAATATTAAGGTAATGAAACAACTTGACGTTGCTGAATTATTAAAGGTCCTCCTGCGTTTCTGATATTTTATTCTTTTTATTAAATGTGTAAGTGAAGTATCAGGGAGCTGGGCTGCTTTCCTTCTCCCACGCCTCTCCCAAAAGCAGTGGAGGGGAGGGAAAGGCAAATCCAGGCCGGTGCAGCCGTTCCGGCTGGGGTCGGACGGGCCGGGCGGCTGCACAGCCGGACGCTCAGCCGGCAGAAGGGACCGGCCCGAGTTTCGGACTGATGTGCCCGAGCATCCCACGGCAAAGCAGGAGCATTTCCCAGGGTTTGGAGGTGATGGAGGGACACCGGGCTGCCTTTTCCCATAGCATTAACGAAAATATTCTGCATTAAGCACTCCAAAATAGGAGTAATATTCTAAGCTTAATTATCATTTAAATATAATAGGAATCTGATGTTTCCACCAAGCGAGCGTGTGCCAATCAGCCAGCAGTAAGCACCGCGTTTTCTAAACAAATTGTTATTAACTTTAATATATTGCAGGCATGTAGCAAGCTGGATCCAATTTTAAGTGAAAATTAATGGCAAATTCTTGTAACCACATTAAGAACCATCTTAGTTCATTTGAAATCAGTTAAACATGAAAACAATATGAAAGCCATCTTGTGTGCCTGGAATATAAATATTTGTCCTTATCCTTGCCAGAGCAGCAAGAAAAATTAAGAGACGTTGGCATGTAAGCTTTATATAAACACACTCACAAAAGGCCGACATTTGATGGATTAAACTATTTGTCAATTTTTCCATTTCCTTCGTCAAAAAGTAATTAAACATTAAGCAGATGTCAGAATCTAATTGGTTCTAGAGAATATTGCACAATAGGATTTATGGCAATTGTGAAGTTGTATTTACATGTCTGTAAACAGGCAGCCGTTTGCCAGAAGACGCTGGTCACMCAGCTCTTGCCTCTTCTGAGTTCAAAAAAGCCTGATTCTGAAAAGCCCTTTTCAGCTTCGCCGGCTCCGCACCCGCCGACCAGCCCAGGAAATTTGGGAGGTTGCATGGGCCCGGCTCCCTGCYGGGCTGGGATGCTCTCGGGCTCCGGGTCGCATGGCGGGTGCGTCGGCCGCATCCCGCAGCGATGCTGCGGCTGCCCCAGGCTGGGGGACCGGASCCGGGCAGGGACGGGGACCGTGGTCCTGCCTGCCACCCCCGCCCCGTCCCGGGCACCTCGCAGGGAAAGGAAAGTATTTCCTTTCCTTTGAATCCCTTTTCTCCCCTTTCCTCCATGGAAGAATGGGAGAGGGCAAAACAAATAGGAAAAAAATTTCTCCTCGGGGCCACCTTTGTATTTATTTTTTTCTTTTCCTGCTTTTTAAACTGAAGGGAAACCCCAGTACAAAAGAAGGAAAGACCCATATTGGAACGTATTTTTTGAAATTTATGGTCAAAACTGTATTTTTCTTTGTATTGTCTGCCCCGGTTACGTGGCTGCCTCGGAGCAGAGCACGCAGCAGCCCCCGCAGCCCCTGGTCCCCGTCCTCCGGGGAGGACCGCTGCCGGGGGCTGGAGCCGGGGGCTCCCGGGGGCTGCGCCAGCTCGCRAACAATGATCCCCATTACCTGAGCCATCCCTACCACAAACCTTACAGGTGAAAACGAGGAATACGGGCCCATTTAGGCAGTCAGGTGCACGGYGTCGGCGACCAGCAGCCAGCCCCCAGCTTCTCCCGCCAGCCCCGGCTTCGCAATTAGCCACCGGCACCGCCGGCGAGGACCGATACCCGAAACACCTTCAGCTGCGGGATCGGCTGAGCCCCACGAGCTCGAACGTCGCATCCCGGGACAAAGACGCTTTCCTGGAAGAGGATGCGCCCTGGATGACCGCCGCTACGTGCTGGGGTTTATCTTCTCACCCAGCCCTCGCCCAGGGAAGCGGCGGCGCCGGTGCCGGTGCTGGCAGAGCCTTTCCTCCGGCGCTGGCTCCGGCTCTTTGGATCCTCCGGACGGCTGCCTTGGGGGATTAGGCACGTGGGGAGCCTGGGACGTGCCCCCGGGCGAGCCGCGAGGCAGCGCGTCTGTCGCCGCTGATCATTTTTTCTGGTTTTCTTGAAAAAAGCCGTGACGACTTTCTTGTTTTCGTCGGAAAGACGCGGGTCTAAAATGCCGGGGGTTTATTCTCTATAAAATTGCAGCAGGTTTACGACCGATAAAGCATCCGTAGATGACGCTGATGCGGGAGGCTCCTCTGCACAGCCCCACCAGCGACTGGGGGTTATGGCCTTTCATCACCAAGCCGTGTAGCTTCTGGGCAAGGGCCACRTCCATCCCGGCCGCCCCGGCGGCAGCACCGATGGCAGGAGCGGTGCCACGCGAGGTGCAAAGGGCTTGTGCAGGGACTTTCAAGGGGACGTCCCCATCCCGGGAGGGTGGCAGGGCTGCAGGATGGGGGGACACAGGCACGAGCTGCCGGCGACCGAAGCAGGACCTGCTCAGGCTGCGACGGGCTCCAAGCGCTAAGATGAAGCAAGATGCTCACCCGCCTGCACAACAGCCCCCGGCCACCCAGCTCGGGGCGAGGGCAGTGGGGTCACACCGGTGTCACCCTCTCCGACAGCATCGGGAGGACTGCCATAACCCGAAATTCTCCAGCGGTGGCTGACGGGCGATCTGCAGGGATATATTTCACAGAGGTTAATTAGCCGACAAGGTGCCAGGGCCGGGGGAGGCAAAGATGATGCTTCGCATCCTGCACAGTCAACGGGAAATGTCACCCTCTCGTGGTGCCCATCACCGCGGCATTGGGCCACCTGCCAGCTTTGGTAGCGTCGTGTCTATGTGCGTTCTGCAGCGACGTCGAGGRAAGGGGAGCCCTCATTTCCAGAGGGCAGGGGAAACACCCCTGTTYACCAAAGCCGCCCCGCGCGCTCCCCGCGTGCTCTGTACCCCGCTGGGAGCCTCCTGCAGCCCCTCCGCACCGCGGAGATCGGCTGCGGGCAGCGGGGAGAAGGTTTGCTGCAGCTTCCCTGAGAGATTAGAGCAAAGCGAGAGATCCTCCTCCTCACCCGCCGGCTCTCGCCGGGAGTTAATGCCCAGGTTAAATCCCCGCTGCCCCTGCCCAGGGGAGCCACTTTCTGCAAAGCTYCCCGGCGCTGATGCTTGCGAATAAAATTACAAAGACCACATGCAATAAGTTGGGATGATGAACCAGTTTTAAGCAGGATTTTGTTCATACCTTGCTGTGAGCACACGGGACCTGCTGCTGCTTAATTCAGCRGTACCAAAGCCACAGCTTTTATTCGAAGCAGGGAAGCTCAGCCCAGAGCCRTTATTTCCCTTGCCATTCACCTACCTTGTTTAACATGAGAAATTAAACAGTTGCATGAGCTTTTGATCAAACCAAACCTCTGCCGAAGTCACAGAGTGACCTGGCTAATATTTGCGTGGTGGGTCGATGCCCTGTTCATCTCAGGAGCGCAGCGTCGTGGGCAGGAGCTGCCGTGGACTCGGGCTGTTTGCTCCCGGCCCCCTCCAGCCTCCACCACCAAACACTCATGTTCGCCCGGCGAGGAAAAAAAAAAATGCAACGTCAATAAGGCRTCACTCGTGCCACGCTCAGAGCATCCTCCCTGCGAAGCCTGGACCCCGCGGGCTGAGCTCGGCCCCTTCCAGCAGCTTCCTCCCGGCTTGTGTCGAGGCGGTGTTTTCTAAAAATGCACGTTATAATTTACAATAAAGACATGGGAACAGTGACATTTACTGCAGACCTTGTGCTCATTAAAACAGTGTCATTGCCTCATTAATTCCATTTTTCAGAAATTATGTTCATTTTTATGCACTGTATTAGCTCCTCATGCATTTCACATGCTGCTATTCCACATTTAAGGAATATGTCTCAGAGAGGTTTCCAAATCAGCAATCCCAGCACCCTAGAAGTGAAATAATTACTTTTTCCATTGCTAGTTCCTGTTAACCCACTCAAGATAAATAAAATTAATGTGACTACATTTGTCATGTGAATTTAATTATTCCAAACAGCATTAGCCTGGGCTATAATTGTAGAGCAAATGTGCTTCATGATATCAAGACTCACCGAGTGGAATTTAGTAGCGAACGTTTTCACGTTTCCAAAAGCCCCGGGGAAGCAGAACACCGACAGTACGGAGGGAAGGGCTGCCCCAGCCCCCCACGCACGGCCCCCGGCCATGACCGTGGCCAAAGGGGACCCACGCAGCAACCGGCGAYGCAACAAGCCGACGACGGGATGCTCACAGAAAATGACAGCAAACGCAGGCGCTTAATTCGGCGCGCAGGCGCGCTCCTCTCCCCGCAAAGGCGATTCCCGGCGGATGCTGCTCCCGCGGCCCCGCGACGTGGGCTGCACCCAGGAGCCCACCCGCCACGTCGGTGCCAGCGCGAGGAGGGGTTGCTGCGGCCCGCGAGCCCCGGGGAAGGGCTGTCCCCAAATCACGGGGTGGCACACGCACCTGCGGGGGGGTGGGTGGCATCCTGTGGGCAAAGCGCGGGGCGGCAGGACCACTGCCCCAGTCCTGCGGCCCCGTCCCCTCCTGCAGAYGGGCTGTCGGGTGATTTGCATCCCTGGGGCCGCGGCTTTCTGCCCTTCTGCCTCTTTAAGAGCACATTTTGGAGTAGGGTTCCTGATGCTCCTTCCCTTCGCCTCCAGCCTGCTGCTCATTTTGCAAAAGCYGTAACATTTTCCCAGCACTTTCCTCGTCTTCTCTGAAGTGGAAGGATGCTCTCGGCCATCCCCAGGCAGCTCCCCGGGACGCAGGAGCGCTGCAGGCACGGGGCGGGTGGTTAACACAGGGGTGTCTGGTTTGCCCTTCCCCTGGGGAAGAGCTCGGCCCCCCCTTCCCAGTGCTCCCAGCCACGAGGGGACGCGGAGCCGGGGACAGGGCGGCCGGGCTCCCCCGCGGCAGCGTGGCACGGCACCCCGGCTCGCTCAGCCGCGCTCCCCGCTCGGCTCCACTCATGCACCGCGCTTGGCTTGGCCAAGGGCAAAGTGCCTCCACTGCTGAGCTCCCAGAAACCGCTCTGGCCAAAGTGGCCATCACAAAACCAGCAGGAAGCCAAATTTCAGACATTTCCCAGACTCCTTTCTCTCTTTTCGGCAGCGGGATCTTCAAGGTCAAGCTTCCCTCTCCGCTAGCTAAGGCTGCGGGTGTCCAGGCACGAGCACGCTCTCAGCCGCTGGTACCTGCAGGAACATCTCGCACTGCCCTTACCCCCATCTCATCTCCTCCAGGTTTTTTTACCCTTCCCAGCACCAGATCCCTCTTTCCTGCACCTCCCAGGAAGAGGCAGCCTGCTCTTCACCACCCCCGACTCCCCATCTCACTCCAGCTCAGCCAAAACCGCTGTGTGTATATATATATATTTTGTCTTGTGCCTATGCTTCACAGCTACTCTCCTTCTTTGGAATTAATTATTTAACCCCCTAGCTGTATTATTTAGCTCTTGGAAGCATCCTGGGCTGGAGATTGCATGAAAAATGCTACCCAGACTAAACCAGTAATGCAGCACATCCATCCCCGGCTGGGAAGGGGTCCCAGGGGGAGAGGGGCACCGCGGGGCCGGGACCTGCCATCCCCGAGCTAATCCGGCTCRGCATGTATATTTAACAACGCTTTCTATAAGGAAACAAGCCTGGGATGAAGATGGGCTATGGCATCCCCTCTTTAGCATGCACGTTGGGTGCATACGTTGGGCTATACAATATTAATGAAGGAACGGTTTATTGGATTTCGTTCCCAGGGCTTCTCAAAGTGGCACTGGGCCACAGACAGCGGGTTATAAATAAGCGTGTGTCATTTAGAAGGTCACGCAGCGAACCTCGAAAAGTGCCAGAAACTTAACAAGAAACAGGGAAATGCAAATTAAATCAGAACGAAGCAGGCGCTCCCACGCACGGCCCCGTCCCGGCGGCAGAGAGGTGCCGCTCAGGAGCAATTACGGGTCTGCCGGGAGACGCGGCCGAAACACGGAGCTGCTCCTGCAGAGGAGCTGCCTTTTAATGGATAACTTAATATCATCTGCTGCTTCAGCACTCGCCCGCTCCGGCGGATTCCCGCACTTCTTCTTGCGGCATTAAAGGTCAGGGGGTCCRGCAGCGTCAGCGTGAGCGGCGGCACCGCCGGCAGCCGTCTCGCACGCCCGGCTTTGCTCCCCGAGAGCCGGCCGAGGGGCGGCCCTGCCTGCGCCGCTCGCGGGGCCGCCACTACTTTTAAGGAAGAAAGCGTGAACTTTAATAAAAGCCGACTCCTCTACCCTAAATAAAAAACATTCCCTGCCTTGAAGAAAAAACTTTTTTTTTTTTTTTTTTATTATTTCAAAGTACCCTGTTCAGCAGCAGAGCATACAAATACTCATAGCTACGCAAATAGCAACTCTTTATTTGCTTTGTTTGCTCAGCTAATATTGACTTTCCAGCCTAACAGTGCTGCTATTGAGTTTGGCTATTCACAATAATGTTTGACTAGCATTAGAACAGCGCAGCGATAACAGCATGTGCAACCGAAAAAGCAATCCATCACCCCTCCGTGGGATAGTGCCATTATGACAGGGGGGAAAAAAAACCCGTCTGCTTATTCAGTCAAGTACAACTGTTGAATATAATGCTGGCAATGACACTCCTGGCTAGTTCAAACAACCCAAGGTTACAACGTTATTGTGTACTCACGCAGAGCAAACACTACGGAAAGGCTCCGTTTCTGCTTGTCACCTTGGGTGGGACTCGGAGGGGTTTGTTTCGGGCTGGGGTCAGTGCAAGCTGCCCCGTGCCAAGGCACCCTTGTGCCTCCCGGCATCGCGCCCGCCGCGACGGACGGACGGACGGACGGACGGGACCCCTCTGCGGTGGGAAGGAGGGCGAGAGCAGCAGCGGAAGGGCCAAGGCTGGCTGCCCGGGGATTTTGGCTTATACAGAGCATCTCCTGCGAGGGGGATGAGTGGCACCAGCCACCCCACGCCGCTGCTGGTCCCCCCAGCGTGGGGTGGCACCCGTGGCTCAGGGGCAGCTGCCCGGCGCTCCCCCCCCTCCRCGGCCGCGTTCGGCGCGCTCCCCGGTTAGTGCTCCCTTTGCAGCCAGATTTTGTTTCCCTTCCAGATTGCAGAGCCAGACTGATTGCCTTGTTTACCTCCCACGCGCGTCCACTAGTTGATATAAAATAGACGTGTGTCGTATCGGATGTACGCAGAGGCGGAGAGCAGCCCCCGTCTAGCAGGCGCTCATCAGCCGGCTCCCTTCCCAGTAAAGCCCAAACTGGTACAGCTGGGTGGGCAGAGGGGACCCTCGGCAGGCCGTGCTGGGGGCTAACGCTGCTCGGGGGCAAGCAGAGGGGAGAGACCCTCATCTCCCCCATCCTCTGGCACGAACAGAAGGCATGGAGAGCAAGCACTTGAGAACTGACCATGTGAATACACAGAAAAAGGCAAACATGCTTTCTGCCGCAAATAACTCCCAAAGAAGGAAACAAAGAGGTAATTATTATCATTGCTCAGCTGCTCTCCGGGCAGGGCACGCACTGTTTGCTTTGGCTGAGCCATCCCCACCGAGAGGCACCCAGGCACCTCTGCTCGGGGGGTTTACACACGGAGGGGGGATCACCACCCCTCGCAGAGGAGCGGAGCCAGGCTCGAAGGGGGTTGTACGTACCGCAGGGGTGGGCAAGGCAGGCAGCCCTCCGGCACGGAGCTCCCTCCCTGCTCTGCTGCCTTACGGCGGATCCCTGCCGGGTCTGCCAAGCCGAGGCAATCCAGAAGCGAAGACGTTGCAGCACCATCCTCTCCATCAGCGCAGGGTTCAAGAGAGGCTCCTGCCCTGCGAGGGGCTGGGCTGCCGGGGGAGGGTTTTTTTGGATGGTCCCTTGGGGTCCCTCCACCAGAGGAGCCCGACACCAGCATCCTCTCGCTTGTCTGTCTACTGGAACTGGGTGAACTGGGTCATGTGCAAATGCAAGACCTTGCGCTGAGCGGAGCTGCAGGAGGGGAGGTCGCTCCTGCACCCAAGCCCTTTGGGTGCTGCAGAAGGAGTAAAGGGGTTTGCACGCTCCTTTGCTCTCATAGTGCATTTTGCACGGCAGCCCCCTGGGAGCCAAACGTGCCAGGTCTGTTTTCACAACCTTCCCAGCCAGCTTTTATCACCCCCCAGGGCCGCGCAGCTCAGGAGAGCTCAGGAGAAAGGGCCGGATCCTGGCCCCTTACCTCACCCGTGTCTCCCGGCACCCAGGTCCATCCCCCGCTGCACTCTGCAATATTTTCGGGTACGTTTTCACATCCCCCGCTCCAAGACGAGGCAGCGCAGTCGAGCAGAGACATTTTTTCCACGACCTCCACAAAGCAAGGCAGCCGCTTCATTTCCATGTGCACGAACCTGCTGACGAGCAAAAAGGCTGAAGGCAAAGGCAGGAAGCAGATGCAGCGATGGCAGGACGTTGCCACAGTAAATTAATATTTTTTGATGAAATTAGCACTCTGTTTTGGGGAAGCGTTGGTACTTCAGTGGGGAATCGCTAACCAGGAGGGTGACATACGCCTCCAGCGCATGATGGAGGCTGGACATTGAAACGACCTTCTGCTCCAGATGCCCTCTTATGTCAGAGAAGACAGATGCCTCCCTTTTCTGGGTAGAAAAAAAGGAGAAAAAAGACAGTTGGGCAGTAAATGCCTCATAAAAGCACTCATTTATTAACAAAAGCAGGAGAATAGCAGGTATCTGGTTTCRTGAAACCATGTTTGCAGCTGTTTGTGTCCCGGGAAAAAGCCCAGGGAAACTTTGCTGGCTGTACATGAGCCCTGAGCAGGACTATGTCAGGGTTTGGAGAGCAATTTTGGTATTATTATATGATATTATTTTGAACTAGTATGCAGACTGAAGCTCTCTGCTCTTTATTAGCCTGCTCTGGGCGTGCCTGGGCCTCGGGTCTGCTCAGTGACAAATAACAGCCTATTATTAACGTCATTATTATTATACACGCATTTCTGTAGAGCCCATCACACAGGCTCTCAATTATGCTTTGTGCTTATGTAGCACCTTTCATTTGAGGTCTCATGCTGCTTTACAAACATTAAACCAATGTTGGAATTTTTGCCAAAGGCAAAAAAAAAAAAAAAAATTAAGGGAGGGTGGGAGTGGAAGAGGAAATCCCAGCGTTGATGCCTCCAGTCCCTGCCTGCCACAAAGACAGCRATTGTATGCAGGAAAATACATAAAGTGCTTTAATTTGGGGGTTCTCTGGTGTTTCTAATAAACACATTTGCTGGGGTGAAGCGAAGGCATGTGGCAGAGGGGAGGATTTGGTCTGCAGGGAGCGGCTGGCCGGGCGGACTGATGGGTGTTGGGGCTGGACCCGTCTTTCCTCCCATTACACCCCCATCGTATTTCGCACCATCGCCTTTAACATCAGAGCAATTAAACTCTCCCRCTCCCAACCCAGAGTGTTTTCTCTCTGCACTGTCACAAGGGAAACTTTCAGTGCCTGCTGCAAGTTTTTAATCTGCCTAAAGATGAAAACCCCGAGTGCTCCTACGGGGTTCATTCCCGGTAACCCGTGGTACCAAGATATCRGCAGGAGCCCCGGCTGCTCCGAGGTCCTGCCCCTCCGCCCTGGCATGCGGGGGGGACGCGGGAGGGATGCTGTGTCCCTCCTTGTTATTCAGGTCAAAGCACCGTGCCATGTTCAAACAATTACATTTCATAATTAGTTACAATTAGCCTGCTGTGGTTTGGAAGCCTCAGCACGGGTTTTATCTACAAGAGCCTGCTGGCAGCGCTCCACCGAGAGAGATCCTGTGGCCTTCACCTTGCCTTATCTGGGTGCCTGGGTTCCCCCCACCTGCTCCCCTTCCCCACAAACCCCCCACCACCGCCCTCCTCTCCCAGGGCTTTGCTCTGGGACAGYCTGGGGTTGCTCTTCACCTTCTGCTCCCGGCCAGCTCAGCTCTTTCTGCACCCATAGTGTTGGCTGGTGGGTACCATCCTTGACCTCCAGCACTTCAAGCCGAYGTCTGGCACAGCCCTCACCTCTGGATTCTGGTGCTTTCCCTCTTTCTGACCTCAATTCCCCCACAGAAGAGGAATCGACTCCTATCATTGACTACCAGGTGTTTTTCCATCACCACACACGGCCCTGCCGGCGTGCCCTCACCCACCCGCGCYGGCTGCCTTTGCTCTTTGGCCACGCAAGGGTTGGCTCCTCTGGGAAGCCCCTGTGAGATCTGGGTCAGCGTCGCATCCTAAATAAGCACCAATAATGCAGATTGCCTTGCAGGGGCATTTAAAGGCTTAGAAATCTCATGGCTGCCTGCGCAGTCTTAAAGCGTAACCTAGGGCAAATGGGGACAGATGTCCCCAAACTGGACGGGGCAGGAGGGGCACGGGTGCCAACTTGGGTTCATGGTAATGGCCCTTCCCACCCCAGCCTTCCCCACCCATCTTGTGTGTCCCAGTTGTGAAACCCAAGGCCTTTCCCTTCCACTTTTCCTCCAGGCTGGCTGAAGGGGGGTAACCAAATGTCCTCCCCATCGCCAGCGGTCGCTTACCGTGCTCCCGGGTCCGCGGAGCAGGGAGTCATCCCAGCCGAGCGGCAGTACTTGGAGTACTGAGTCCATCGGGACATGGTACATCATTGCTCGGGAGTTCGCTGCAAATTACGTGAGGCAAACAGCATGCGAGTCTGCAAGAGCGTTAGGAAAATAGTTTTATGCTTATCTCCTTAACCCATAGAAGCCTTTGAGAGATGCCGTGTAACGATAACCCAGCTCCTCCTGCGCTGAGGCTCTGGTCGGTGAGAAGGCGGCGGTGGCACCTACGTCCCCATCCCTGTCTCCCYGGGCGAGAAAGAGCATCTCGGCTGCCTGCCCCGGGTCACCCGGCACGGGCCGTGCTCGGGGAGGTGACTCCACGCGGCAGCGACGTCGTGTGCTCCGACACCAGCAGCCGCCGCTGCGAGAGCTGGTGTGGGTTTTCCAGGCAGACAAGAAATAACGTTTCAACGTATTTAAAAGTCAAAAKAGAAATGAAACTTCTTGACCAGCCGTCTCCAGAACAAGACAAAATATTGGATGCTGGCTTTATAGTTCGTGGACATTTCCCAGTGAGTGAGTTTGGATGTGGGATGGGAAAGAGCTCTGGAGCAGCAAAATCGCTCATGGGCTGGAAGAAGCATCCCAGCTGGTGAATATCTCAGCCGATATTTCCAAACTGTGAACTTTTGAAGATTTTCATATAAATTAAAGCAGAAAAATACATTTTAATGAAGAATTCAAGGCACAGCCACGAGCTCGCTAGTCGGCACGTGTCAGGGCTYGGCAGRGAGCAGCGGGGCAGGAGGAAATCTTGGTCCATCTTTCTCAATTAAGGAGTTTCACAACCGACTTCAGCAGGGCCGGGGTTTGGCCACGAAGGTGGTGGGACAGCAGCTGGCACTCATCTCGAGAGCTTCGGCCGGGAGCTAATTAGCAGCCGCTCTGTTGTGCAACCCTCCGAAAGAGCAAGTTTGGGCAACACCGATGCACCTCACGTGGTGAACGCAACCTGGACGCGGAGCTGGAGCAAAGCTATTCCCACTGGATGCAACGGGCTGGGGGAGGATGGCAGGAGGGGCTGCAGCTCCCGTGGGGTCTTCCAGCCGCTCTCGAGGTGAGCCGAGTCACCTCTCGTCCTCTTGTGCAAGCTGCGTCCCGGCCAAATTGCAAAGCTTGGGGAAGAAATCGGTGGGTGGCTTTCTGCCCGAGGCCTCCCCTCYACCTGCGCAGGCACAGCAAGGAAACCTGCTTTGCTCTCACAAGCTCCAGAATGCCTCCCCGCTCCCGCTTGCTGCGTTTTCTCACGATGGATGGATGCTCAGCAGCTCCTAACCCAGAGCATCCAGGTTAATTGCTCAATAGGAAACCACTCCTAGCATTCTTCAGGAAATATATTCCAGACGGAACTAAATGAGATGCAATGCTCTGATTCACCTTGGTGTCTAGGAAAATATCGCAGCAATAAACTGATAAGGAAAATCAGGTCCAATGCAGCTAATTTTCAACCTGAAAATTAGAGCAGTTTGGATATAAACTATAACAAAGTTCTCATTAGTGTGCCTGGGGCTCAGGTCAGGGGTCCCGGGTGAGCATTTCTTCCAGGCCCATCCGCAGGAGCCTCTGACCTGTGTTTCAAGGCACCATGTGCGACCACCAACACGTGCCACATCCTCACACGCTGCTTCTCRCTCCTCCCCGGGAGGAGTTACCAGATTCTGACAAAACTGCCAGAGAAAAGACGCGGGCTGCAGGAGGCAGCAATCTGCAGGTGATGATGATGGAGCGTCGTGGCCCTTCAGCCCTTCCCGGGCACCCGCCTACGAGATGCTCTCGCTTTGACCTAATGGCGCGGCTCCCAGCACACAGCGGGCCTTAGCATCAGCTGGGTTAGCCCACATCTGAGCAGGAGTCGAGTGACCAGTCACAGGGACTGGGAGCTGCTCCTAAACCCAAACTGGGGCGCAGGAGCTGCCTTGCTCAACCCCAGCGGGCGCAAGGGCTGCCAGCGCCGCTCGCGCCCATTTACACACGTCGGGGAGCATCGTCCCCATCACCTGCCGTGTGGTTTCCTCTCCACGCCGGGCAGCAAACCYCCTTTCTGCTTCAGCTGTTTTCCCCTGCAAAAAGTGTTCTCTAACTACCATTATCTAATATTTAGCAGCGCACTGCAATAAACAAAGTATTAGAGATGCAACTACACGTCTTACGTATTGTTACTCCGTGCGTTCAAAATGAAAAGGCTGTTAGCTGGATAAAATATTGTTCTCTGCATCTTTTAGGTATTTTCTGCTCTCGATCAGAGCCCGATTAGGTTCCTTTTCAGGAGAAAATGACACTTTGAGGCAGCGGAGCGGGAGCGCCTTACCTGCAAAGAGAAGCTTTTAGAATAATTGTCACTTATCGCGAGGATATATTTGGTTCCCCGAAAGGAAAGCTGTGCAGATCRTTATCTGCCCCACTTCTTGTCCTTCCACAACACGATGAATTAAAGATGAACCGCACCGTTACACTCCACCTCCCAACCAGCACCGGCAAGAGGAGCCACCTGGGTAGGAGGGGTACTGTCACTTTTTGGGGACCCCTTACCAGGAACCGGGGACCGGCAYGAAGGCGTTTCCATCCCCGGGCACGGCACGGTCGCCGCGTGGGTCCCCGGCTCCCCGCCGTGGGCTGGATGCGGCCTCTGGCCCACGGCCCCGCTCACATCTGGGGCATTGATGCTGGCCCCGCTCCCATTTCTTTCGGCTGCAGATGAAAAGCATCTCCTGGTTTTATGGAAGAGGCTTGGGCCGATTTTTGGCYGGCCATCCCAGCCTGGCACTCACTCCAGAGAAACATTTGGCCTCTATTGTTCCTTTTTGTTTTAAGCAGGAATTCAGATTTGCCTGGAGTCCTCCCAGTACTTTTTCTTTTTTTTTTTTCTTTCTCCCCCCGTGTTGTTTTCGAGTCAGGTGTTTTCCACCCCGATAACATCGCCCTGTTTGTTCCAAGATCACCTGCACAAACACGCTCTCAGCCCAAGGGGCAAGGTTCAAGAGTTGAAACCTGCACCGCTGTGTGCCTCTGCGTGAGTCTCAGCCAAACCCCAATTTGATCCCTTCTAATTATCCCTCGCCATATTAACAGATAATAGCTGTACATTTAAGCAAATTATCTCAAATAAAAAGGGGACAATAATTACACTGTTTGTTTTTGCTCCTTTCATTGCTGGAATTATTCTCTGTTTGCCCAGAGTTAAATATTAGAGAGAACCTTTCTGCACTGATGTCTGCTCAGTTGCCTTTTACTGTTTAAAACCAGCAAGAGTCAGTAAAAGTTTGGGCAAATATTAGATTTGGCAGAGTTTGCTGTTTGTATCAGGAAACCGATTGGTGTTATTGATTGACAGATGTGACCAAATGTTTAGAAAGTCTGTCCTCTATTGGATTCTGCTAGGTGTTTCAGCAAACAGCCCTAATACAAGGCAAACAGAGTTATTGGAAGAAGTACCAGCCTGTGTTAGCACAGTAAACTGAGGGCTATGCAAACAGCTTAAAAGAATCTGGCCACCTTCATATAACCTTTGATGTAGGTATTGATCCTTCTGAAGGTGGCAAAAAGTTTGAACAGGGAGCAGATTGAGTGGGATCAGATATATATAAACACCGTCAGAATGTAAATGTTATCTTTAAGCTACACTGTCGGTTTGGTAATGGATGTCTGTTTGGAATTTATCTTCTTCCAAATCTCTAAATCCATGCAGCAATAAAAATTAATAATAACTTTTAGATAGACTGCCTCCTAAGTCTCTCTCTCCTCCCCTGGTAAGTACAGCATCAGGCATATTTAATTCTTCTAAGCCGAGGACGGGGGCTTGCAGGGAGCAGGAGCCGTGGCCTCGAGAGCTGCTGGCCATGGGTGCGCTAACGAGGCGGCACGTGGATGCGCTAACGAGGCGGCACGTGGATGCGCTAACGAGGCGGCACGTGGATGCGCTAACGAGGCGGCACCATTTAGTGGGCATGGTGGTGTTGGGTTGACGGTTGGACCTGATGATCTTAGAGGTCTTTTCCAACCTTAATGATTCTACGATTCCATGAATGCGCTAAAGGGGGTGGCACAACCCGGGGCAAACCCCACCTCTCCCAGGCTTTTTGCACGACCAGCACTCTCCAGGGCAGGACAGGGCTGCGCCTTCCCACGGGGCACGCGGAGCCTGCAGAGSAAACTGCCTTGGAAAAGGTGTTTGAAGGCGGATTTGTCAGGCGGAGAAGGGCAGACAGGGGCACAAAAGGCGGCACCACCCCAGCACCCGCTCGCTGCTGGCTGCCCGTGGCATTTCCCAGCCGGGACTTGCGGCCAGGTTGCGGACACCCCTGCAGCCTCCTTCCAGCTCTCCACAGTATTTACCAAAGCGCCCGAAACAGCCACCCCAGCCACGGACCGAGCCGGCTCCCGCGGCTCCCGGAGGCCGGGCACCGGTTTGGCACGGCCGGCGGCGGCGGCAGCCCTGGCTCCGGCGCGGGCTACGCGAGATACGCATTCAATTTGCATGTGCAATTACCCTGGTGTGGTATGCGGAGAGGTTTTGCATGCGCAAGTGACCATTCATGCATCCCAATACCATCTGCGGTGGCAATTACCACAAGCACACGTGTAATCAAGGTAATTACACACACAAATTGGGCATGTGATTGCATGGGCATTTCTATGATTTTTATTTTTTTTTTTTTTTTTTAAGTTAGGCCTCTAAAAACTAAAATAGATTCTAAGTTATGTTTTAAATTATCTGCCCATCTGGCTATACTTGCAAATAACGACTGTTTATAGTGAGAGATATTAAACAGACGCTGTTGATAGATGGGTTAATCATTGCAAGAGAAGAAAAGGGATTGTTTTTATGCCTGTGTATTGACCCACGACACATAGTAACTAATGACGGGTTTGAACACAAACAGGTAACGACCAGCATTTTGCAAGAGAAGTGCCTTCTAATAAAAATTACAGTGTACACATTATAAGAACCTATCTGATGAATCATTACTGCAGTACAGTGTAGCGATGGACTTAAATAAAGCCCCGATTAATTATTAAACCCGAGTAGCACGCGTTCCCAATTGCACAGAACCCGGGAAGAGCCGGCGGAGCTCACGGCGTGCCGAGCCCTCGCGTTTTGGGAGGGTTTCCGTGCTCAGAGCTTTGCCCACCCTCTGCTCCCAGGAGCTCTGCTCCTCGCCGTGCACTGCCGTGGGTCGCACCCAGCTCCCCGAAATCACCGGGAAACTTGCCAGTCACCCCAGGGAAAAGACAGGATAGGCCCAGTCTGACCAAGATGCCGTGCACGTGAGACTTAAGGCACTGTTTGAGTAGGGGGGACCCATCCTTGTCATCCGAAAATGCCATGCCACCACAGCCGGCGCAGAGTGATGGGCGAGGGCATCCCTGCCCCTTCCCCTCCTCCCGCTGAAGTGCTGCGTGTTGGCTTAGGAAGCGTCTGTTCTTTGCTGGCTAAGCAGAAGAACCAAGCATGCAGTGTAATCAAAAAAAGCCATTAGCACTGCCAACTCTTAAGAAAAATTAGCATTATTCTTTAATGCCGGGCCCTACTTAGGTAGCACTCAGCAACGCAGTGGGCTGCTCCAGTCACACCACCTTATGAAACCAACCATAAAGCAAAATGTCTCTGGAAGGAAACCCAATAATGCATCTCCCCCACTACCTCCTTCAGCGACAGGAGCTAAGAACAAGATGATTTGCTATTAAGGCATCAGTAAGGTAATTGTGTCATGTGCTAAAGCCCTTGCTGGGTTATCCAGGCCAGCCCCTGCGCCGATGGGATCTAAACCGTTCAAGCTTTGTTCCTCTCAGGAAATCACTTTCTGGGACCTTCAAACCAAAGATGACAAAAGTTTTGAGCCAAACTGCTCAGAACAGGGGAGCATTTTGTAAAACCAGTAGCTGGGAGGAGAAGCGTGGAGCAATGGCCAGGAGCACACGTTCCTCAGAGCCACATCATGGGGACATCTCCTTCCCAATGTCCCCAGCGAAACCCTACAGCGAGCCAAAGAGCTTTGTCAGCATGAAACGGCCAAGAGAGGTTCGGGATGTGCCACTCTGCGTGGAAACGAGCTCAGCAGGGCACGGCCACCACAGATGGGCAAAGGAAAAATGAGGAGCCACCAAAACCCAGCTCTAGCCATGGAAAAAGCCTAGTGGGACTCACAACACACACGTGGTCTTCCTTGCTCCTGGTACGTCCCGTCATTCGGGGTGAGTTCCCAGGGCTGCCCGTGCTTTGGCTGATGTCTGAGGACGCGGGCGCTGGGAGCCGTCCTTCGGGCACCGAGGAAGGACCTTGCAGGCTGGGCAGCGGAGCTGCAGCTCCTGGAGGGGAAAAGAAGGGAAATCTCCATGATTTGGAGTGAGGGTGAGCTGGGGACACCCCGGGAGGTGAGTCAGGGAGCTTGGGGTACCTGCCAGGGCAGGGTGTGTTTTCATAGAGGGCTGCTGGTTTCTAAACACACATTAGGGGAGCTGCCAGGTAAAGCCCAGCACCCATTGCTGCTGGCACAGACGAGGGCGAGGAGGGAAGGAAGGAGGGAAGAAAAGATGCACTAGAAATAAACTGCGGCCGCAGCCGGTAGCAACTCAGGAGCAAAGGTTGTCCCAGCATTTCTATTATAAATCCAATTTCCATGGGTTTAGTGTGTAACTAAGAGAGACAGAAAAAGAATGTGTGCTGCACCGGATGGTGCTTTAATGTTTCCTAACCTGGAGCAATTTTAAATCTCTCTGACCATTTCTGGAGCAGCCATACAGCAACAAAAATAAATAGAGGTGAGATCATTTACATGCTTACTTGGAGCATTAAAGCCTCCAGAAAGTTCAGGACACTTCCAGCGCTGCTGTCATGTGCCAATGTCTCCCTTGGTTCTGCTCCGTCTGTCCGTACCCCCTGGCCAGTGAGACAGCWGCTGCTGTGCTGCTCCCGTCCTGCCCCGACGTCCCTTCTGCAGCCAAGAAAGCCAAGGGCAGCATTGCCGGCAGGACCTGGGAAGGTTGGTGGCCTCGTTGGCCATTCCCGAGACACGCGGACAGCCACGGCCATCCGGCCGGTGCCCTCCTGGACGGCCAGAGCTGCTGGAGCAGGACCTGCCCTGCTGCAAAACCCAGGCGCGCACAGCGCCGCGGCCAGCGCACGTCCCAAAATCAGGTTATTGCCTGCGAATGGTCAGTCGGGGGAAGCTTTTCCACACGGTTACCCGATTTACACACGAGATTTTGGTAATTACACGTGCAGATCAGCCAGCCAATTGCGCGTGTATTTTGCTAGCAGAGTTTGCATGGCTAATTCCTGGTGAATTTGAGGCAAGAGCGGTTCCAGGCACCCGGGCCTGGTGCCATGGACGCTGCTGCCGCCCCACGCTCTCCTCTGCTCCTGCCCCGGCCCAGCCCAACCTCAGGCTCTCGCCAGAAGCCCTCGCTTTTGGAGACACCAAAAAGGGCAGAGAGAAGGAAAAAACTTACCCAAGTGCCGACGCTGGTGCCAGACGCAGCCTGACGAGCGTCATCTTTGTGCCTGGGTTCGACTCGTTCCCAGCCACRCACACAGCATCCGCAAGTCGCAAAATAGAAGAGATGCTCAATTCTGAAGCTTCATTTTCTGAAACTTCATTTTCTTAACAAAGCCCGGAATGACTAGAAAATGGCAGGAGCCACAGGAACCTATTTACCCTGAGAGAGATTGGAAAAGAAAGCAAAATGGCAGAAAATGAATTCAATCCGCTATATAGTCTGCAGTTGTTGCTTATAGCTGCCTTCCAAAAGGTAGTTGGTAATTATCCTGTTTTATTGTATAACAACAACTTATCACTGGAATAATGAGGGGAAATAAGCAGCAGGAACATGCTGCTGGTTCCACGTCACGCTGCACTTAGTCGGCGTTGTGCCACTTTGTCAGGTTGGACCTACAGCACTTCACTTAGAACAATAATCTATTAACGCGTGCGCTTTATGTTCTCAAAATACCGTACATACATTGATTAACTCATGTCTCATCTTGTCTGGCAACTAAATAAGTCTTAAATCTTGTTTTTGCAGGKAAGCAGAGAGAGAGCAGGAGGGAAGCAACCTTCTGGTGCAGCAAAAGCCACCGCGGAGGCCAGTCCTTGGGAATACAAGGACTAAACACCAAGTTTTACCAGCAGCAGGACAGGGGTTTAAAGACATTCACGGCGTTATCCAGCCGTGCATACTTTTGACGTGAAAGCTGTCTCCCAGCGCCGCAGCAGGAGCAGACGGAGGCAGACATCACCCAAACTCACAGTTTTTTGGGGGAGAAAACCTCTCCCATCGCTAGCGGCGCAGAGGTCAGCAGGCGGACTGAAATACAAGAGCGGTTTCAGCATTTCTCGTGCAAGGCTCTAACCGTGGATCGCTTTCTTCCAGCGACACTCTTCGTTTGACAGGTTAATTCTCCCAGAGCCATAAATAAAGCCACAGGGGACAACTAAGTTGGGTTTTTACAGCGTAAGCTCCAAATTGCACATGCTAGCAACTTCTATTAGTTTAGTCTTAAAGCGCGACGTTCCAGCAAAGCTTGGAGCGCGGGTAACACTTATCACCTCGAGGGGGGAAAAGAGAAGCTAAATTTACCTTTCTGTCTTTATTCACCTTCTCAACGCTTTCATTTTTAGCATCRCTGATTGATGCAGCATTGGCCCCTCCGGCTGCAAGGTGACGTGAAATCCCTCCCGAAAAATATTTCCCTTCCAAAGCAGCCGCTCCGTTTCACCGGAGGGACCCGCCATCATCCTCGCACACAGAACCTGCACTCCCTTGCCAGGAATACAACCCCCTTTATATTTTCTCTTGGAAAAAAAAAAATAATGCAACAAACATCTGATTAGTGCCTGCTCGTCCTAATTGTCACACGGGGATGCTTTAGAGGCAGTTGGGGACCACCTGCATTTTGCTGTCATGCCAGATGTGGCAAACTTGGGCACAACTGCAAAATTAAGACTGTTTCAAACTTTCCCACTTTAAGTAATTTATCACCTCTCCGTTGGGTTATAAAATCAGGAAATTGTCTGAGCGAGCAGGAGCCACGCTTGCCCAGAGCGATGCGGGCAGTTTTCCTCCCCTGACCCCCCCCAAGCCAATTAATCAGCTCGCGGGGACCCCGCAGCCGCTGCCCGGTAGCTCCGCTGCCTTAAACAAACCCACGTCCCCCTCTCCTGCCCCACAGCCGGGTTTTCAACAGCAGTGTTTGCCAACATTTATCACGTATTTCTCCGGGACAGCGGGGTTCACTGGGATGCTTGCAACGGACAGCAAGTGTTGGGAAATACCAGGTTTTCTTTCCTCCCAAGACGGCCTCTCTCTATGTATTATGGCCAAAAGCAGCTCGTGAGGCGCAAGGTYGAGTCTCCGGTTCAGTGCAGGAAAGACGGGCACGGGATTGCAGAGCAGGAACGCTGCAGCTGGCCCCAACGGTGGGTCCGGCAAGATAAAACCCACGACTTTGGCCCAWATTTACCATAAACTTCTGCTCCTGGGCTTCCCAGCGCAGCCGTGGGCGTCCCGGCACAGGGACCCGTGGGACAGCAGCCGCTGCTTGGGGTGCAGCGGGGGCTTTGCTGCTGCTGGCCGCGGGTGCAGGGCATCCCGGCCAGGGGGGGGGGTCTGGGCACCGCATCCCCCCCACCCTCCCACGCGTCCCTCAGGAGAGGCTCGGCTCTTGCTAACTGCATTTTTAATGTAAAAATGTCCTCAAAGTGTGTTCTTGGGAAAACGTTACAGGCCGGAGGAGTCCTGAACAGCTCTGCAGGGTCGAAACCTTTTAAGAGGTGAAAACACTCCATCCATCCCTGGCTSCGGCTCCCTCTCCCCGGGGGAG
This sequence comes from Oceanodroma leucorhoa, assembly GCA_030449065.1. Lineage (NCBI taxonomy): Eukaryota > Metazoa > Chordata > Aves > Procellariiformes > Oceanodroma > Oceanodroma leucorhoa. Next base: position 14,102,413 of record JASVER010000014.1, on the reverse strand, counting down.
GACAGCAAAGGCCACGGGAGCGCAAAGCCACCACCAGCCATCACCCCCGAGCAGCCCCGACCCCGCGGCTGGGTGTCCCCCCCCCCAGCTAATTGCACGCTAATTGAATATTCAGGCTCAGGACTAAACTCTGGGTCAAAGCTGGGCTGAAGAGTCCCAGCCCAAGAAGCTTTGAGCAAGGACGCTAACAGAGGTCACCTGCCTCGACGCTGGGATGGGGTGCGGGCAGGGACAGCGCAGGGGACCCCGATTGCTGTTGGGGGACCAAACCCACGCAGGGATGCGGCAAGAGCCGACGCGCCCGGCGCTGCCGGCAGAAGCCGAAGCCCAGCGGTCCCTTACCGGCAGCGCACAGGGGTGATTCCCGGTGCTGGTCCGGGTGCCGGCGGGTCCATCCGGCACAGCTTGGCAAGGGCTCCAGAGCGGTGCAGGATCCATCCCTTCCACCCTCCCACGGCTCATTTCATCCACCTCCGGGCACGCCACRGTGCCCGGGCACGCCAGGGGACAGCTAAGTGCCAGGCTGGGCTTTTTAGGTCAAAACTCTCTACTTTTGTTACTTTTTTTTGGTTTATTTCATGTCATAAACGCAAACATTTAGCATACTTTTTGTGCTCCTTTTTAAGGGATTATATAATAACGCATATTTATGAGGCAACCATGGATCAAGAATACTGATATTTAAAAGATGGAATTATCTTTAAAAACTTTGCCTTTATTTTCATTCTAATGAATACAATGTTTTAAAGCAAGCTAATYGGCTTGTCATTTAGCTCAGTTGCCTGCTCATTACAACTCCTGCATTTCCTTATAAGCAAATTTAAAAGCAGTCTGTTACTCCAGCTTTAAGTATTGGGCCTCCAAGGAATTCATATTTTTTTTTCTGTACCATACAMTAAAAATAATGCTTCCTAAACACTAGTGGCATCCTCATTAGATGAAACATCCTTTTGTTTTGATTGGAAAAGCCTGAATGCGAGATTAAAAGTAAAAGGGGAGAAAAGCGGCRAAAGTCTTTTATAGAAGCTGCTGCCACAGAAGATAACGCCTAACAAGTTCTAGTCTGAAACACAGGCTCGCTAATTAATATTGTGAATTCAGCCAGAAACTGGACTATTCCTGAGATAAATTCCACTGTAAGGGGGCGAGTAGGGGATAAGCTGAGCCGACTTTGAGCAGCAGCTCCGCGCTCAGGCCCCCGCACACCCCGACCCCGACCCCRACCCGCCGGCACGGAGAGCTCTGTCAGTACAAGCCAAACCACTGTTTTGGCTGGTGTGTTTGGAAGCAGGATTGGATTTAGCTTTATCAGTGCAGATTTGATTATTTAAGAGGGTTTTTTTCCCATTAATTATGTTCTGCTGAATTAGATTTCATTAAACAATGCAGTCTTGATGACAGAAACAAATACATTATTAATTTTAAAATCTGCTAGCTATTTCATTCAATTTGCAATATCAATAAAGAGGTTTGTGGTGGAAAACGAAACACAGATGGACGGAGGCTTGGCCCAGAGACCTCCGCGGCAGGAGCGATGGGTGCTGGAGCCCCCCCAGATGGGTGACACCGRGACCCTCGAGTACCATGGTGATGGGATGCAGCTGGGGGACCCTAGTCTGCTACTTGGAGGCATTGCTGATGTTAGAGCTGGCTCAGCCAGCCGATCCTCTCTGTCCCAAACTGACTGACGGATTGCATGGCCGTCCTCTTGCTCTTTCTGGAAATAGAGGAGCACAAATCATCGCTGCTATTCGCTTGGCAAATGATTTTGCCATCACTGGAAGCTTTTAAATCACGGCTGGGAGTCTCCGTCAATGCTCCCCGCCTGAGCACCGGCTGGAAGGGAGGAAGGTGCAGGTCAGACGGGAGATGCAGAAGGGACCCTGTGAGAGCACAGCGCCCGTCGGCTGGAAATCGTTATCCTCCGAGATTCCCACCAGCACAGGCAGAGACCCCAAAGCTGCTCGSCCTCCCAACCAGCCCCCGTCCCGCACCGGGGGACTTCAAAGTCCTCCCAGGCTGGGACCCCCCGGTCCCAGCMGGGCCAGTGGGATGCTCGGCGGGGTGTTGGCATGGACGGGCAGCCCCCAAGGCAGGCTGCGGGCAGGAACAGCCCCCGGCACAGCCCGCTGCCTTCGGTCGGAGGCGAGAGCGATTTGCTGGGCTAAAGGAAAAGCTGTCAGCTTTTAGCAAAAGTCCGACTTTCGAATTTAGCCCAGCCGAAAGGCTAGCTGTCGGGGATGTCAGACTCATCCCAAAAAAGCCTTGGCCGTGAACACGCCGAGCGACGCCCAGCGCTCCCCCGTCCTCCTGCACGCACCTCAGCAGCCCGCTGCCGGCTTTCACCCGGGGGCAGCTCACCCATCACCTCCTCCCTCCAAATATTTACACCTTTTGGGCTGGCGGCAGCAGCAGGGGGTAAATGGAGCCTGCCCGAGAGCCCGCGCCTCTGACAGAGGGCTGAGGGCATTTCTGGAAGGGGAACGTCCCGGGGGGTGAGCCAGGAGCCCCCTCCCCGTGCCAAGCAGCTCGGAAGAAATGCTTGGGCTGGCTGTCTTTGGACATCCCAAACCTATTAATTACCACAGCCCRCGGGTGAGACGCGTGTGCCTGCTTGCTCGCACATGGCTCAGGTCAACCTCACATTGCATCGATCAACGCGCCTTCGTGCAATTAAAAAGAGGCAGAAAAAGCAGCGGGGGGTGGCTGCCGCTGCTGCTGGCGACGGGCTGAGCTGCCCCAGCCCCGGGGAGGACGAGGGTTTCCCAAGGATGCAGCTTGTTCCTGAGCAGGGCTTTAAATCCAGGCAAGGTCCGCTCATCCACGGGCATCCCCCACCGATCGCATACCTCGAGACCTAACCTCTCTACCCTACCTAAGGACACCAGCGTTCCTGGTAAAACCACTATTAAAAAAAAATCAAGACACTTAAATTACATATTAATTTGATTTTCCAGAAGGTTACTAGGAAATGTTTTCAATCAAGAAGTAAATTCAGATTGTAATAAAATATTACATAAATATTTACATCAGCCCTGGCTTTACTTTAAAAGGAGGGATTTTTTTCCTCTTGCACACGCTGCCAAAGTAGTTAGCTGGCAAGCCAGTGAAGAAACAAGGTCTGAGAGTCACTTTTTCCCCTAGCAGATCCATCACCGAGTGATCAGAAGGTTTATTTTTCCCATGTCTCCCCCAAATTCCATCATTTCCCTTCCTAAAAGATTCCATGTGTATCCGGAGCGCGCGGTCGCCCAGGTAAGGCAGAGACATCAGCTATTTATACAAATTAGATGGGGGAGGAGGGGAGGGAAAATGTCTTCAAAGCTGCAGCACATTAAAAGGAATTTATTAGATGTGTTGTGTGGGCAGGATGCCAGCTAAATTTAATATGGATCTATATACAAAGAAACTGTCTAGTTACACAGAATGAATATTTAATCATGCATGGATCAAGCAATTTCACAGAAGTAATTAAAAGCAGGCTTTGTTTATTGCTAAAAATTATAGCTACCCTATTGACCTGGTGCTGGAGTTCTTTTGCCATATTGAACATGTTACCTGCTGATATTATGTTATTAAATGGGGATTAAGACTATTTTTTTTTTTCCTTTGCAGATAAGAGCTCTTAAGCTATCTTGTCTGTTTGTGCACAGAGGAGGAGGGGAGGAAAAAAAGCCCCACAGTGGAAAAAACAAGCCTGCATGAATTAGAAGGGTTAGGAAAACACTCGTACCTATAAGGGGAAGGCAGAAAATGATGAATCAATTAAATACTCGGTGGATTAATTTGCTCCCAGGGGAGCAGCCTGCGGGCAGCCGAGCATCCCAAGGGATGCTGCTGAGCTGTGGGGGGATGCCCRGGGGCCACGGCTTGGGACTAGACCCGGGCAGAAGGATGCTCAACCGGGACATCCATCGGAGAGAAATGGTGGAAAAACACCTATGCTGGAGTTAGGGGGTTGTACCCCAGCACCCCGGGGAAGCTGGGGCCATCGCTGCCGTTTCTTATGGTTCGTTTGATGTTAAATGCCACTTCCACACGCCGCTGGCTCTGCATATCAAGCAGGCGCTGTAGATTCGCTTTGAAGCAAACTGACAACCAGGGATTCGCTGTGTAGCCTCAAACAGTCCTGTATTGTCAGGAACGTACGCTCCCAGACCTAACTGGCCCCGAAACCCGGGTCGCTCTGACCTCGAGACCAGCAATCGGAGCCAAAAACCTTCCCCCAGCTTTGCTGAGCACCCGCGGGCACGCGGCAGGACCAGGGCGGGGGGTGCTCCTCGCACAGGCCACTTCTGCTGGTACCGTTCGAACAAGCAGGTTAGCATCACCCGTAGCAGGTCCCTCGGGCAATGGGGAGCCAGAGGAAATAGCTATCAGCTAATCCTGGAGACAATCAAATAATTCTTACCTGGAAGAAACCCTCTGGGAGGATCAGAGCCAGAACAGGCTGGAAGTGGCCAGACCCAGCTTGCATGGTGCCTGTGATCCCAGCAGGGGCCAGCTCAGGAGAATAAGTAAGAAATTCAGCGTAAGCCGCCCGTTCCCGGGCACCTCGCCCTCCCCGAGCGCCGGGCAGCATCACCAGCCCACGCGAACACCGCCGACGGAGCAAACCCCTCGTTACTTAATGAGCCGCTTACCAAAGAGCCGTGTTCCGTGAGGGAGGCTGCCGGCAGCTTGGTAATTAGGTGATGTGCAGGATCTCTTGGGTCTCGAAATCCTCGCTGGGATAGAAAGGCCCCCCCTTATCTCCCCCAGCATCCCTGCCTTGCGGCGGGTGGCAGTGGAAGAGGCTCGGGACATGGGTCCTGTGCTGGCTGGGTGTTTTGGGGTACGCGTGTCTGAGAGCASAGCGGTGACCCCCAGGGCTCCTGCAGGAAGAAAGAGCTTCAACATTGGCGTGTTAAGCACCCCAAGCATTTTTGCGAAACTGATAGCTATAGACAAAACGCCTGTTAAAGCAAAGCAGCTTTAACAAGCTTTAATATAAAGCTATCCCTTGGAATAATAATTTCACTTAAGAGCGTAAGAAAAATCAGGAGGCCAGGGTGCAAAGGGCTGGAAAAACAAGTGAAAGAGGCTGGGGCAACACAAGCAGCAGGGAAACACGCCCGAGTGGAGAAGTCTTAACAGCTGATGAGCTGTCAGAGCCCACGGTGCCAGACATGAGGAGTTTCCAGGCTTCTTGCAGCCCGATGCACCTCTCCCCGGCTCTGCACAGCCATTTCCCCTCYGACGAGCCGCTTGTAAGCTATTAGCAGATGAGAATATTACTATTTTACCCTTACTTTGCATAACTATAAATGGCAGAGCAAATTGCCACTCTGCGAGAAAACAAGCCTGATGTATTTAAGCTGACAGCGTCTCTTTACATTATGATTATTTACAGTGCATTTGCATCGGGGCAGCTTCGCCAGGCGCTACCCGGGGCCGGCAGCTCCCGACCCGCAGAGCAGCTCCTTAGAACAATAAACCGCYGCCGCTTCCCAGAGTCTGCGAGAGTTCATGGAACAAAATAAAAGCCAGGGGTGATGACATTTATAAGCACTAAGATCTTAAAGACAGCAAAAATACTACCGTGGATGAAGGCTTTGAATAAAATTTTAATAARAAGCTGGAATTCTGGCCAAGAGCCGYTCGGCTGGAATATTAAAAAAATTCACGCCCTTTACTAGCTCCTTTTTTGCTATGGGACMCTTAAAGACACTTCTAATTACACATCGGCATACATACAGATACATATATGTATATATATATATGCACACACACACGAAGGGAGAGCATGCATATATACATATACACACGTATAGACATATACACACATATAGACATATACACACATATAKACATATATACACACACATATAKACATATACACACATGAAGGGAGAGTTTTGCTCTGTATTCAACCACGACCTATCGCAGCACTAACCCAGGACCTGCGGCAGTCCAGCTGACCCGACGCTTTCCCAACAGACCCTTCCCGCACCTCGGACTCACCGCCCGGCAGCCCGGCCAGGCGGAGCTGCCACCCCGTGCCTAACCGGTGGCCCCTCGCCCGTCACCCGGGTGCCACCAGCCGCCTCCTCTCTGCAGTTTCCCCCCGCGTGCARTCGCGGGCGGGCTCCTTACAGCGTGCCTGGCTCTGCCCGGCTGCGTTTCGGCAGCGGTGCCGGAGGAGGGTGCTCCCGAGGGGTGCAGGTAAGGCGCTGCCATGGGGCCGGCTCGAGCTGCACCCCAGGCACGCACCAAAGCTCGAAACCTAAATAAAGCACCATTAAGAGTCCCTCGTGCCTGCTACCCTCCTTCACTCCTCTCTGTTCGGGAAGACAATTATCCTGACTGCTACTAACGATATTAACGGCATCCCCRAGCCCTGCCGTGCCGGCTCCCCGCTCCCAGCCCCGGCTTCCCTGCAGGAGCACTAACGCAGTACCCTGGGCAGACACACCAAAACCTTCCCCGTCCCCACGGCCCAGAGATGGGTCTCAGGGGCAGGAGGTGACGCCCGCAGCCCCTGCAGGGTGCCGGGGACCCCCTCCGGACAGAGGGTGCTGCCAGCCAGCACCCCGCCGTGCCCAGACCTGCGATAGCTGAATGCCACCGCTCGTCCCCGGCGGGTGCGATGCTGCCGAGTTMGTTAATGTGGCCTCACGAGGCAACTCCGAGCCGGTGGAAGGAGAAGCTGGTGATGGTTCCTTCTCCCTGGGGCAGCGGGACTATCCCGCACGAGCATCCTTCCAGGGCGAGAGCTAGCTGACCCGCAGGTAGTTATCTTGTCTACCCCACGTGTTAACATGCGCTAATCTGCACGTATGAAAGGGAACTCAAATCACGGGGCGTAATTAAGATGTGAATTCTGGTGTGTAGGAAGAAGGGTGGGGGGAAACATGGCCTCTCAAGGTCAAAAAACAAACCTAGACAAAAGTGTTATCTCCAGTGTTGCACAGCTGATTGCATCATCTGCATGTGAAATTAAATATAATTAATATTTGTCATGCACAGACTGTTGCTGAACTCCCCTCACCCCCGCCCTCCCTTCTTCATTAATCTCCTAGTAACATCCAGAAAGTTGCATGTGGTAATAAAATACCAAGAACCCTCTCTAGTGATCTGAATTGGAGATAAATCTATTCTCTTGTCAGCAAGCCTAGAAGGCAGAAACTGTAACTTCCCCAGGAGTCAGCGACCTAGCTTGCAACAATTTGCTTAATTAGGAGAAAACAATATTTTTCACTAAATTGGGTGGCTAATGTATATCATTATAATCTGCCAAGGAAGTGGATTTGCCCTTATCCGCAGTGCCAAGACGACAGCTGAACGTTATATTTACCCAGAAAGTATCCCTCAGCCCTATGTTAAAGAGGATGAGAGACAAATTATACCTTCACGTTAATGGTTGATGATTCTCTTACTGCGTGTCTGGAGGCCTCTTAGGTCTTGCTTCTCTAAGACATAAAACAATGATTCGTCCCAGGTATATTTTTCATCAACCCCATAAAAACTTCCAGTTGATGTTAATGGAGGAAGAGTTTATCTCCAATGGGTCCCAGACAGGCTTATACCAAGGATATGCCAAGTACCCATTAAACAATAAGACAGAACAGGGCACGTGTTAGAGTGCAATAMAGACACACCTAGCTGAGTTAGAGTGATTACGCTGCTGATCAAAAAACCTCCTTTCAAGCAGCTTTACCCTGAAGATGGGTTTGGGGAGGGGGGTCAGTCCTGCCCGGGTTCACACAGGAGTTCCCCAAACCCCAGTTCCTCACGCACCAAAGCTCTTATTTACAGTAACGTCCCCCGCAAAGAAAACTCCAGCCCAGCTCGGCGCTGCCGGCCTCAGCTCCTCCGGGAGAGGGGGGGCTGCACCCCAAGTGCCTAAATGTCCATAAACCCGCGGGCACGCACTTAAGACACACAAAACAGCCAGTGCAAATGCGGAGCACGCAAGRAAGGCAGGGCCGGGACCAGGTTATTTTAAACCCCAAACTTAAATATACCACCACGACCTAACGCCCACGCAGCTCGTTGCGGAGACCAGCCGGCTGCTGGAGGGCGGGCGATGCTGCCAGGAGGGACCACCCTGCCCCATCACCACCGCYCTCCCCATCCACGGAGCGGTGCGGGAGCAGGGCGGGAGGCTGGAGGAGGGAGCATTGCTCCGTGAGTTTTTTCAGCACTAAATCCTGGATTTCTACRCGGGTTTGTCTTAAGGTGAAGTTTAGCAGATCTCATTAATATTCCCTCGCTATCTCGAACCCGAGCACTGACGATTTCTACCTCTCATGCGGTGGTCCCTGGGGTGGTGACTCTGCGCTAATTAGCAGCCTTCCCCAGATGGATGCAAAAGCCAACTTTTTCCCAGACTGTGATTTTTCCACCTCCTCTGCCTTTGCTTCGCCACCACAACCTGCCCTCCCCTTACACCTCCCCGAGCATATGCCGGTGCACCTTCTCTCAAAGCAAAAAACCAAATGAAAACCAGACCCATAGCTGAAAAATTTTAAAGACCTTGCTGGAAATTGGCAGGGGATGGAGCTACCCGGGGTCTGCCAGCTTTGCACAGCCCCAGACCTCACGGCTTACAGGGCTGTTTGCTGCACTGCATCTTGCCCACGTCTGGAGCCACAAGCTGGGTTTTGGTCTGGTTTGTTTAAAGCTGGGCCCAGATCTGAAGTTTCAGCTCAGGTCCTGGCTCTCACATAGCCCAATTCCACTACGCCTTTTCCTTCGCTTCTTGTAACTTTTATTAGCCCAGCAAAAACAGTTGAGGCTTGGAAAGCACCACCGTGTTCACCATGGCGCAGACCTCAGAGGAGACCACACTTTCTGAAAGTTTGCTTTTGACTGTAGCTTACAGCTCAGAAAACAGAGCCCAGTCTTCTCCAGCTCATTTGCTAACTTCTCACTAAACCGGTCAAAACCCCATTTGCCATCCTGTTTATACCAACTCCTTTTTTTACGCGGCTTTCCTGCATTTACAGCCTGTACTGGTTTGATTTCACAATGTGCAAATTGAGTGCGTTGCTCTGGGGAAGTTGGTGTTTGACCAGCATTTTGCCGGCCTCTGGCTATTGCCAAACCCCACCCCGGTGCATCGCTTACGGTGCTCGTTTTTGGGCAGCATGCAAAAGCAGGGCTGGTTGCAGGTAGAAAAAAATTCCCATGTTGGATATTCAAGGCCAAGTTTGCACCCAGCCCCAGTTTTGAAACCCCCACCTTGCAGACGGCGGCGAGCGGAGCGGCACAGCTCGGGCAGCCCCGGCCCGTCCCTGGYGGTACCCACCGGCTGCGGTCACCCCGTCACCCCCAGGATGGAGCAAACAGGACCAAGCGCAGGTCCTCTCCCCACAACACAGCACGCATGTTGGCATCAAATCTCTGCAGGAAAAGGAAAAAGCGGGGAAGGGAGGTCTCCGAGCTGCTCTCTCGGCAGAACTGAGACCACCCAGGGCAGAGCAACCCAGAGCGAGAACATCCTACAGGCAAATGTAAATGCMTCCTGGGTGTCATCGCTGGGAAGGTGCTTTGGGGTCCGATAAGAAGGTGCCGAGCGCTTGCAGGAAAGAATCTGGGGCTATAACGGAGACCAGCGGAACCTGAGTCGTCAGTGGGCCTGCAGACACAAGAGCAAGCAAACATCATACTGGGATATGTAAACAGGCGCCCATCCCGTGGGAAAGGAGAAGTCCCCTGCCCACCCCCCATGCCCACCCCGCCCCCCGGGAGGGGGCAGTCCCAGCGCCCAAGGGCTGCAGCACGGGGGGATGCTCGGTTCCTTATGCATTTCAGATGGGACACAGCAAACGGGCAGCAGCCGGCAGAAAGGCGGAGGCGGCGGGGCCGCGGTGAGCTGCCGGGCTGGGTGCGAGGTGAGCGGCACTGCGACGGGGGACGGGGTCCTGCTGCCGCGCGGGGGAAAGCRAGCAAGCTCACATCCCTCCATGCACACAGGGCAGCTTGCCTGAAGCTCTGTGCAAGGGCAGCCCTCTCCAAACCCTTCCCCATGCTCCCACAGTTAAAAAAACCACCCCACGCAGCCCCGCTCTCTCTCAAAGCCTAGTTGCTGTTGCACTGAGCCACTTAAAAACACCACGGTGATCTTCAGAGGCTTGGCAGAGACAGAAATTAAAGACTTTCCATCACAGACTGGAGAGTGCATCTCTCTCATCCCATCTGAAGAGGCTCAGAGAAGCTGCAACTTAAAAGTCTCTCATGAAAAGTGAGCACCGTGCGGGTGCCATATTTTTGTAGGATTCTGCAATGAAGACAAATCAGCCCCAAAAGGCCCCCCCAAACCACSTACCCCATGGCCCATCTTCCAGCACATCCCAGAAGGGGCACCCGACCACCCCACGCAGACCTGCTCCCCACCGGCACGGACCTTCCAGGCTGCCCAGCTCCAACAAAATTGCCAAAATACGATGAAGCAAAAAGTAAACACACAAGTTCAGGAGAGTTAGTGTGGAGATAAACTGAAAGGAGACCAGGGGAGGGTTCATGCTTGGGGATAAGCGGTATAATCGGGAAGGAAATTGAAAAGGAATTCCTTGGAATACGGCGTGCTGCTAATGGGTTCCCTCTGCACCRCCGGAGCAGAGCCTCTCCCCATCTGGATCCAATGCCAGTGTTATCCCAGCGCGGGCGTGTGTCAGAGACAGCAAACTGCACCGAACCGCTTTGTTTTAGCGAGAGAAGTGAGCTGCACCAGCAAAAATTCAATTGGAAATTAATGAAACCGCTGGATCTCTCCAAGTTTAATTGCAGCTTGCGGGCGGACGTGCCGAGCCGGCCGAGCACCGCGGGTCAGCAGCGGGACAGCGGCAGCGGGGGCTTCCAGCCACTCTGGTGCTCCTGGAGCCCCTCGCCGCGCACCCGCCGCCCCCCGGGAGCTGCCGGGGTCTTGGGCTGAAGCGGCACCCGAAGGGGATGCCTGCGGTGGGACGGGTGCTTCGGGGAYGGCCACAGCCGCTCGGGTGCTGGAGTCACCCCCAAAACTGCAGCACGGTGCGACGCGTGCCCCCTGCGACGCCCGGGCCGGCGGGGACCGGCACGCTGCCGCGCTGGCACTCGCCATCCGGGCAAAGCCGTGCCTCTGCCAGAGGTAGAGCCTTGGCGTTTGCACAAGAGCAGCGTTTCTAGCAGCGAAATGGCCATTTTCCAGCATGCCATTATTTCTATTTTATAACGTTGCACGGCAGCCAAAGAATGGATCCGCGGAGTCTCTTTGGCACCAGGGAGGTTAACATTTTCCTCTTGGCACTTGTGCATTGATAGCTGTTAAGTGCAGGCTGCTCCTAGGCCAGAGATACGCCTTTCAATAATCTCTTCCTTTACCATTTCAAAGCCTCGACAATAAGTATTACTTCCTGGCAATTCCCGTTAGCAGCACAGTACGTGCTCTGCCTGTGAGACAATACTCTCCGAGCAGGAGAAGGCTCTTTGCTGGAGTCTTGTTGTCGTTGCTGCTTTTGCGGTAAAGGAGGAATTCATCTGCTATTATATTTTCATCTCTTTGTCATCTGTTGGTATTGGAAAGCATACTCCCCGRGCTTGCTGGACACCACATGAGCTAGTTAATGTTAATAAAAGATTAAATTAACTTTGGGATCAGCAAGGCTTTCAAGAAACATATAACATTATATTAATCCCAGACATGCAGATTATTACACATATTACTGGATTTAAATATCAAATTGAAACTAGAGAAGGAAAAGGACTATGCAATATCTGAACTATCCAAGCATGCCCATTACCCGGAGAGGAAATAAATCCCCTCGGCCCCCGAAGTCCTTGCCGCTGGAAGAGCGGGGGCCGTAGCGCGGCGCTCACAGCCAGCGCTGCGCAGGGAGAGCCCTTTGTCTGCCACCAGGCATCGATCCAGCCCTTAATGAGGTCAACGGGAGGCTTTCCACGGGCTTCAGCAGCCTTTGGAGCTGCTCCTTCCTAACAAATCCAAAACTAAGAACCCTTAGACGAGCGCAGCTTCGTCAGCGGGGCGATTAAGCCCACGCCGGGAGGGCTGCACCGGCTGCTGCCTCCAGCCCACCTCCCTGCGGATGGCCAAGCCGAGGAGGATGAGCATCCTTCCTCCCTTCGCCTGGGGCTGGCAGCTGGGGATGGGGCGAGCCGGAGGAGCTGGCGCRGGGCTCCAGTTACAAGCTGGGTCCCACGTTAGGAGCCAAATCTTGATACCGAAAAAACTTCTAGTGCAAAAACAGCACGACGCAGCCCCGAGTTAAATAAAACTCCCCGCTGCGTTCGAGCCGCAGTCTTGCAGGGTTGTTCCTTGCGTTTCGTGGCTTGGAGCCCTGGCTGGTTTTCTCATTTGCTGTAAGACTGTATTTCTCCTAATATGTCTTATTTCTTCCTCTGGGCTCACCGATGGCTCCGCCAGCGAAGCACCTGGCTCCGAGCACGGGGCTGGCCTGACGTGAGGCCACCTCCAGCTCTCCCCACGTTGGCTTCTGGGGGGAGAATATCCCACGAAAGGGTCAGAGAAAACACTGCCCGAATATCCACATTTGCCCGCATTTATGGACTCCTGCCTTCCTTTCCTCACACACCATTAAAGTCATATGGTAGCCAAAAGCATCACTAAGTGGGGGATTTTTTCGGCTCCCTATTTTGGTTACATCTGGCGCATAAGAGATATCCAGAATATTATTCATACACCAACGTTTTTTCCTGCTTATTGTTTCAAACGCACAGAAGGGAGGAGAGAGCATTYGAGGCCGGATTTTTTGGGGTGTGAAAGAAGCCCGATGGAGTCGGGAGGATGAAAGGGCCGAACATGCAGAGGCAGGAGGAGAGACCTGGGCACATCTCGTGCCGATTTTAACACYGGAGGTGAGCCATCGTCCCTTCGTGGCACTGGATCGGCGTGGCAATTCGCCTCTCCACCAATGAAAAAATTAATGCTGAGAGCTGTAAAGGAGCTGAAACTTGGTGGCGGTCCAGAAGATGGCTTTCCATCGTTTGCCTGTGATGGATTACTCCCACAAGTAACAAACAAGCATCTAAACTCCTGTGCCACACTGACATCTTATGGAAAAAGCATTTGTTACAATTGCGGAGCTGCAGGAGCTGGAGAGGCGCTTAAAGGACAAGTTTTCAATACAAAGGCCCAAATTTTGTTGCCCACCTTGTCCTAACAAAACTGTTTCTGTCTGCTGTGGTATAAGCTGTACAAAAATCAATGGAATTTCGCTGCAATTAAAGCAATATAAGTGAGACCATGAGTCCCCCCGCTGCTTGGCACAACCTGAAGGAGGTCTTATAGCTGCAAATGTAACACTTAACCTCCAGCCTCACTTGTTTCGAATGATTTTGTAAAAAAAAAAAAAAAAAAAGTCTTTTGGTACGCTGACCTCTACAGCAAGATACAAAATGAATTTGCTAGAAATTAATGAAGGAAGCAAGAGGGAATCTTGAGTTACCGGGCACGAGATAACACCATGCACATGGACCTTCAGCGCACTAAAGCCCGCTGGCAAACGGCCGCTTTGTCCTTCGCTCCCTAAAAAGAAGAATCTGTGCAAGCAGCATCGCCAGCACCGGGGAGAGCTGGACAGCCCCRGGCTGCCAACTCGCCCATCACATTTTATAGCCAGGGGATTTTTGCAGGGGAGCCGAAATAAGCTCACTGCAAGTTATTGGGAAGCTTATCTGAACCTCTAAGACTGCTTTCAAGATCACCACTCGCGAGTGAATGGGAATGATTCACGGTATTCGGCAAAATTGCTTAAAATAAAGATCCCAGAGAGCAGCCGCCCAGTTCACAGATAAACCGAGGACGCGTCACCCTCGGGGGASCCCCGAGCAGCCCCCCAGCCAGCCCTCCTCAGCCAGACCCARGTGCTCACAGGAGCACTTTAATGCCTTTGACCTCCAAGCCCCGGAGCAGCAGCCGGGCCCGGAGGTGGGGTGGGAGCGGGGCCGAGCCCCCCACCTGCAGGCAGCACACCCGGGGGGCAGCGGCAGAGGTGAAGGTGCCTGGGGGGGGGTGATGGGGATGAGAACTGGAGGGGTCCTGAAATGGTTTTTCCCTTCCTTCAAAGCGCTGAGGTTTCAGACATCGCTTCTTTTTGCACGATACAAGCAGACGGCTCTGGCCTTTCCTCCGACCCCCCCAGCTACACAACCRCTGGTGGGACACCGGTGCCCTCGTACCCCCGCCCAGCGCTGCCCGCTCCCCTCCACCCTCACCGGCTGCTCCGGGTGTCTGCAACCCTCCCCCCAGAGCAACCCCGGCCTCTGCAGCCGACCCCAGATTCACAGGGGATGGGTCCTGGGGTCTCCCCAGAGCCCAGGACCGTGCACCCCCCCAGACCACCCCCACCAGGCACCGGGGAGTTCTCCCTTGATAAACCCTCCTCCCAACAAAAGCTGACAATAAAAGCTTTACTAAAATCCTTGCCCAGCTCCAACATCATCTTTTTATTTTTTTTCTTTTTTTTTTTTTTTTTCTTTTTTTTTGCAAATGACTGCTGGGAATTAATCCTCCCTGTTACCTGCTGTGGCCGCGAACAACGCCATCACAAGTGTCCTTTAGATCAGGTGGCTGCCACTTAATTAGCTAATATTTGCACAGCGGTGGGGAGATGTAGCCAGCTTCCTCGGCGGGTGGGAGGTGATCCGTCCCCGCTCGGGCAGCGGCCGCGGAGGAACCGCGGGTGGCTGGGCTGTCTGTCGGCAGCAGTATCGCCCGGGAAGGGGGCAGAGCCAGAACCTCTCCCAGCAGAAAGTCACCTACAGAAATTACATATGTCCYCTCCGGAGTTCTGCCCAGCCGCTCCCAGCCCCGGGGGAGCTGGGGYTCTTCCTTCCAAGAATAAAGGGGGCAAGGGCAGATTAAACACAGGCTTACCGCTTCCAYCTGCTCAGCACGGCTGCTCAGGTTCCTCCTGCATTTCCAGAGACACCTTTGGGCTCTGCCCTAGAGAAACAGAAGGTGTTGAGGAGGAAGATGCAGCTCAAAGGCAGGAGGATGCGGATCTCTCATCAGCCCACCGCAGCAGCCCCGGCAGCAGGATGCCACATCCCGATGCTCTGTGGATGTGGCATCTCCTCGGGCGAGGAGAGCTGTGAACACCTCCCACCCCTCCCACCCCGCCGGAGCATCGGGATGTGGCATCTCCTCGGGCGAGGAGAGCTGTGAACACCTCCCACCCCTCCCACCCCGCCGGCCACGGCAGCTCATTCCCGGAGCAATGTCGCTGGGCGCGGGGCAGGGACCCTCCCGGGACCTACGGCACAAATCCCATCAGCAGCACCGGCCGGCACTGGTACCAGTACACTGGTTAGCACTTCCCTTAGGGGCTGATCCTGCAGCTGTGAGGAAGGAAGGAGCGGACGGTCGGCAGCACCGGCCCTCTTGTGCTCGGGGACGTGCTCTCCTCCCGCGGCACCGGCTGCTCCTCCCCACCGGACCATCGCTGCTGCAGCCCGCCGGTGCTTCCAGCATCCATGGACTTAGTCCCCAAGCCACTTCTTGCCTTTCCTTTCCCTGACCTTGCAGGCCAAAACTTGAGGAGACTAAACACTTCGGGGAAAAGCTGCTTACCGTAAGGYAGTTATTAAAGATATTTGTAGCATTATCCAAACTGCAGGGAGAGCAACAGAAGAAGAGATAAATGTGCAGCAACGCTGAGAAACAGCGGTCACACAACTGGAGCATGAAACAGGATGGTGAGAGATCTGGGCTCTTCCCCTGCTTTGGCCCAAAAGGGAATATTTGGGACAAACTCACCGACTCTCAGTCTCCCACACGCATAAAGCTTTCTCGAGGGAGTCCCGTTCACCGGGAGCAGAGGCTGCTCCCACCTCCCAACGGGGCTCACACGAGCCACAGCTTCAGAGCTCGGGTCTTGGTGCCAGCAGAGCACCGAAGGAGCACAGAAACGCCGGTGCAAAAGCATCATTAGGCGATCGTATTTTTAATAAGAAATTTAAAAAGTTTGCTCGTGGCTATCCGGGGTGGAAAGGGCTGTGCCAAACACCACGCTGTGGGTTTCTGCTGGGTTTCACCCTCAGTTCTCGCTGGGAATTTCAGAGTGCTGAGCAAACAGGTCTGGTTTTGGTTTTACGTAGCAGAGAGCGCTGGCATGGGGCTGCCTCCAGCAGATGTGAGCGCCGGGTTAGCGAAGCCTCGCTGTAATTTATGCGCCGGTTTGGGAACCCACAGCCCTCGAGGGAGCATGTCAAATCCACATCATCTGCCAGAGAGCCAGACCTCGCCGCTGGATCCCTGCCGGCATCGCCGCTCACTCGTTTCCCCCCCGGCACCCCCCTGCCCACCAGCTAACCCACCTCGTGGGCTGAGATGGGGCGATTTGGGGCCAATTCCTGACCGTCGCCGGGGAATTTCCAGGTCCTGTATGAAACACACGTGGACTTTTTTTTTTTTTTTTTTTCCTTCTTTTGGGATGTCCTTTAAACACAGCCAGCCCTTCACACGCCACTTTGCACCGGCTGCTGCGAAGGAGAAGGGCTCTGCATGTCCAGCTCGCCAGCTGGCAAGTGCTGGAGCTCCCAAAAAAACCCCAAGGGAYCAGGGCAGCTCTCCTGCTGCCCTCCGGCTGCAGCGCGGCCGGCAGGACATCTGCTTGGTGCAGAATGCTGAGTTTTGGGGAAAAGCGCCTCGTTCCTAGGGCTGTCATGCAGATGATGAGCCACTGCTCTAACACCCGGAGCTCTGCAGTTCCTCCAGCACTGACAAGATTCCCTTTCCCAAGTCAATGAGATGGTAAATCGGAGTTCATCCACACCTGGCAAACCTCCTCGGGTCTCGGCTCCAGCCCTGGCAATGTGGGATGCAGCCACTCATCCATCCCAAAAGGCGGGAGAAAATAAAAAACATCCAGGTTTCCACCACTCTATATGGAGATACGTCCTGGCCCCTGCCAGTGCAGATCCCTTTGCAGTGACACTTTTCTTCATCTGGGCCTCTTGGCAGATCCAGATGGGCTCAGTGTTGACACACCGGGAGCCGCTGGCAGCAGCGAGACAGGACTCCAAGGATAACAACAGTAATTCGGGGTGACACGGAGATGGGGTCTGGCAAACCCACCTTTACAGCCGCCCACGGGGGGAAACAAGTCTGCATGGAGGGTCCCGCTCCCACACCACCACGGGAGAAATGACAAACACCCCAATTAAACAGCAGCATCTCACACCTCGGCTGCGTTGAGGGAGCAGTGGGAATTGCGCCCTTATTTCCGAGCACCTCTCCAGCATCCCTCCCTCGCCAGAGCGCCCGGCTGCCTCCCGGGACGGGGGACACGAAGCGCGAGGGTCGGCGTTAATGTGCCGGCTGGGGAAGTGCTCCGGGAGGCGGCAGGACAAGCAGTCCCTTCTCCCTGTTTGCTTTTCGCAGGTTTTGCTTGTGCAAGGTGCCGCATTAACGCCGCCGAGCTCCGCACCCCCGAGGCCGGYGAGGATCGGCGACAAAGCGCTTTGCGGCCGCCGCGGTCCAGCCGTGCCGAGCCCGAGGACAGGGCAGCTGCCCAAATCCTGCCTTTCCAGCCGCTGACACCTGGCTGTAGGTGATTAGCCGAAACCAGCAGCCTTATTTCCTGCATTTTAGCAAGACGCTGATGACTYGAGGTCACAACCCCTCGCTAATGAGAGGCTTTGTGTGCCTGACCGATGCCCCGAAGCAATTAGTCCCCCTCACGATGCTTATTATTTCTATATGAAACGGATGCTGCGTGAGTTTTCTTACTTTTGGCAGAATTTCCTCCCTGTGAAGTAAATAAGCGTGCTGGCATTTACCAAAAGCGTTCCTGAGCGCCGTGTCCCCAGCGGGGCTCCGGCAGCGCCTCGAAGGAGAGCCAGCATCGCTCGGGGGGGGCTGAGCCGGGGTGCCCCGGCTCTCTTCCCTGCAAACCCTGGGAGAGGTTTTTAGCTGAAACCCCACGACCGTGAGAAGCCCTGGTACGTGAGCGGCCGCAGAGCCTGCAACCTCGCTGCCGGGGACGGGGCGRGAGCAGCACGGGAGAGTTATAACCCAAACAGCAATGCAGACCCCAAATAGCGATCAGTTAYCTCCTTAGGTAGGCTGTGCTTTTCCAGCACTTCCGATCATCTCTAACCTTCAGCTGAAACACTGCAACGTCTATTTATAAGACTGTAAAAACCTAAATTCAAGCCCTGGAGCGGCTCAGCCAAGCCAACCACCGAATGCATTAACACCTCCCTCAGCCAGACCACCCAAACCCAGGCTGGCGGCGTCCCCCCGGCCCGTAACGCGCCGACCGCGCACCCCACCCGAAAGGCCACRCCGGCCGCAGGGCAGGAATCGCTCCCCTGCGCCGGAGACGCAGCACCGGCACCCCGGGAGCCCCCCGAGGAGCCCTGCACCCTCCCAAAGGGACCTGCCGCCGAGGGGGGGCTGCGGCAGAGTCACCGCTCGGCAGATGCAAACGGGCCCAAGTAGCGAGGACCCGGCCGCTGCTCCCCCGYGGGGGGGTCCCTTCGAAGCACAACTCCCCACAGTGATTTTTTAGCACGGGGGCACGCTTATCGGCCTGCAGTTTATATGAGAGTGCGCTCCTTCAATGTCCTTTAAAGCACTTGCCTTCTGATTCGGAAGGGAGACTTGAAATAAAAATTAAAAGGCAAACAAAACCAGTGTCTCCTCTTAAAAGCCCTTTAAAGGCTTGGAAATGATTAATGTGTTTAAACTATAAACTGTAGCTGGTTTAAGAGGAGATAAATACGAGATCAAGACTTCTGACTACGCAAACAGTGCAAAAGCATAAGTAAACAGCCGTGACAAGTTTAGCACTCTCGTGGAGACGGAGTTCTGCAGAGGACGCGTGTGCTCCGTGCCACCACTGCAGGATTTAAAGAGGAAGCATCAGGCTGGCACCAARAAGAGCAACGTGCAATTAAGGTTTTTTCTTAGCCGGCTGCACCACGCAGGGTCSGAGCACCCTGCTCGTCGGGGGGTCCGGGGCGGCTCGGCAGCTGAAGACGCTTTCCAGTGAGAAGCAAGYGGAGCAGCAGCTCCCCTGCTCGTTAGAAAGGTTGATGAGTTATTGGCAGAGCGGGGCTGGCACGCAGCTTCCCGGTTTGCCTGGGGAAGACGGTCGGTGGGGAACGTGCACGGCGGCACCGGCGCACCCAGCCCAAGGCAGAACAGGTCCCTCTCCCAGCTCCCCAGGGAAAATGTTGCAACGCCARGATTAGTGGAACTTCTGCCCAAGGAGTCATTGCTGTCGGCTGCCAGCTTCTCCTTTCAAATCCACCCAGGCAAACACCCTGCCCCAGATCTTGCCAGCACTAGTTCTACTCAGTCGGGGGTAAAACCAGGACCAGGGTGACCGAGGGAAGCCACCTCTGTCTGGTGCCTCCTGCCACCACGGCAGGGGCATTGGCCACGAGCCGTGGGCTGCACCAAGCCTGGCACGGGGCCGGAGGGCAGGAGGCAACGCAGGCGGCCGGCAGCACGTCCCCTCTTCGACGGGAGCACGATGGCGGAGCTGCAGCGCGCAGATGCATCGGCACAYTTTGCAAAGCAGCTGCCAAGGCTGCTCGTCACCTTCGCAATCCAACAACAGCATGACAAGACCGAGGGAGGACTGACGGATGGGAGGGACAGGCAGAAGCCCCTGACCCGTGCCARGAGCACAACCCCATGTCCCCAAGAACAAAACACGTTCTCAGTGGCACCGGTTGGTCTGTTTTGTATTAAACAAACAGGCACCTGAGACAGAAAAACGTGTGCATCTCCCACACAGCCCTGGTGGGACCCCACCGCCCTCCTCCCCAGCCCGGCGAGCGAGAAACCTTCCCTCCAGCTTTGGCAGATTGCGAAATACTCTCTAAAAGGAAAAAGGAAAAGAAGCAATAACAAAGCCATTTGTGCCACAGATGAGTACTTTAACTCCCTCCAGAAAGAGGCATCGTGTCCTCCAGGGCGGCTTGCAACGCTCCGCCTGGCAGCTGAACTCCGAGCCCGCTCCTGAATCATCCGAATCACATTAGCACCAGCTCCCTTGCTGCCCATCTCGTGTCGTAATTGAGAGCTGTGCCCTGGAAACTCCAGGATTTACATTCCCGCCTTGCTCAGTATCCCGGCACAGAGATGCCAYTTTGTCCCCGGAGCCCCCGTGCCGAGCTGCTCGCCCTCCTGGGAGCACAGAGGGAATCCTCGGCACCCTTCCCAGCACCAGATTTCCCTTTAGGCCTTGAAATCAGTTTTTCCTTTCGACATCTGAAGAACTCCTCGCCCTCTTTTCCCACCCCGGGAGCAGCRCTAGAGCCGCTCCATTCAGCACGCCTGCTCCCCACGCCCGCCATCCGAGCCTCACCGTTCGGAGGTCCCGATGCGCTGGGTTCACTGCGACCCGYGCCCCGGTTCTCCGTTTTGTCGTGTTTTTCTTGGCGATCCAAGACAGAGCTGCAGGGACAAAGAAAAGGCACAAAACACAAAGACCGTCAGACCTGAGCGTGGAGAAACTCCTTTATCAGCTTTATCCTGAAGAGCAGGATGCAAAAGATGAAGACAGAGCCCATACGGGAAACCCCAGTATGACTTCTTCCGTGCAACACATAGGGACATCCCGAAACGAGCCCAGTGGGAATGTTTTTGGGAAGCAGAGAAAACGTGCGCACACACAGGGATGCAGGGAAGGGGCTGACGCTGATGCCCCTGGCTGTGCAGCAGGAATAATTGCACGAGCGTGGTGGGAAGGAGGTGGCAGTTCCTTGGTGTGCCGAAGGAAAGCAAACAGAGATCAGAGAGCGCGGGAAGCAAAGTGATGCATCGGACTTTGCTGCTGAAAGATTCATGCGGAGTTCAATGGGCCATTTAGCAGGTAACTGTCACTTCAAACAACACGGATTATTCAGACARCAGGAGACAAGCCAGGGTAATGCTGCTCATAATCCTGTGTATGTTCAAACACTTTGACGGCTAGATAAATAGACTATTTAATTAAACCAACAAGTCATCGTTTATTTTCACATCACAATAGGTTAAATGACTTTTTATTCCCATTTTCCATATCAACAGAGCAGACTTTTTGGTAATAAAAGCTAAACTCTAATTAACAGCTGGTGTGGTTGTACTTGGCAGCATTGTGAGTAATTCAGTACAAAACAAACACATTTACTATAAATGGCTTTTGATTGCAGAGACCAAGGTAATGGATGTTTTGTGAGYGGGTGCCAGCTACCGCCTGGTTATTGTCTCAGAGGCGTCGAGACAGGATCAAGGACGAGGTGGAGAGCGGGCGTCGTCCTGGCCGGGAAGATGGAAGTGGGAAAACATCTAAATGGTTTATAAACAGACCCTGGGATGAGGGCAGCACCCATGGGTGCTCCTGAAATGCCCCTTGGGGAAGGCARCCAGAGCCCCCTCTGACCGCAGCGGGGTCTCAGGGGGAGCCCCACGGCAGGAGGGTCCCGTTAAGAAACGAAAGCATTTGGGGTGAGCGATCGTCCCAACCTGCCCATGGACACCCCGGGCTGTCTTACGCCAGCCCCGGCCCCCGCGGCTCGGCCGGTGCTCGCCCAGCCGGCAGGATCGCATCCCCCATGCCCCCGGGATGCTCCCCATCGGCTTTCTGCAGCCAGAGGAACAGCCACGCCTGCTGCTGCTGCACATCAACAAATGCCACTTAGGGAGGGGATATAAAATCTGCCCAGCTCATCATTTCCTATCATAACCTCTTTTTTTTATGATTTTTTTTTTCTTCCTTTTAAATCAGCGCTGCTTTAATAAGCGCCTTGCTGCTGGTGGTGCCAGCGAGGAAGGGGCTGATGCTGTCAGCATGGGAAAATAAACGGTGTGTCAGCGGCTTCACCTGCCAGCAGCGTGATTTGCATCGCTCCCCACACCTCGCAGCCCCGCCAGCCCCGAGGTGTATCTAGGCATGCTGTCGGTCACGTCTACCCCCTTTTAATGTTTTTCATTATTTATGCAGAAATATTGACAACAGCTTGAAGTCCCTGGCCATAAAAATTATTTAAAATCAATCTCTCATGCTTCACTTACTGATTTCCCATTTAAACGGTCTCTCCGGTGATTTAAATACTGCGTCCTCATCCAGGCCTCCGTATCGATCCGCTGCTGGGATGGAGCKCTCCCCGCGCCAGGCAGAGCGTGCCCCGGCACCCGCCGGCGGGCAGGAGGGGCACTGGGACCCCCGTGATTTGTGCCCCCTGAGATGGCAGCTTTCCTATAAGATATAAGCAGATTYTCCTCAAACTAAGACAGAGGGAAGGTTTATTCGGAGATGTTATAGCAGGGCTTTGACCTGTGAATTGAGGTGCAGGTGTGGAGGAGAGACGGATGCTCTGCGAGATGGGGTTTGGGTCACCTCCAGAGTAGCTGCTACAGCGTTTGGGCTGGTTTGGGGGTGGATTTACTACAGTGCTGGGGAGTCAGCACTAGTGTTTTACCATCCATCTTACCCGAAAGTCCCTTCTCCAGTGCTGCCAGTTCACTTGGTCAGCTCCAGTCGGAAACTGGGAACTGAGAAAACCAACAGCATTAATGACTGTGCTYGGCTGGACGTAAATTTATGACCCAAGGGAAAGAACCAGCCTCTGCTTCCGACACCAGCAGGAAAGCGGAGCGGCTGGTGRCCCCGCTGGCTCAGGAGAGGGGGCACAGGGATGCGAAGCCCCTCCAGAACAAGGCAGCGACCCCGTGGGAAGCCGCTTCCCAAGGGGGTAAGGCGGATGGGGAATCCAGGCACAGCCCGGGAGCGCTTGCTCTCTGCCTCGAGCAATATTTAAGCATTGCCCAAAGAGCAGGAGGGCTCAGTCTGGAGCAGGGTGTCCCCCCCCCAAAGGCTCTGTGCCCGGGGCTGATCCCCCTTGCACAAAAGCACCGCGCTCGTGCCGCCGCCAGCAGCCCGTCGCTTTCCACCACAGCAGCGCCGGGACCCCACCACGTGCTCCGAGGGGGCTCCGGCAGCGTCCCACCAGGACCTCCTGCCTTACCAGAGCACCGCTGGCCGCGGCCAGGCAGCCATACCTGGAAAGCATCCGGCGTGCAGGGACTCCGCATATTAAACAAGGACTYCAGCGTGAGCAAATCCTTTCTTTGAAAGCAAGAAAATATGCAGCGTTTGCCCTTGTTTTTAAAGGGAATGCGTAATCTGATTATTTTGAGTGAGGTTGGTCACAGGAACCACACAGAGCTAAACCTCTAAACCCCAAACCRCCCACTCCTGCCATCCCGAGCCAACCCAGCAGCAAGCAGCCCAGCCCCCAGACGAACCCCCCTCTCCTACGCTGAGAGCCTCCGGTATGTTTTGACCAGCTCGGGTTTTCCTAGAGGAAACCAGAAAGCCGAGAAAACCTGCAGCAGCTGAAGGGCCGCATTCAGCTGGGACGCCTCGGCGTCACGCGATGGAAACCCAGACCCCCCTCCCGGCGGCAGCACCGGGAATATTTGCCGGCCCCTGCCGCTGCCTCCCGCTTTGCTGGAGGAGCAACCAGGMGGGAGGGGAGCGAGAAACCTGCCCGCTCCAGGAGGGCCATCAATAGGGCTCGTTTGAGACCTCTCAGCTTTGCTCTCGAGCTCTTTCCCTCTGCTGTTGGTGCTTTAGGGACGTGTCCCACCTGCCCCCTTCACCAGGGGCATCTCCCACCGGCAGCTCAGTGCAGGGGCTGCAGAAGGCACCACGATGCCCTGGCAGGACCACGGGGCCACCGCTCCTGTCACCCCAGGCTGGCCAGTGAGACAAGCCGCTGTCCGGCCAAGACTCAGGGCTTGGGCTTTAGGGCACCCAGCCTTGCAGAAATCCCCCCTGGCATGGGAGGCACCGAGGGCGGCTCCAGCTCCAAGCACTTCCCTCCCCAAGGCACTCGCTCCGCTCTCCCACRGCCAGCGAGACCCTCCTGGGCAGCCAGCGTGGCCAGACAGCCCTCGTTGGGACCAGGGGTGGCCCAGGAGACACGTCCCCCTGCTAACAACAGAAAAGTCACCTTGACGTTGAATGGAAGCCCCGGGGGATTGCGGCACGGGGAAGCGGCTGCCTTGCATGCACGCAGAGAGAGCTCCCGGCGCTGGAGCAGGTAACCTTTACATGGAAAAGGACAAAGGCGGCAAAACAAGCAAGTTTGAGAAGCCCATCTTCCACGGAAAGCACAGAAATTGTGGCAGCCTCAGCTTGGTCTTCCTGGTCCGTTAGGATAAACCTACACAGCTTCATTAGGGGTATTTTAATTTCTAGCATATATTTGAGGGGAGAATGGGGGACAGTTCCCCTGTCCACACAATAATTACGGATTTTTGAAGTCCCGGTACCGACTYGTTTTGCTTGTGCCACACCGGAGGCTGGTGCAGGGGGTGCCCCTCGCCCAGCCGCCCGCTCCCCATCCCGGCAGGAGACGGGGCCGAGGGGCACCACTGCAGCGGGGGGAGAGAGGGGCTGGCTCTGCTGTCACCACTAATGGCAAAAATCACTCTGGATGCCCTATTTGAACTTCTGCACACCTCTGATCAGCAAGGTGCCTTCGAGCAGAGCATCTTCCTCCCCATCCCCACCCCAGCAATAGGTTAGCTCAGTAAAATAACCATTTACGTTCATTTTGGGCCATGCACATGGGTTGGCCAGCCTGGCTCTGCAAGGGAGGATAACGGCTGGGCTGCAGTGGGTTTGCCGGAGGCACAGCCCTGCACGTGCACCCCTGCCGACCACGTCTGCGGGTGCAGAAGAAAGGCTGCTGCTTTCTTCTGCTCTCCCCACCAAAACACGAGCTACAGGAGCGCAGCACGATCCGGGACAGCGAGGCACAGATTTTTGCAAAACCCCGCAAGCTGCAAAATCAGACAAAATGTTATTTGATGATAAAGCTGCAGTTTCCAACGCTAACGTGGAAGCAGCTGGGTGCAGCGCACGGGACACGGCTCGCTGGGTCACAAGGAACGGAGCTGCTCCGGGGCGAGGCGATTCGAGCAGCCTCGTCGGGGTATAATAGCAGCTWTGTGGGGAAATGGCTGGAAGGGCGTTTGGAGAGCCGGCCCCCGCAGCCGAGCCGCTCGGGCCGCGCGCCTGCCAGAGGTAAGCGAGCCAAGAATGCAACGGGCTGTATTAGACTTGTCATCGGGGCTGGTGCTGGGGAGCAGCACGCTGTAAAGAGCCGTGGCTTTTGGAAACGCTCGGTCCAGGCAGCTCTTTGGGGAAACGCTACCGGTTCCCCCTCCGGCCCCGCTGCCGGGGCTCGCTGGCGTGTCGGCGTCTGCTTCCACCGCCCTCCCAGAGCCCCCGGCGTGCCGGGCAGGGGGGCTACGCAGGGCCGGGGGGATGTACAGCATCCCGCCCTGGGATGCTTTTCCAGGGATGCAGCTATGTACTGGAGGTCTGTCCTCCCAATCCAGACCAGCCACTGGAGGAGAAGGGGGTTGTGCTCCCATGAGGATAAGTCACCAGCCACAGCTATCCTATAGCCGTACCTATAGAATACCTGCTATACGTTACAGCGGCGGCTTTGAAGGCGCGGGCTGCAGATACACAGAGGTCAGGAGAAACCAACAGGCAGCGGCATCAACCCTCAGCTTCCCGGGAAGAGATGGGGACCGGTGAAGGAAAGCCGCTGCCCTGGGATGGGGCASGGGTAAACGGCCACTTGGTTTTTTCTGCTTCACTCTTGGCCTCTCACAARCGACCGGGTCCAGTTTCTGCTGACCTTGGAGGCCGTGCAAAGGGGGAAATATAATTTTGTGTGGATTCCCCTCTTCCTGCTAAACAAGCTCYTATTTCTCTTGTCACCTTTCGTTTGCTCCATTTGGTCTTGAAAACCTGCCAGGAGAGAACAAGGAGCCGCATTCAGGGCAGGTTACCCAACCTCARAAAAACAAGGCGATGCTTTTAGAGCCACATCCACTCGGCTGATGGAGGAAGGCAAACTCAACGATGAGAGTCAGCCSAAGGGAAAAAAAAAAACCACCACCACCTGCATTTGCTTTGCGTGACCTCTAGCTCCGACTATCGCTCGCGTAGAATAAATACAGAGGGGAGGGAAAAACACCGTGTCCTAAAGCAAACAGCAAGGACAAGCTTGATGAGAGTATTTAAGCGGTTATTAGAGAGCGCTTGATTGCAAACCTTGTAGGAGCCCCACGGAGCATGTGATGTTTGTTTTACCAGCACTTAGCAGCTGTCCTGTTAAGGAAGAGAACAAAGTGTAGGTGTTATAAAGTCAATATTGTTACAAGGAGGCGTGTGACAAAGGGCCACCGAGCTGCAGTTCAATGAAATCACTCCCTCATTGGGTTTATACAGCTTAGCTGAAGTTTATATTATTTCCCCTGAATTACTTTTCCAGATGTGTATGACATAAAAGATTAAGATCATAGACCCAACATGATTATTTCCACTGATGAGATTAATGTGCGGGTTTGGGTTTTGTTTTTTTTTTTAATCTTAACTAGAAGATGGATTTTTGGGTTGAATCAAAAGCGTATTTGCAAATGGTTTCACACCCCCCAAAGCAGCAGCCCCGCTTCAGGTGGGGAGCTGCTCTCCTCCACCTATCCCATTTTTTCCCAATCCTAAGAAATTACCCTTTAAATTGCAATTTATCCTGTTTATTGCTGCCAAGAGGTGTATTGAAAAGAAAGGCCACAAATCCCACTGGCATCTTCTTGAATGGCTGGACTCTAGACAGCAACCTTCGGAAAACTAAAAAAAAACCAAAAAAGCCAAACCAAAACCTTTTTTTGCACCTGGATCATTAGAGCATTAAAGCTTTTAATTGCTCCTATATCCATCCCTGGGGCAGACACCTCTGAGCTGCTAGTCCATGGAGAGTTTTATTTTAATACTTGCTTTTCGATTGCCAAATTTTTGGTGGCCTTTGCCAGAAATGTTGAATTGCAGTAAAAAAAAAAGACATATTCAGAGAAACACCCATGCCAATAAACTGGATATTTTCCATTATGAAAATAATTCCTTATAAAATTATGACCCAAATCACATGGAAGAAACCTGCCCCCCCAGCTGTACCCCTCCCAGGCAGGGCTCCTGCTCCAAACCCCCCCAGGTCCCCGCGTTTAACCTGGAACCATTGCACAACCCCCCGAAATGAGAAAAGCGCAGCCCGTATTTCCTGCTTCCTTCGCGGGAACCGCCGGGGCAGAGCCCTTCGAGTTTTATGTGTTTAAATTCCGCTCTGATGCCGCAGTCCCAGATTTGTGCTTTCGGRAGGGAAGATTAACTTTATCCTTATTGCAGCTATTAACCTCTGCCTGCGAGGACACTGGAGGTAAATTAGTAACTTCATTTCTTGAGTAACAAGAAAATATACAATACTGWCGCCAATGCACACAGAGAAGTGATTTTATTTCCCTATGTGAAGGTAAACATTTTTTTTGTTTTTTAAACACACTGGATTTTTTTTTTTTTTAAAGGAGCTTCCCAGTTTGCAAATTTTCACATTTTTATTGGGCGTGTGCATCCATCAGGGGCTTGGCCTCCACTCCAGATCCAGACCCACGTTTTCTAATCCATAACTTATTTTTTCTCTTTATAAAACCAGAAGTGTCAAACCCAGACCTTAAGAGGAAGGTGGAAATCCAGGCTTGAATCCTAATACCGYAGCCTGACCTCTTCACCTCTATTTTACACCTCTGGAAATACCATCAGCTAAACCCTGCTTTTCCACTTACGCACCATTTAAAGACGAAACTATCTATAAGCTTTGCTTAGAATAACAGAAAGGCTGTYGCGATAGCTGCCCTGTCTGGGGGCGGGGGGAGGCATCCCACCCCGGCATCCTTTGTCCAAGCCACCGTGGGTATCACGGGCTGGCTTCCACGCAGCAAAGGGCACCGAGGGCTGCGGGAGCCCCTCGGAAAGGCAGCAGATGAGAAGCCACAGCCCTGGAAAAGGATCATTTGTTCTTGTCTGGGCTTTGCTGCATTTTCCTACCGAGTCGGTCTCCCCCCGGCTCTGCAAATAGCAGCTCTGCCTTGTTTATAAAGGCAATGTTGACATTTTGTTATAAACGGCAATGTCAATTTGATAAAGTTAATTACTTATTATCTGGAATCTCATTTGCATTGAAGGTTGTATTCATTAAAAAGCAGAACTTGTGTTTAAACGAGAGGTGTCCGAAGCGGCCGGGGGGAGGCGGGGGGGGCTGGCCCGGCGCCGGCCCAGGCAGCTCCCGCGCGTGCCGGGTTCGGCGGGGCGTGCTCCGGCCCCGCTCTCAGGGGGTTTATCAACACAACTGACAAAGGTAGTAATGTACCAGAGCTAAGAATTCCCAATGCAATAACGCATTCGGATAGGCCAAGCTCAAGTAAATATTTACTTTGTCTTATTTTTCAACTGAATTTCTTCAAGCGGCTGAGGAATTGTGCTTTCCAACTCTGCTGCGGTTTCAAGTCCACGGCAAAACACCCTTCCTGCTGATGCTAATTTTAATATCGGCATTATGTCCAAACTACTTTTATTATTGCAACTTTTTTTGGTTTTTGCATTGGTTCATTCCAACAGCATTTCTTCTAAGCCTCAGAAACCCAAACCCTTGCAGAAAGCCCACTCTTCCCAACGGCGCTCCTTGATTTTCAGCCACCTATCACCCCTCCATCCAACAGCCTTGAAAATATTCAAACCAGTTGATTTTAGCATATCACACACAGAAAAAGAAAACCCCAGACCTGCTGGCCCCTAATCCAGAGCCAAAGCTACATCCACTCACCTTCCTTTTTCTCTCTAGAGACAAAACCACATTTCCTAGTGAACAAATTTTCTTCCTAAACCCTCTGTACAGCTCAGAGACCGTTACTGAAGTCCGCAGTGCATCCACCAAAACRCTGCTTAACACCCATCTCTTCTTACATGGCTGTCTGGGAATAATTTGGAGGATTCCAGCTGGATGATACAAAAAAAACAGAGCAGCAAAGCCCCAAACCCCCCACCGAATAGCAGGCGCCTCTCCAAAACTCACCGGGCATCTTGACAGGACCCGACCAAGCCACACATCCCCTGGGCTCCAGACCCGAGGGGGAGCTGGTCCCCCCGGGGCAGGGGGGGAAGGAGGTGAAGCCCTGGTGCCCATCGCCCGACAGCCCTCCCCAGCGCCCGGGGCCACCGGGCAGGGCTCGGGGGCTCATTTCACCCTCAACTCCCCCTGAAAGCACCAAAAAACAAGCGGCGCAGAGATGCTGCATGGTGCGTTAACCTTGGTAACGCTGGCAGACCKCCGCCCGCAGCTTCACGTCCTGCTTTTTCCACTCACCACCTTTCCCCGGCACAGCCGGGGCCGGGGTGCAGACACCTCGGTGTCCCAAAYGCTCATCACCTTGCACCGCAGGCTCCAAGTCACTGTCCCGCCRGGTTTATTGTCCAAGTGATTGCCACTGACATTTAAACCATGCTATTTTCCCTTTATCTCTCACCCTTTTGCACTGTAGCTTTTAGTCTGTAACTCCACACCAAGATCCCTTCACCTCGGAGCATTTAGTCTGTGACTTGTTAGAACAAACACAGCCTCGCAGGTAAGAAGCAGGTAACAGTCATTTCAACGTGATAACTACTGCCCAACGCTATACACACACGAGGCTTAACAACCAATTAGTGCAAAACCGCCACACTTCGTTAGGCWTATTCCAGTCAGTGCTGATCTCGAGGAAAGGTGCAACTGTACCAGGGAGAAGGTCCGAGACATGTCACGGCATCACCCCCACCGTCAAAGCCTGGCCAGGGATCCAGAGGAGGAGGATGCTCGTCCGGGGACCCCCCGCTTCTCTCCCAGCTATCCACTAGAGAGTTTTTCCCTTTTCCTTCTCTCTCCTCGTTCTGCCCCCCCACCCCAAGGAACGTCAGACTCGATGGGTGCTGTCAGCGAAGGATGCTGCGATTCACGCTCCATGCCTCAGAGCTCGCCTCGGCTTGCTTTGTGCGAGGGGGAGGCTGGATTTGGGCAGCTCCAGGGCAGCTCGCTGGCACACAAACTCCACCATCGTCTCATTAGTCAAACTGGGGCAAAATCCAGCTGGCTGGGGGTGTGGAGCCACTTCCCTTCGCTCCTTGTGCTCACTGTCATGGTTTTTAGCCGCTGGCGGAGGAAAACATGAGAACATCCTCAGCCCCAGCCACCTCGCAGCGGGTGCTGCCGAGGCCGTCGGACCCGACGGGCAGCGCGCTCCACCGCAAACACCAAGGTGACGAGCTTCACCCCGGCCACCTCCGGCTGTCACAGCTCTTTGCAAGCACAGGCTCTCGTCCCCTCTTGCACCAGCCAGGTGGGAGCATCGAACGCCAACGTTTAAGCGGCAGTAGCTGTCCATTTCCAGCGGCACCGAATAGCTCTCTCCCGCATCTGTGTCCTGGGGAATTCACGCGTCGAGAGGATTGCCAGTAAATGGTGAAGCACAGCATGGGAGGTCTTCCTCTGGTTTTGTTTTTCCCTGTGTGCCATGAGAAGGCAGGGTGCTCCATGCAGCCACCCTTCTCCAGAGCATCTCCAACGCCCGCATTAACCGCTCCCAGTACTTTTCTAACTGTCCTTCAAAGGCTGCACCCCCCCGGCGCCGGGGTCCCGGAGGTGTTTCGGGGCAGGCAGAGGGGGGGTGGTGGGAGCAGAGCTGGTGACAACACGGCCCAGCACCATCCGCCACCCCGCGCTGCTCGAACCCGGACCGGCGACCGCGCAGCCCCCCGCAGCCACCCCACGGGCTCGGGGAGCACAGCGAGGGGCTGCCGCGGGACCCCGAGCCCCCTGCGCTCCTCTTGCCGGGGCTTGGATCAGCGCAAGGGAAAGGCTAATCCAGGCCTGAGAAGCTAACAAACGGTTTAGAAACATTTCCAAGTAGTGCAGAAGGGCTAGTTCACTTCGAAACACGGTGGGATAGAAGATTTACTAGGCAAAGCTGATGTTACTTACTGTACGTGTTCTCTGTAAAGGTTAAAGCTCTGCGAGCCAATATGGGTTTAGGGGCTTCGCCGTGACCCGCTGCTCCACATGCTCATTTAATTTAATTTCTCTGGCTTTTGTCTGCAGAACACCTTCTACCCCTTTCAACAGTAAAGAGCCAAAAGCCCAAAGCTAATATTTATGCCTTAGATCTCCTTGATGGTGCAATCCAGTAACAAATCACTACTTAAATAATCCAGCCATTTAATCATCCAGAAATGTGTAGAAATAAGAGGATTAGCCCTCTATCCTAGGGAATTGTATTTTACAGGCTCTAGGTTTTTTCCTAATAAAACAACAAGAGCAGCTCATGGTATTTTAAAAATAAACCCAAGTATCCAAAGCTCCAGAACAACCGAGCTGGTGGGGCAGGAGGCGGCTTCTCCACCACCAGCTAAAACTCCTTGCTCACTAATTAAAGAGTTTTCATCTGAACCACAGGTTGAATGATGCATTTAACTCTTGCACATCCAGTCTGGGGGAGCTAACGTGAATTCTTTGCAGGGGCAAACTGGGAACCAGCCCGCTGCCTTTCCCCGAGAGCTAACTCGGGGCGATCCAACGGTGCCAACGCTATCCCTGCCCCCGGACAGTGGCTCCGGCCAAGGCAAAGGACAAACATCTTTCCTACGGAAAACAACTTGTTGCTCCCCACCCTACCCTGAGCACCCTTTTACTCATCTTTTTATAGGCGCTTCGTCCACAAAGCTGACTATAATCAGAGACAATATAATTTTAGCATGCGAGTGGATTATTTTTAACAGCATCTGAACTCAACATAAATCAAGGCAGACATTGGAGACAAATGCTATTTCTGGGAAGCAAGGAGCAGTTCGTTGGAAGAGATCGTTACTTATATGTCATTGAGGCTGCCGGAGCAAGTCCTGCACGAAGGAGCACGGCCACCAGTGCTGCCGGGGGGTGTCTGCACATAAACATCTGCCCTGCTTATAAGGAGGGGTAAAGACCCATCCTTCGGACGCAGACGCTGCCGAGCTGTCAAACACCCACCGTTGCTCACATCAGCTGCCCTCCCCGGTAAGATAAATGCTTTTGCCTGGAGTAGGAAGGTTCAGGGTGGTTTTCGTCACCCCCCCTTGGACGCCGCTCCCACCGTGCCCCCCCCGCAACACCACCCCGCTCCGCCAGCACAGCCGTTGCCACGTGCCAGCGGTTCAGCTGCTGCCATGATTTCGCGAGGCTTGCTCACGCCCGCCAGGATTATTGCTTATAATTATTCACGCTGTGCCACGAACAACGAGCCTCTCAGCAGAATAGCAACTCCAATTTTGATTCCTTCGGGCAATCTAAAGCTTATTCCTGCAAACTCTTAAGAGTCAGCTTTCAGCCTTCGTACCCAGCCCCTACGTACCATTGCAGACCATCACCGGCAGGCTGGGTCCGGCCGTGGCTGTAGCTGGGGGGAGATGGAGGCCAGCCCACCACGGACCACCCCAGGCCAGCAAGCACTGCCCGCACCACGCAGCCACGATACAGGCCACGCGCGCTCTGCAATAATCAGAGTTGGACACGAGAGAGGAAACCGCAAAACCAGAAAACAGTTCACTGTGAGAAAGTGTATTAAAAGCAAAAATAATCACTAAAAAGGGAGTGTATCCATCCCAAGCATCCAGCAGTGGCCATCCTCTGATCCCAGCCTCCATGTGGGGGACGAGTTGTTCAGAGCCAGATGAATTCTCGCATCCATTATACATGGAGCGGCAACGCGGAGGTCTGGCGGAGCTGGGGCAGCACCAGGAGCCCAGGTTGGTACACCTCGGGCCAGCGCCCACCCCTGCAGCCCTTCTGCCTCCCCATCACCCAGCCGGGACAACGCAGCAGCACCAAGTGCCCGACTCTGCCCGCCGCCAGCACGGCTCGCACGCCTTCAGGCAGCGACACTCGGCAAAGCATAGGCGTTCTGCAATGGCTTCGAAGCAAAAGTTGACTTCCACCCCAGCCAGCCTCCATTACCGCCCTAGATAGTCAGGTTTTTTGGCCATGCCTTTGATCCCTCTCTGCAAATAGCTTCCACCAGGCAGCGCGGGAGGATCAGGAGCCCGAGAGGCCAGGCTGAGAACAGCTGTAGCCATCGGGGTCAGGGTCAGAGCACGGCAGCGTGCAAGTGTGAAGCACGCACAGGAGCTGCCAGGTCCAAAAGCAAACAGGCTCCTCCGTATCAGCTTTTTCCTCCCCCGCTCTCTGGCAGCCTGCCTAGCGCACAGCCCGGGTTCAGCCAGAACGCTTTTCACAGCGGCAGAGTGCAGGCACCTTCTTTTTTTTTTTGCAAAGCACTTGGCAAGAAGAGCAGGCGAGGTAGGCAGTAAAACCCCGTTAACTTCACAGGGAAGAGTTCAGCTAATCCTACAGGCTTCTGGTACTTATATCCTTAACAGTGATTCACTGCCGCGGACGGGCAGAACACGACCTGGGAGAAGATTGGTGTCCTGAACTTTTGTGCCTTATCTTGACCCATTTTAGACAGCAGACTTTGGAACAACCCCAGTTCAAGAACAGCTCTACTCCAGCTCACTATGTCTACAATCTCAGGGTTGAGCCTGAGTATTATTCTTCTGCTTTTCATTACTCAGCAGAGGCTGCAGCCAATTAATGCCAAAACCATCCAAGCAACACAGGCAACAGAGTCCAGAGCCTTCACCTTTTGCCAGTAGGAAACTCTGACGATTCAGAACTGGCAGGAAGATCGGGCAGCCTTAGCTGCAGACTTCAGCCTGTTGCGGTAGGAATTTGTTACCTCAAAAGGTAAACATGAATTCAGTTCAGTATTCCTGACAAATGTTGGCTTGCTAAGAAACTAAAGGACAAGCAAACTGACCGAGSTTCTTCTCTGACACCAGGCTTGCTCACCAAGCAGGGCATCCACTGCTCATCAGCTCTCTTCCAGAGAGAAGCAGCTGACTGGATGTGCTGAAATGCTGCAGGCTTCCAGCTACATGAACCAGAAATCCCAGGAACGAGCCTCAGAACAAAGGCGCTGAAGAGCTGTTTTCACCAGCGGGCTACAAGCCTTTGCAAAACAGCGTGATGCATCAYGCCGGAGAATGGTATGATCCCGTTGGCCGACGGAAGGACTGGCAGAAACAAGAAGGACCTGCAATGAACCCTGTTTAAATGAAGAAAAGCACTAATCACATAAATTATCGTGCCTTTGGTTCCTTTGTTTCCATGTATAACCGAGCTCTCCTCAGCAACAGGTTCAAGCATCCCAGGAGGGAGGCGAGCGGGCAGCCGCCTCCTCCAAGCACAGAGCAAACAGTCCCAGCCCTCCGCCCCGCAGGCAAACATTCCTGCTGCTGACAGCGAGGGCGAGACCCCAGGATGCCCTCGGGTTTAGAGCCCTTGCTCTATAAATTGCTCTAGCCCAATAAATTGCTCTATTATTGGGCAATAACAAGTTCAGGGCTAACCCCCCCCCCCCCCGCAAAAGCTCACCCGCTAGAAACTTGAACTTTGAGTTACTCCATAGGGCTACTTCCTTACCCGCTCTCAGGGAAAGTTAGCTGCAATCAGGGCAAAGCTCAAGGGAAAAATAAAAGAAAGTATATATGCACTGCAAAGGGAAAAAAAAAAAAAAAAGCTGAATTTCCAAAGATGAAAATTTTTCCCCAAAGCCCACTTGCTTCAAAAAGGCTTTTCCATCCTCCCTGACAGCAGACTGGTGGGAGCCGGCTCTGGCCAACATCAAGCGGGCAGCCTCCTTCAGCTATTTCACAGGGGAGCGTTGGTACGGGCAACCCTCCTACCGCGGGCTGCTGTTTGGTTTAACGCTTCCCACTGAATGTCAACGGAGACTAAAGAACGACAAGTACACAAAGATACCCACAATAAATGCCAGCCCTTGTTAGCTGAGTAAATTGTGTGCTTAGCTGAGTCTTAGAGGAATCTTTGCAGAGTAAACACTGCCAGTACTCTGTGCAAGAGTAAATATGTGAAGAAGACGCAAAGACATGAGGAACGACTTCAGCGGAATGCGATTGAGTGGCACCGAACGCAACTCGGCTGATGGAGAAGCGTTGCCAGACCTGGGCGAGGAAACTGAGCTCGGAGGGCACGCCGAGCTGCTCCTGCCATCGCTGCCCCAGGAGGCCCCAGGTCTTCTCCTCCCCAAAGCAAACAGGCTTCAGGAGATGAGCCCGAGTCCTCATCCAAGTTCTGTTTCTTTCCAAACATGAACCCGGAGCAGGTCGCAAAGCTCGTTCTCACTCATTAGGGTTTCAGTCTTTAAAGTTATCTATGGTGCCCATCACAGGAGGTAATAATAGCATTTGAGTAATTAAAGATGTAACTAATTAAGCGAGGAGGGAGGTGCGGTATGGTTGTGTTGGCTGCACAGGGGTGATGACCAGTCAAGACTTCAAGCCAGGAAGAGCAGGCCAGCCTTCACCCTTCCCTTCRATTCTGCTCAGAGGCACAAGGCAGCAGTTAGCTCAGCGACAGACCTCAAGGGCAGCTGAGGCACATGAAGAACAAGTCACAGACRAGTTGTTACCGTGCTGCCACCTTCCTCACAGCACTGGCAAGGACAGATATCCTCCTTAGCAAGGTCTTATATTTGCGTTTTTCATTAACCTTTGTAATAGGACAAAACTATTTTCTTTGTGCTTAACAGCTTTCTTTTCAAAACAAAAAATTTCTGAGCAAAGTTCTTGCGAAACATTATGCATCAAAATACAGATCTTGACAMGGACTGAGAAATAAACACTTTCACCATGCACCCTTTGCCACCAGTGATACAAAAAACCTAACGYTTTGAGAGCTAATTCAGAACGCCTTTCACATCGTTTTTGAAGCAACCCAAATGAAGCCACATTCCGTAGCTAAATATGTTCCTTTACAAATTCTGAATATCAGTTTCTCATGGTTCTCCCCCCAGGTTTCCCCAGTAACACTTTTAATATGACATACATTGATGACAGGATGATTGAATCCAAATCAAAGAGATAATGCATTTGACAGCTTGCTCATCATTAATAGTAKATTAATTATTTTAGTGCATGTGAAGGAGTTAGTTTAAATGCCARAAATAGGAGCATGGGCCTTATTTAAGTTTCTTTCATCGTTATTTCTGTTGGCTGCCCTTCTTATCCCTATCCTCCCACAGGGTAGCAGCCAAGGCAGGAAGATGGGTGGCAGCAGGGAACCCACGCCACAGCTTAGGGCTATCCCAAGACTCCGCAGCAGGCGGAAAGGAGGAATTCCCTGCCCCATGCCCGGGGCAAAGCCTTCCTCCCCGCAGGCAGAGGAAGAGGGATCCAGCCACCAGCCCCTGATGGTTATTTCACCCCATCTAGTGGCATTAGCTCACCATGCAGCTGCAGCAGCGCTGCTTCCCACCGCTCCGTCAGCCAGCGTGGGATTTGCCTGTCGGGCTCAAGTTCACGCGCGTTTCTTCAGGCTGGTTTTTCCCCTCGTCGGTTTTTCTTCTGTTTGCCACGTATGACTTACTAGCTATATTCCAAAACACTGCATTTAACCAGTTAGTCAGGCAGTAAATAAAAGCAAAACTACTTCAACCAGCATCCTGAAGACACATTTAACAAATGCATGCCTGCCACACAGAGCTATCTCTGCTTGCAGCTTTTTGAACCAGGACTTCTTGTTTCCCAGGCCAAGGCGGGAAGCCTCCGAAACCATGAAGCAGCACTGCCCGCTCAAGACAACAGCGTGAGGCAGAACATTATTATTCTCAGAGTGATTATGATCAAGCCYGCTCTTAGCCAGGTGAACGCTAAGACTACCTCAGAGGACAGTGTTAGCACTAGCCTTTACTGCCGCTGTACAGCTTTCTGCTCCAGCCGCGGGGCTACGAGACCTGTGGAAAAGATGGTGTTTATTTAGAATATAAGCCTTTTCATGGACCACCTGAAAATAAATTCGTTTAAACCAGCTATGAACAGGCACGCATATTGGTCATGTTTTTCCTTTAAAAAAAAATTAAAAATCCCCTAGGCTTTATAAAAAAAAATGCTTTTTTAACTACTTAGTAAGCAAAGCTTTTTCTTATGCTGGAAAAAGCCCAAAGCTTCAACATCCTTTAACAAGGCAGTCATTCACTCAAAATTGGAACCAACTGCCCTTGAAAGCCATTTGCGGACATGAAGATAAGGTTGTCCAAAACATATCTTGGGATGCAAGCAGGTTCCTTGGTTTAAACTTCAGCAGTATCCAAAAGGTGCATTCATTCACAGATCTTTGCACAAGACACAGTCAAGACGCTGYCGTGCTTACTTAGTTTCTGTAGCTTAGCATACCCCTAAGTAACAAGAACATGGTTTGTAAGAGCCATTGAATAAAAGTATTTATTTTAACATGTTTGCAGAGCCACACATATAAAGTTCTCACCATACCTGTGAGCAAATTACCCTTTTACCCCGTATCTACAGATGTAAAACATTTATTTACTTGCACTACAAAATAAAGTAGGTCTGATGTCAAGTCACCATTACTCATCATACCAGTATTCTTGCTTCGTTACTATGAAGGTTTAAAGACTGAAGTGTTTTCACAAGCTGATTTGCATATTAAATAATCAAAGGTAATTCTTCCAAGAAGAAATCCATATTACCAAGCTGTTGCTAGTTATAATAAAGTATGAAATGGCATAGAAACACTCTTAAAGTGCGTTACTGCATCTAAATAAATAGCAGCATTTATGCCTCTTCAAAACAGAGGACCTGACAAGGAAGGGATAGTGACCAGAATAGATGTATTTTGCACTACAAAAAGAAAAAGCTGAAAAAATATGCAAGGCAAAAGCCTTGTGTCGTTAGTCTATAAAGATACAGCTTAATAACAAGGGTTTCATACATACGAGACAGAAGGTGTTCTTCAGAAGTCCAAAGGACACGATGGCAGAACCCCCTACATCTACTGAAAATACACCCACCCACACATATGCTTCTTTGGGATCGCAAGAAGTATCTCCCATTTAACCATTGCCTAGCACAGGCCATTATAAAAATATAAGCCTGTAGTGATAACAAAGCAGTTTTTATCAAGTTTATCACTGGCAGCAGATATTACATCAGTCTGATAAAATCAAGAGGATTCCAACGCAGTAGTACGTTCAGTTCATGGCTTTCTTCGCCTAAAAAAGGAAAGAAAAAAGCCACAAACAACTTTCAGATTTTACAGAGCAGCAGTTCTCCTKAACAGTAGTCAATAGCCTATTTATCTATTCTGCTGTAGACATAAGTCTCACATACCTCCTACGCTAAGAAATGCRACAATTAACACAAGAAAACTAAAGAGCTTATTTATCAAGAAACGCTTGTATTTTGCTTTCTTTTTTAGAGAGCCGTGAGCATAAAACAAAGTTTTATTTAAATTATTTAATAAGTTAAAATAAATACAAGCTCCAACTCAATAGACAGGCAAGCTAGAGATTTAATACAATATTACAAGGCTGTAGCAAGGCTGCAAGTAGCAGTAGCCACCTTGAGCAGGTCCCAGTTTCTAATAAGAGATGTAATAAAGTATGTGCTAACATGATGAAAGGCACATATTTGTCACCTTACCTGAAAGAGGGATGAGTGATTTCAGATACTCTCCAAAATACCCTTCTACCATAGTTCTAAACTTTTTGGATTCCAGATGCAGTAAGTTCAGTTCATTTTGGCTTCATAGAAACCTCTTTACCTCTCCAGCCCTCTCTCCTGCCTGTAAACATGTCTTGCAAAACTGCAAATTTTCTTCCCCTGAGCTGAATAGGCGACTTCACAGCACTGCCAGCACCTATCTGCAAGAGGCCAAATCTGGATATTGAATTCTGTTCTGCAACACCTAGTTTAACAAAACTATCTTACCTGAAGCATTTCTTTTGTCAGTGAAGCATTTTGTTAGATGTGGGGCTCAGATGTTGGGCACTAGCCTTACAAACTGCAGGATCATTTGGACTTTTTGCTAGAAATTGGGACTTCTGACTTGATAAGCTTGCATTTATCCACTGATAAATGATCCCACTGATCCCCCCACGTTAAAAGAATGGTAAGACAGCCCTGAAGAATTCAGACTGTTATCTATGCATTTGAAAAAGAGGAAAGTTTCTTCTAGCATGACTAGAGCCCATGTTTCCTTAGTAGGTGCCTTGGCAATTGCACAGCAGGTAGCAGCTGGAGTATTAGCTATGTTCAGGTATACCACTAGGTATATCCTACGGTCGCCTCAGTTCCCTCCTCCCTACACCATACTGAAACTGTAACCTTGTTTAATTTACATTTATCTAAAGATGCACAAGATCAAACTTGACATTCTGCCCGCTGCACTGAATGCCTGAGTTTGACCCAGAAAACAAGTCGTTCATTCTGCTTAGAGTCTCCTACAGATCTATCCTGCCACCACTTTCCAACACTAAATAAACCTGCTTATCGTACAGTATTAAGGAGGGATGCAGTCCAAACCTCAGGGGGAAGGGCAGCAAGGTCAAGGCAGGGGGGAGTTATCTCACTTTAGATGTTATCAGGAAAGAGAATGCAACACCCCAGCTACAAAGGAGAGATGCACTTACTTGGGCTGAGCATGATGCTGATACCCAGGTCCAAGAGCTGATCCTGCCCTCATCTCCACTGCCACGGAACACTGAGAAGACACAGAAAATCAGTCTCTATTGCTAACCTCCCACCCAGCTATCGGCATTACCCCCACTTCTCATCCAGATCAAGCATGAGAYGTCCCCCTTGTTCGCTTATTGCTTACTCTGGTCTCTACATCAGTCCATTCAGAGTCTGCAGCACCCTCAGGTGGGTCAGGATTGGAAGGTGATGATCTTCGCTTTCGACTGAAAGAGGAGTATGTGGAAAAAAAAGCTACAAGCGTCATGTATTTTGGCAGATTCTCATACACAAGAGAATACATTTTATACTTTCTAAATAAATACTTTGCTCTCAGCAGCAGATCAGCCTTAAAAGCAGCTACAGTATCTAGAAGCCTCTCCAAGTTACTTTTACATGATTTCAAGTTAGATGCAACAACGTTTTCTTCAACCATTTGGACCAGAATCAGCTACGATTGGAGTTATATATCGCCAACAGTGTCAGAACCTAAAATTAAGACAACTCACCCAGTTGGAGATTCTTGCTTCAGAGTCTCTATCTCTGTGAACTGCACGGCCTGTCCACCACCCCTGGTTTTGAAAACATCACCCTGGAAGCCAAAAGCAGTTAATAAGGTACAGTCACTAGGTCAGTATGATGGCCACAGTGCCAGTTTTCAYATGAAAACAGTGCTTACAAACATCATTTCCTTGCAGGTTAGTAGCCAGCAAGCATATGTGCACAAATACACTCTCCCCCATTATATATCTTCTCTTATTATGCACAGGACAATAAAGAGTGAACACCATCTACCCTGATGATCACGCAAGGTACCCATAGAGCAGTCACTAAGTAAGACTACGGAAATCCTGTCATAGGCTTAGTTTCAGTAGTTTCAATCTTAGCAGCTATGCAAGACTTTGCTTTTGAAAACATCGCTGGAACCTACAAGGTTACCTTACAGGAGTGAGAACTTTTTCAAAACTTAAAAAGAAAAAAGACAATATTGGAAGGCCCGTGACTGTAGGAAAAATGAACCAAAAGCTTCTTGCTACAAATTACAAAGAGCTCTCAATTTGCCTTAGGTAAGTACAGTCAGCGTTTTGGGACACAAACATTGCAAGCGTTCAAAGCCTAGGCTGTCTCACCAATTTGTTCGTCAGTTGACTACTAGAAATTATGTCCTGGAGCGTTTGAGCATCCATCACTGCAACAAGCTTACTCATACCGCTAGTGGAAATCAAATAACATCACTCCAACAAGACCAACTCGACAAGATTAGCTGCAGCCACAAGTCTAAGAAACTTCCACTACAGATGGATTATTGCATTTTACTAGAGGAAAAAAAACTTTATTACTTTCAAAGAAAACGATGACTGAGATAACCAAGCTTGTAATGGTTTATATGAAGTAATGACAAAGTTCAAGAAAAGTATTTTCAGAGTCTAAAAGCTCCCTTGAATCCAACTGCACAAAACTTTCAAATCAAATCTCTTAGCGGATTGAGTCAAACATGCCCTTTGGCAAGCCTGCAGCACAAACACGTTGCCAGAAATAGGTTTTGAGAGGGTTATCACAAGTTTACGACAAAGGCGTTTGCTTTACCTTAATTAGTTTTGTTTCAATCTCCCCATCAGAGGCTAGCTCCTGGTGCGTCAGCATATACTTGTCACACTTAGCCAGTGCCTTTTCACTGGCAGCCGCTACCGTGATGGCATGAGGGACATGCGGCTGCATGACCGTTTCAGTGGGCAGATTAGAAGGT
Source organism: Oceanodroma leucorhoa (assembly GCA_030449065.1). Classification (NCBI taxonomy): domain Eukaryota; kingdom Metazoa; phylum Chordata; class Aves; order Procellariiformes; genus Oceanodroma; species Oceanodroma leucorhoa. The sequence continues at coordinate 14,061,202 of JASVER010000014.1, read as the reverse complement.
GGCTTATGATCTACCCATCTCTCCCCAGCCGAGCGCGACCGTCTGTGTCTGAGACGAACTGGAGGTGCATTCTGATCAGAGTGGAAGAGAATCAGGAGAAATCAGCACGCAGTAAATCTCTCAGAGGGTATCATTAGCAGAAGTGAACTTTGCAGGTCTGGTTAAGATGCGTTTGTATGAAGATCAAAGCTTCGTTCCTAAAGTGCTTTCAGAGCACATCCTGAAAGGCACCATCACCAAGAGCCTTGCATAAAATTATTAAGGGATTATTTCTGTGCCAATTCCTATTTTTTGTAAATTTTAGCTAAGTGTTATCCAATCTGTTGCATTCCATACCTAGTAAAGTTTCCTCAAGGAGGACATCCTTATGTTTGGTAATGCTCCTCTGAGTTTCCAAATCAAAATGGATTGATTGCTATGAACATATTAACCAATCAGAAAAGAGAAATTTATGTTTCCATCGATGCRTTCATGGATCAAAATATATTTTTGAAGTAGCAAAGCAAGCAGACTGAGTATGGATTTCCAACATCTCTAAAGGATGCGAGACCTCCTAACACTTCTGAGTAAAGAGAGCAGAGGAAGCATCCCCTGTCCTAGTGCTATCGCTTCTGAACTCAGCTGTTGGAAACCCACGAGAAGTGATCGGAGTTCATACATTTTTATTTTATGAACATTATTGTCAGTTGCTCAGGGAAATCAGAAAAAAAATAATCTGGAAACTTGTTTAAAAACCCRAGTGCCTTCAAGATCTTTGAATGGGCTTTTGAAAGAGTATTGGCAGACTCTCTYTGTTCCATTTACATACTAATTTTAGCATGAATCATGGCGAGGTTACGTAACCCAAACCTATGAACGCAAATTGTATCTCCTGTATTTTCAGGTGATGAGCATCAGTTAGGATTTCTTTGACCAATAGACATGAGATTGGCTGTACCCTTTAAAGACAAACTCTTTACAAGTCTAAAGCAGCTCTTAAAAATTAAAYGTATATAGGGAAATGTGGTTTTCAGCAAAAATCTTCCATTAAAATTAAAAAAAAAAAAGAAAAGAAAGAATGTCAATACTTTTTTTCCTCCCTTTTAGCAGGCATCTACTTATTTCCATTGATGGTTCTTTGAAATAATTCTGCCAAGGTGCCTTAGAAGTTACRTTCCAAGGAGAGGGTACACTACTACCGGTCACATTTTACTGCGGCAGAGACCACATCCCTTACCCTGCTGACAGTGGTTCGTGTATTAGTTAAGTGGAATAGCATTTGCTTAAAAGCATGTCCCTGACTTCAAAGAGCCAGCAAGTAACAGAAATTTTGAGAACACTGTCGAAAAAGAATCATACCGTGATAAACCTTCCTCCTCCCAAGAAGCTCTCCCAAGAGGCTGGGGTCGTACAATTCTCTTTGATTTACCTGAGCCACTGCGACAGTGCTATAACGTGATAGAGWCACCACCGATACAAACATTTGCATGCACCAGTTTAATGAGGGAAAAAAAAGTCTCGCACCTGCAAGCAAAGCCCCCAGTTTTAATGCAGATGTGAAAATTAGGGCAGACTATTCTAAGAGAGTTAGAGTTAACAGTCACACAAGCGAGATGTTTGCCCGAGCACTATTTCCAGTAGACATTTGCAGATATGGCTCATAAGCCCACCTTTTAAGCTGCCCAAACAGACTATGGTAAATTGCAGGCTGCAAGATAAATTTGAGGAGACAGACACAAGTTAAAACACAAGGACATTCACAGCTAGAGAAAAGGTCTAGCTAGTCAGGAGTTCCTTACAAGAGCTATCTATGCGCTAGCAAGAAATACACAGCTGCTTTTAAGGAGTTTTTAAACGTCAAGTTAAGAAGTCGAATAGAATGAGTAGTGAGACTCAACTCGGAAACAGTACTGTTCTATGAGAAATACATTTAGGGGAAAACTCCAATCTGTGTTAGGTGTTCTCAGTGTAAGAGAGCCGTTTGATGAGCTTTTGAGCCAGACTAAGCACCACTACGTTTAGCTGTTGTCAGGAGCAGCACTAACCCTGCAGCATTGATCCTCTTCTATTTCTAGCTCATCTCTACGCCTGGGAACCTCAATGACTCCAGTCCAGCACATCCCTCGCCTTCTGTCTGAGTTGTTATAGTCTCTACTTTGTTCTGGTTCTTGTTGTCTACTCCTTGCATTAGAAGTGCCACTGGTATGCTTGTGCGAAGGGGTTTTCTGCTCCCATTCCATAACACAGGATGCCACAGAAATGCTGCTACAAGAATTAGAACGTCTGTGCACCTGCGGGTTGCTCACGAGCCGCTGGCTGTTAGGGACCTGAGTAATAGAGTTACTAGAAGGCTAGAGAGAATGGGAAAGAAGTTAGTGAACATACAGAACTGTCAACWTACAAGGCAATAAAACAATGAATACTGACAATATGCAGAGTGACAATTCAGCTATTSGAGCTTATGGTTTTGGATAGGTATTGTGTTGCAGTGACAGCATTAAGAATCAGGTATTCTTCCAATACTAGTAGCATTAGAAGGTAGGAGCACAAATAAAGAGCACTGATAAATACAACAGGAGATGAAGAATTCAAAGCAAGTTTACGTTACCCAAATTCTATACTTGGGAACTGTTTTCTAGCCACTAAAGAGAACGGACCTGCACTTTAGTTCATTCTTATAAATAYGCTTTTCCCTATATCAAGAAGTGTTTTAAAGGCAACTTACAGGTACTGGTGGAGACACKGATCTCTGAACAGGCTTCTCTCTGTCTCTCTCCCGCGAAGGCCTCTCTGGCTTTTCATTTTTTGGTTCAGTAACAATGGCCTTCAGTTGCTTCAGTTTTTCATCTTTGACCCAAAGTTTGTTCTGCATTTCCAGCTGCTTTGCCGCTACACGACGCTCCTACAAAGACAAGTGAGGAAAAGCATGAAGGACCTTACAAGAAAGCACAAGTAACTGTGCTGAAAGTTTGAAAGGAATTGCATATTCCACACGGAATGAAGTTCTTCCCCACTGAGGTACAAGCTATTGGAAATAATGACCTATCAAGCTAAAGAAAAACTTTCCAGACTATAAAACAGTACCACGTTTAATGCCATAATCATTTTGCTTCCTAAATTATGACAAATGGGAGCAYGTCTAACTATAGTGTTATCAATGGTCCTGAAGCAGTAAACAGTCCTGCAGTGGTAAGAGTTAATCCCTCAGATTTCCTTTCCTTATTGCTTGTCAAGTGCGCATCTGAGCAAGAGTTTACATGAGGATAAAGGGGAAACCCTGACATTGGGCTTGTACTGACAACCGACAGAACAAGAGAATCACTCCTTAACTTAGAGTGCCACAAACCCAGAAGAACAAATTCTATATCTTGAAATGAAGTGACGCAGTGCTTAAGAGAGCTGCTTTAGCTGCATCAAAAGTCCTTGAGGAATTTATTGTATCATACTACATTTATAAAAGTTAAGTTCAAAATGTCTGTTCAAGTCCATAATTAAAAGCCAAATACATCTCCATTCTTAATACTACTACTATATATAAAAAACCCAAAAAAAACCCACAAAAACAAGCCACCCATCTCCCCCCAGCATTGCTCCACTACACATTTCTAACAGATATGGTAGCGTACTTACACACTCCTTCTCCCACTTCATGGTTGTTTCTGCCACCATGCCTTGCAATCGTGCCTCCAGCCTACGCTTGTCAGAAGCCTGACGTTGCAATTTCTGGCTCTTGCTTTCTAGTTCTTGCTGAAGATTACGCTTGTCTTCTTCATAAATTGTTGCAGTTTTCTCTAAAATCTCAATCTGGAGGAAAAGAGGAAGGACTTGGCTATGCTGATTAGAAGCGCAACCATCTAAGCCCAGAACTGCTAGTTATATTTGCCTGTTAACATATATACTAGAATATATTAGCTGTTGTACCAATATACCCAGATAAATAGTCCACATTCCAAAATGTTTCAGAGATTTTACAACTTCCTTGTAAGTTGCCATCTTCATGTATTAAGAAAAGCCTCACGTCATAAGAAAGCCAAAAAGCTAGAAGTGTTCAGTAAAGTTCCCCACAAAATACTTCTAATCTTGTTTCTAATACCCATCTTGCAACTTCTGATGTCAGGAAGTTTTCCAAACGGTACATAGAAAATGCATTTTGTGCTTAGCTTTAGACAATGAAAAAACTGACCTTGTATTCCAAAGTTTTAATTTTCTTCTCCAGGCGTTCTAGCTCCATTTTCTGTCCTGCTATTGTTTTTTCTTTTTCAGACAGTTTTCCCTGAATATAGTTTTCCTTGGATACAACACTGGAGTCAAATTCCTGCAGCATTGTTTTAAATGCAAGTACTGCAAGAGAATTGATATATTTTATCTTCTTGCCMTATCTCCATAATATCAAAAGCAGTTCTGTTTTTCTCCTACCAGTTTAATGCCACCGGCTATTTCATTACCTCAAAAAAGGTTTTTTAAATGATCAGCCTAGTCAAGAAACTTATTTCCTGTCGGTACAGAAGAGATCCCTAGGGTAGTAATAAGGGCGCCAAAAAAATCTAGCTCCACACTGATGTTCAAATTCTTACCATTTTTGGCAAACTCCTCTGACAACATTTGTCGTAGTTTATGGCGTTTTTCCAGGACTTCAATAAGCTTTGGAAGTGTTTGATCATCATTAACATCCAACAGCTCACATGAAGGCAATGGAGGAAAGTTCTGCAAAAACATTTCTGAAACAGATTGCTCTTCTGTTTCTGTAAGATTTAAAGCCAAGAAAGTCTGTCAGCAAGCTACAGAACAGAAGAATTCCATTTGACAGTGCAGCGCCACGGATCATTCATTCCACACTATCATGAAGCAGACAGAACTTAGAATAATTAATAAGAACTAGAAGTTTTCAGAAGAGATGACAATGTTGAGAAAAGATTAAATCTGACATTCTCAATACACTGCTTTATAATACCTCCAGGCAACTCTTGATTTTTAAAGTAGGCCCTAAGCACACAAAAACATCAAAGCATCATCCTCAGCACAATTTCCTTTCAGCAGCTGCAATAATGGGAGCATGAATTCAACTCATCACCAATAACAAAGAATTACTTCGAGACTTACGCAGTAACTGGGTTTATACTACAGGTAGCACTGCAGCATGAAAACAGCAGTACTTATTGCAGAGAAGGCTCACAACTAACAGTTAAGTGAAGTTGCTTTTGCACTTCCAAGGATCAAATAATTCGTTTTAAAATAGCCTTCAACTCCTAACAGGAAAAAAGCCTGTGCTGTAATCACTTAGCATTCCAGTATTTACCTCCATTTATTGGGCCACCCCGCATCTCCAATTTCCGTGAGAGTTCCTCTCGGAAGGCTTGATTCCTAAAGCGCCGTCCTGGCGTCAGGCCACAGAGCGGTCTGTCAACAGGTCTTGCAACTTCAACTTCCTGGGTCATTTCTGCAAAGCGCATGACTTGCTACAGGAGAACAAAAGCAAGCTTAACAGCAAAACTAACCAGAAGCAGTCCAACGTAAGTTTGAAAGCGACACCTTAGGTCAATAAAAGCATTAGAGGAGACATTATCAAGCTATAATCTCGGGTAGTTCCCAGCTAGATAGCTTGCGAYTCTGAGGCAGAGCACCCAGAAACCTTCCCAGTCACACCTCCCCGACCTCAGCCCCCAAGGAACCGTGAAGCYGACTGTGCAGATAGCCGAAGTTTTTGCAAGCACTGTCATAGTATGATTAAGCACCTAAATACAGTGGAGTATTTGGACTTCTGTAAATAAGAGAAACTTTTCCTATTTTACAGGCAAGTAGCAGTTGTCATTTTTAAGAGGAAAAATAAGACTTGGAGGGCACATTTGCCTTATAGTATTATATTCGATTACTAGTGTCCAAGCAACAAAAAATATCATTCCTGTCACCTACTAAACAAATACAGTAATTCAGTGATAAACATGAAAAAAGAGTAGGAGGGAATGAGGTAAGATCTGCRGGGAAATTACCAAGCTTTCCTCGTAGTCCTCAGCTTTAGGATTAACGCACACAATCATACGCACTTTTCCTTCACCATCAAAATAGTTCTTGAAGAGATGAGTCAGTTTGGAATCTCTGTACGGGACCATCTTAAAATAAAGTAGATGAAAGATCTAGTACGCTTTCATTACACCAGATCTTCATCATATCAAAGATAATTAGATAATGGGTTGCATACCTTATTTGTTCCATACATCTGGTTTTCCCGTAGAACTTCAATACATGTTCTTAATGTCATTAGTGACTGATTAATATTACCTTAAAAAACCAAACAAACAAAAAAAACACCACCAAAAMCACACAAGATAAAAAAACTCTGTAAACAGYCATTTGGATCACATTCCCAAATTATTTAGCAGTTTACTTAAGAATAAAGTCTGGACTTAAGTTATATTTGTTACAGATAACTGCTCTAATTAACTGAAGTATCAGAATACATGCTACTAAGAACTTCTGGTTTCCAAACTGGAGGATTTAAGGTCATCAAATCAGACAACTGAACGTCGTAACAGAACACTTCAATTCCTCCTACGATTGCTCTACTAGGAGACAAGACTAATACGAGCATATATTAGCACACAAAATTACCAGGCTGTCTAAAGGTGATACATACCTGCTTCTCGCAACCTGTTCCCTTCAGCTTTTGTTCTATTAGTTCTTTCACTTCCAGCCAGATCAACTAAAGACAGCTGGCTTAAAGTGATCTGTTCTTTCTCCTATTACAGAAAACAAATCACGTTAGGCTAATGATTAGCTCTATATTCCTTCTAACGGGGTGGGGGGAACACCCCACCCCTCCAAACCTGAATCAGCACGGCACACACACTTGAAAAGACGACATGTTGCGCCTTTAAATAAAGTCTGAAGGTGTTTTTACAGCCCTTAATGCAAGAAGCTGTGCGCCACTAGCTTTTCTTGCAAATAAGTTTAGCAGATCCCTTCTGTCTCGGGCTACAAGATAGATATAACAACTGCACTCATTCAAATCCTCCAWGTTTTAGATTCTTAACAGTTTTTGCTCAAAAGAAGCAGAGGCAAAGAACAGAGAAATAAGCAGCTTCACATTCCATTTTAGCGCTCTACTTTCATTACAAAAAGGAGACTAATTCTGTCAAAGACCAGAAATCTAATAATTTTTATGTCTTTCAAAATGAAATTGCTAACGAGCAAGATGTGTACGCTCAAGACACAGTGACTGTTTCAGCAGGCCATGCTGCAAGGTTCACCGCCTTTTCTAACCYACACATACATGCATACGCACGCACAGTTCTCCTTTAATAGCCTGCACCAGAATTCACCTGTAGCACATTATCTCCATCTGCATCCAGGGGTGCTTGAGCCAGCTTTATTATAAAAACACTGTGAGAGCGACTAGATTCTCGATTCAGCTGAGTGTTTGCAATACGCCTCTTCTTTTGACCTGTTTAGAAGAACAACAAAAACAACCCCTCCAAAAAACTGTTTTATTTAACAGACTTGCCACTTGGCAAAGCCAGTTCTGTTTTCAGCGTGATAGCGTAAAGGATTACACACCTGTACTGAATTTAAGAAGTTATATTCTAATATTTACCTCTCCAAAACACTTCAAAAGCTTCTTCTGTAGATTTCACCTCTACTTCTGTGCATCCTGTGACATACATGTTGTGATTCTGGTCCTCACGAAGTATTTTGGATTGTGGAGGTCTGAAGGACAGGAAGGAAATAAAACAAACAAAAAAAAACCCTGAAATTGAGTGGAGTTTTCTGTACAAGAATACATTGTGTCATGCAAATTTTCTTTTGTTTAAGTACAAAATTCAGACTGAATACGTCAATTATCCATACAGCAGATGAAAGAGGAAGTACAAGTACATGGACACACATTCAGCCAAGATTAGTTACACTTCAGCTACTGCTTTAATTTAGAAGCTACATTTAATTGCAATTCTTACTGGAAATTATGGTTTTGGATGGCAGCTATTGTTTTTCTACATGCATACAGAAGCAAGRTGGCTTCAACAGCGTTCTATATTCGCTAGTAAAGCAAGAAGAGATAGGGAGTCAGTCTGAGTCTATTTTCTGCTTCTACTAAAAGAAAATTTCAGTTTTCGATATTCAGAATAATATGCTTATGCACATACATAAAGTCACCATTTCGCACAGGAGTGTTGCAATTGTTCCACCTACCAAAAAAACAGGGTTAAAAAATATTAAGTCATTCAACTTGTGTCTAAAATCTTTTTATATATAATACACTGTAGCTTCCATAAATAGAAATAATCCAAGATTTTTCATAGGCTGATTTTTTGGACATAAGCATAATACTAAACCAATAATTTTATTCTTCTTTAAAAAGCATTCACAGACATTCAAGCTCATTTCAGATCAGTACCCTGGAGACAYCTCTTGATGTTTCAGAGCAACGGCTTGTTTTGCTCTAGTTAGTCTTTGTAAATCAGCCAACTCTTTAATTAACACATGTACTGATGGATACGCGTAGGGTTTTCTTTAACGGATTTAGAAGTTTAAAAATATATTCAAAGTTTAATTTGCAGACTGTTTTTCTGACGGTCTCAAGATTTACCAGTTTTAGACGCCAGCCAAGTACACACCTTTCCAAAAAATACCCAGAATTTCATTTATGAGACAATTMATTTGTTTTTATGCGAGTTACTGACATCAAGTGAAATAATATGCAAACTCGCATTAACTGTAAAGCAACAATAAAATAGCAACTTTCACCCAATACACTGTTTCCAGGAGAAAAATGCCAGCTATGGAACGGCTTACTCTTCAAGTTGCAGTCACCTGCTAGGAATCGTRCTCGCAGAATAGCATGAATAGACTTAGAATCTCAGTGGGATACAACACGCTGCCTCACAAATTAAATATTTGCTTGTTAATCTCCCATTGTAACGAGGAAGGGAGCACTAAGTCTTAGCAGCAACAGAACCACCATCAGTACTTGGCACACTTAAATACTATTGTCTGGACTCCTTGGGCATCCCCTTTTCCACGTGATTTTGGAAGTGTTTTCCATGAATGGAGCCAGACTCGCCAAGATTACAGCCACAAAGACATATTGTAGTTCCCRCAAAAGCATAACTGAAGCAGGAGTAGCAGTATTCATAAAACTAACTTTGGTTTTATAAGATCAAAGGGAGCTTCCTCCAGGAGGTCATATATGTAGTTGTTGTAGATCTCAATATAGGAGACAAAGACACTGTAGACATTATCTTCATCCACTTCTTCCACTTTGCAGTGATCTTGCACATTGATCATATCAGCAAATTCTGGATCTATTTGTCGCCTGTTGAACACACACAGTAAGTGACTGTAGTGGAGCACCCGCAGCCRGCTAACGTGTCAGACAGTGACTATACAATTAAAAAGCAAGTCTGCTGACAGAGAGTATAATTCGAGCACGGAAGCGCTCATGCTAGCAACTAATGACAACACATCCAGTCACATTAGATTAAAAAAGCACTCTGAAAAGTTTAAGTAGATAAACTTCCATCTGACAGTGCTGTACTCGGCTGCAGTAAGAAATGCCTTGCAAAATTCCTGGATAGTCATTTCTATCCTCCATTCAGCAATCTCACTATTTTGCGAAATATCCCCAAGTTTAACTTCACAGTATTCCTACTCGGTGAAGTCACAGCGTTTTACTCATGAGTTAACAGGTGCAAAAAATAGACTCCTGTTGCCTCATTCTAAGTCTTCTAATCTAAATACTTAATTATGCAATTGCTCAAACCACATGAMATACACTAGCTTTCCATTAATATTTTTATTTCCTTTCTTCAAGGGAAGGATAAAGAGACCGAGGTAAGTTAAAMCCACAATTTCAGAATAGCATTTACATTAACTAAATTCATTCTGCATGTTACAATAGTTACTTACTTGCCAGATGGAGTCTTTGGAACAGGCATGGCCTCTCTTTTCTGGCGCTCTAATAGAGCATCTACTTCACACTGAACATCCACACCATTCTTGTCATCAAGCTTAAAAACCTGAGCAGTGAGCACAGTAGGCTTAGACAATATAGTGACAAAACACTAGAGAACATAAGGCATTGGCCAGCAAAACAAATTATTTGATCAAGCTGTCTGGCAACCAGCAAATACCATGCCCCTCACTAACACTCGATCTGCTGGCTAATGCAAAGTAGATCTGACAGAAAACAGATATTTCCAAGATAACAATGTTTCATAAAAGCTCCCAAGCTAGTATGCTACCAGGGAAAAGACTTCCAGTATTATTTCAAATATCTTCACATACCAAAACTCCAGAGATGTTTGGCCACAAGAAAAGCCTTACATCATGTCCTATATTATTTTAGATATGGTTTCCTGTGGTTTTATATCTTGTGGCTGGACTTCATTCYGTAACTCGGAAAGCTTCCTCTTTTCTTTTTTATTATTTGAAAAAAGTTAATTAAAGAATGAGCGACAATTATAAGGATAGCCAGACCATACACCTTCATGAAATGTCTGTCCTAGCTACAACGCCTGCCTCCTTGCCCTTGGCTCTTCAAATCTCAAGGGGACGGGACCTTTTTGGTTCGTTTTCTTTTTAAAGTATTCCAGTCACATGACTAGACAGGAGAYAAACACTTTGAACAGAACCTTTTTTCCTACTGTTTTTAGGCTGTTACAAGCAACAGCACGGAGAATTCAGTGCAAAACTACTCACAAATCGCTTGGCCTGGAACGGTCCTATGCTGTTGAAGATCATATCCAAACACCGCGGGAGAAGGCCTCCATCACCAGGAGATCCTGTCATGGTGTGTGTTTTCCCGCTGCCTGTCACACCATATGTAAAAAGGAGACCTAGGAGGGACAGGAAAGTATGTAACCATGCTTGCTGTCCCAAAAAAAAGCTCAGTTATAATCACACACCCCATCTTTCTCGGGTCAAACRTATTTGGAAAAAACAATTCCTTTTGAACAGTTAACAGTAAACTACTCCAGCCATTCAAAAGCCGCTGTCACCACTAGCGTTTGATCTCTCACCGACAGCCACGCCAGTGGCAGTACCTATCATCCCCTCCGGGGAGAGGGCCTTCGGAAGCCAAAATGGAAGGAAGCCACTAAGTCCCGTACGTAGAGGGCTGATTTGTTATGACTGTTACAGAGGAGTCTGACACAGACCAGGTGGTTCAAGAACCAACACCGTGATATCAAACCATGCCCAGGAGATCAAGCCCTACAAATTGATTTATTTCTGTAGTCATCCTTTTCTGCAGGAGAAAAGCTTCCCCAGTTAATGGTGTACAAAAAGATTAGACCTTGACACAAGTAACATGCACGTCATAACAAAGGTAAATAGGTTTAGAAGTAATGAAAGGCAAGAAGGGCCTCCAAGGATGTCGTATAGGGGAGCTATTCTCATTGCAGACAAGGCATACATGTTTTTACCTAGACAAGCTAAGAAACCTTGAGACATAGGAAATCACAGCAATATAAAAAAACCTGCATGGTAGACAGAGAAAAGTGGTAAAGAACAARAACTCACCATTTTTCCCACGAATGAGATCTTCCACTAGAGGTTTAGCCACCACGTCAAAAAGCTCCTTCTGAACAACAAGGGTGCCAAACACTTCTTTAAATGAATACTGCGTCTGAACAACAGAAGATACACCATCCTAAATCTTAAGTGTCCCTGTCCAGAAGTCCATTGCTTCATACCTTAGAACCACTTTTCACCAGCTGGTAAAGATTCTACTGTAGGATTATACCAGCGTTTGAACACGGGCAGTTGCTCCAACACAACTATTCTGAGAACAAGATGCGCATCATGAAGAACAGCAACTGTCTCATTTTCACAAAGCTTAAGTCCGGAAATAACCTGAAAGATCACAAAGCCATACCTCCCAGCAACTAGAGAATCTCACAGTTCACCGCTTCAAACTCACATTTCTGTTTGAGCTCCAACCATCATCTACGCAAGCACTGAGCAAAGGAACACCCACAATGAACACAGACGAGTTGTTCCAGCATTTAATCATTTTGTTTCAAGCCTTTGTCTTTTTCCAGTTAAGCCTCAGTTTCCAGTTATAGGTTTTCAATATACTACTTTTTTTTTTATTAATCTGGTCACTTTTCAATCAAAACACCTGCTTATGTAAACATTTGAATTTTAAGTTTTTGCACAAAGGTTTGTTTACCAAACTTTTAATTAATCCTTGCCTATTTTATGTAAGCCTTTGAAGATCACTTTATGTACTTCTTAMAAGAATTTCCCATACTGAAATTGGAAACAAAGTATTCTACATCCCAACTAATTTTTTTTTTTTTCTCCTTAGAAGCACTATCACCTTGTCATTTAGAGTTACAGCACTGTGTTGGGAACCTGCAGTTAACTGCTTCACTACCAAACCATGTTCAGTGCTACAGTACTCTGGCTCCTCATTCTGTACGCATGACCTAAACCCTCCTGCCCTTGGGAACATTTGCACTGATCAAGCAACAACATGAACCGCTTTGTGACCTGCTACCTACTATTCTACACTTCGTGACTTTTCACCACTTTGTATACATAACCTACAGCTTTCCCCCCATACACATTAAATAGGGAGACATTGCTTTTTTTACCCAACTTCAATTTGGGATAAATCAACCATTAATTCGTGACTGGTTTAGCGTAGAGCTAGTTTCTTTCAATTAGTTCTACACAAAAGAAGTCCTTCAAGCAGCCTAAATATTTGCCAGCTTTGCTTTTGTTCCTTTTACCCTCCTCCTCCACCCTGCAAAAGCCTTTTTGTATATGGAGGATATATTTGACGGCTAAAGGCACATTTTTGCTCCAGATGGTCCTCTGGATTTGAACATCCGCTCTTCTAAGAGCGCAAACTTCTGATTTGCACGTTGCAAGGGACGCTGCAAGCCAACGGAAAACATCGACAGCAGGGAAAAGGGCCTGGATGGCTAATTCCCGGCTGGAAGGCAGCCCCCTCAGCCGAGCACAGCTCCCGGGCGGGGGGCACACGCACGCATCTCCCCGCCGCCCCCCAGGCCGTTACCTCCCGGTACTCCCCGTTGCGGAATATCCTGTATCCTTCGGGCGGGTGGATCTGCACCGTGGTCTCGTTGATCACCTCGATGCAGCACTCCTGGTCGGGGCGGCTGAGCGGCCGCACCCTGCAGTACACCTGGGGAAGGGGGGGGGGGGGGGGGGACACACACACAGGGCCCGTCGTCCCTCAGAGCAGCCCCGAAGGGCGGCAGCAGGCCGAGCCCCCAGCGGCCCCCCCCCCTCACCGGGGGGCCACGGCCCCTCCGTGCCCGGCGGCCCCTCCGTGCCCGGCGGCCCCGCACTCACCCCCACGGGATCCTTCAGGCTGGGGTTTGACGGCTTCTTCAGCGCCGGCCTCCGCGGCGTCCGGGCCCTACTGAGGGAAGGAGGGAGGCGTGAGGGGCGGCCCGCCTGCCCCACACCACCGGGCCGGGCAAACGGGACCCCCGCCGCCGGGGNCGACTTACACCGCCTTCATGTCGCGGGGGGCGGCGGGCGGGGCCGGGAGTCGCGATTGAGGCGGGCGCTACCGCCCGGGTCCCGCGCTGCCTCCGATCAGCGGCCCGCGCGCTCGCGGCGATTCAAATCTAACCAATCAGCGCGAGCGTCACCGCGCGGCGCGCCGTGACGTCACGGCGCCGCCGTCTCACCAGCCCACCCCTACCCCCGGGTCGCCATGGCGACGGCAACGGGCGCGGCCCGCAGCGCGGGCGCCCCCTGCTGGGCCCGGTGGGACCGGGAGCCCCGAGGCCTCGTTGAGGCCTGCGGCGATCCCCGGGGCCGGGGCTGCTCCTGCCGCCCCTCCGCACCCCCCTTCCCACCCCGGGGCCGCTTTYCCACCAGCCAACTCGCCACACGCTCCAGCAGGGACGGAGACAAGATGTCGCTGCCSCTCAGGGCCCGGGCTTCAGGCGAGGCCTCTCCCGGGAAGGCCGCCCGGGCCGTGTCTTCTCGTGTATTTGCCTGTTTTATCTGCTTAGTTCGAATAAAGGTTGGGGCTCGGGAAGGAAGGGGGTGATCCAGCAAGTTCTCAGTGSCAGGGCCTCGCTGTGGCTGAGCCGCTACCTGCCTGGAGGTAAATTAGTTCATTCCTAACCTCGAGAAAATGCTTAATGGTGGAAAACAAAGCCCAAAATGWGCAGTTAAGACGCACATAAAAAGCCCGGCCGAACGAGTCCACTGAAAGACCAGCTTCCCGTGAAGGAAACACACTTCTCGTTCAAATGGGGAAACGGGGGTGAGGGATGAAGTAATCTGGGTTTTAACCCTGGGTCGCAGCTCTAAAGGTCTCCAGGGGGTTGAACTCAATCTCGCTTAAACCACTGACTCCAGTCAATTCTTATTTTACCGCAATTTAACTACATCATTACCCCCTTAAGGGACAAAAAGGGGAAAAAAAAGTGCAAAGAAGTCCCAACAAGCTCTCTTGTCTTTTTTAGTGTGACTGCTGKCAGAACAAGCCACAGTCCTGGGCCAACCTTCGCTTCTCAAACAGCGTTTTAAAATACATTGAAACAGGCACGTTTCTGAACGTTCTCGTAACACGCATCACGGATACAAACGGTCAAAACTGAACTGGCCTCCCCCGGAGCAGAACCGGAGCCCCGCGTGCAGTCCCACCRTCTGCAGCGCCTCGCAAGCCGCGACCGTCCTTGCCCTGCACCCTCCAACCGGTAAGGTGGGGCTGCCACCCTAAAAACCAGACCGAATTCCCAAAGCCCTGGGAASTAACGGATAAAAGCGCCTGAACGCTGCACTTGCAGCAAAAAACTCCGCTCACGCTTCCGCTGACTGCCACTCGCTTCTCGTCGATCCCAGCCCGCTTAGGACTTCATAAATTAAACCCAGCACCCTGWTATCCACCTGGAAAATGATACACGCGGGATGGATGAGAGCACAATTCAGTATCGTCACGGGAGGAGAGGTGGCTTGACAAACCAGCKAACGATTCGCACCCCAGACGCCTTTCCCAAGACTGAAGGTGCAGCAAGCCCGACGACAACGCCTGCCTCGCCCGGGGAGGTGCTCCGGAAGGCAGTCCTAACTCCTGCCACATCCATGCCCTCATTCCAGCTCATTTAAATCCACGTTGTGCGTTAGACTCTTCTGGAAAAAGACATGCGTCTTTCGGATTAAGCATTATTCAGGCAGATTCAGATTCACCTTCTACCTTAACCCAAAAGAACTCGATTKACCTAAAAATCTGCTGTATCTGCATAGTTCATCAGCACAGTAAAATCTGCTTGGCTGAAGAGCAGATGAGGGATGTTCTCTGGGATTTGGTCATAAAGTTAATAGTTTTGTTTGGGATTTGCTCTGGATGGGGCGCAGACACACAACGAAACAACATGTTCCAACAAATAAATCTCCTGTATTATTTACTCGTAACAATTTGACACAGAGTTTTTATTTCTTTATGTCAATAAAATTTAGTACACTGAATGGCTTTTTGAAGGCCTGTCTCCAGCTGAACAAGAAATCTGGCTGACCTGTGCTGCTTCAAACATTCACTCGTTTAGTATGTAAGTTATGCGCCAGACAAAGGGTCCATGCAAAGCGCTGCAGGATCCAGAGGGATTATGGTAATGTATAATACGGTGTTACATTTTTTAATGTCGTTTTCCTCGCCTGAAGAGGACGAGAGGACTTCCCAAATTCAAAAGTTAAACAACCAAGAAAAAAAGTTATAATGATTCATGTAAATTTTGCAGACTCTTAAATCATGTCTTGCACGCAGAGCCAGATTCCTTTCCAGTCACACGAGTACACAAGGTAAATAAGCTTTGCAATTATCAGCAATTATCTCTGAAGTGATTAATTTTCACAGGCGGTCTTTTTATGAAACTATACAAATCAGGTTAGCATATATCAGTGCAATAGTTATATTAGTTTTCTCTCTCAATGAAATAAAACTGATGGATAAACAATTACGTTCCAGTGCTTATAAATATTAATATAAATCTTGGTCAGCTTTCAAAAGAAAGCTATTTTTCAAAAGAAAGCTATTTTTCAAAAGACTTATTTGTCCCATAATATATTTAATGAGCCCTTGCATTGTCGCTCAAAAGTGCATCGATTATACCTTGATAGAGGTAATTATACACAAAACAGATTATACACCCGTATGATTATCAAGAAGCTTGATAATATTCCCTAGCAGTAATCTTTGCATCACGTGTCCCTGTACCTCCGGCGCGGCGTTGGGTAAATCCAGGGTGACAACCTCCGTCGCTGGAGCCGCCAGCCGAGCTCTCCCCGCGGCTGCCTCCCCCTCGCCCCGGCCGGGGCTGAGACCTCCAGGCTCCCTCCCGAGCCCGCTGCTTCTGCCCCTAAAATCCAGATGCAGCAGCAAAGGAAAGGAGGAACAGCCGGAGCGCAAGGCTGGGCGAGCGGAGGTCTGACCCTGGCAACGCTTTACGATTACAGGGTTTGCCCCCCCGTGCGTCACCGGCTGAGCTCTTCTGCCTCCTGCCTTCCATCCGGCRGTGCTCTGCGCCGTACAGGCTCCCACCTCTCGCTCAGCTGATGGTTTATTCTCCCCGGACACCCCCATCCTATTCACTCGTGAAAAGCAAAACATTCTTCTGTGCGAGTAGGACCAGAAACTAGAGAGATGCAGAGGTGCTGGCTCACTCTCAGTCCCACCCTCAGACCGCRAGTCCCTCCAGCCCAGTATCCTGCCTCCAGAAACACCCGGGAGAGGACGCCTCGAGGAGGCAGTCAGGAATTTCTCAGCCGTCGCCCTCAGCAAGGTGTCGAACACCTTTTCTGCATAGCACGGCTTCACACCCCTGTTAAACACAGCGCATCGCCCATGCGGGCGGGAGCTCGGCCCTCCCATGGGAATTAATTTCCCAGGACTTACCTATGCACCGGAATTATACCCCCAAAAAAAGCTATTCTGGAGGAATGTCCCATGGAGAGTTCTTCTGGAATAACTCTTTCCGGGTAATGATTAAAACCAGCTGAATTTAAAAGGTAGGCAAACTCTAGTCTCTCTCAATCCCACAGCTGTCAGGCACTTGGGTTTAGTGTAAGGCTGTGTAACWCGGATATTTGAGGTTTTAATCTCCAAAATAATGCCACTTTCAAGGTGAAAACCTTAGTTAGGGAGCCCCTGGGAGAGCCCTTGCTCGTGCCTTTACCTTTAGGCGATGGGTCTAAACTGATGACAAGGACRTTGTGTCACCAGCTGACCAGCGTTATCCACATTCACTTGCCTCCCTGATTCCTCCGTAAGGCAGACCTGATGAATGCCTATTGCTTTGGAAAGTATTAGCACTTATCTCCCTTTTATAGAMAAAGTTAAGATTACTTTAAATATTTCTTGTGGTGAAATAGCAACTTGATTAAAAGCATTTCATAATCTGTTCCCAGCTTTAAAGCTATATGTACAAAAACCAGTGCAATATGTTTCGCTCTTGAGAAAATTTTAAATAAACGTTTTCTCAGAGAGCGTAGGCAAATAAACTCCTCCTCATCCATACCACACACGTATTGTTTAGGGTCTCTCCCGTGGAGCAGCATAAATAGTATCTGGACCCGAAGCCTAAYGCCCGTGTGGTTTTTCTCTCTGCAGAGGCTCTGGCATGAAGCGCAGGGAGAGGGAGCAGAGCCCGATGACAGCCAGGCTCACCGCCACGCAGACGCCCATCGACCCGAGAGTCTGCAGGGAGGAGGGAAGCAGCGAGGTGGGCAGGAGCCGGYCGTGGCCCTCGGCCATGTCCATCATGATGGCCTCCATCTGGAAGTGCGTGCTGATGATCCCACACACGTGGAAAACTTGGTGGCTGTGCCCTGCAACAAAGCCAAAAGCCCTCACCAAGAGACTCCTTGGGCTTCATTAAAACACCGCCGTGAGGGCTCAGCAGACCTCCTGCATAGCATCCGTTGCCTCCAGGCATCACATTTTTAAATATTTATTCTGCTAATTTCTGTGGCTTTTATCGTTGCGCCACCAGAGCACAGCGATCTTCCTTTCCGCAACGCAGCCGGCGGTGATGGAAGCGAGGGAGGTGCAGCTCGCTGCTGCGATCCTGGCACACGCGACCTGCTAAGGAGCAGGGGGGGCAGGGAAAGCCCCGGTGCGGCCAGGACTGCCATCCAGGCTCCTTGGTGGCTGCTCCTGCAGTGCCCTGACATGGCACCGCTGTGCCACAGGTGAGGGTTTTTTGCATGAGAAATGAGTGCTTTGCAGTCATGAAACTCTCTGTGAACACTTTGGAAACAGCATGCTTCCGGAGCTGTTCCCACAGGAGCAGGCAGGGCTGCTGTATCTTGTATGTAAAACTACRTTTCGAATTTCCAGCAGGGAATATATTATAACCTCTGGGAGTCACTCATGCATTAACGCGCTTTCTTCCTGAAAATAATGAGAAGACAATGCCAACTCACCCTTTCAGCACTTACCGATATAGTCGAAGTGTCCTGGCGCGAGTCTCTCTGGCAGGTGGCTAGCGAAGACGAAGCAAGTGAGGAAGGCAAAGACGGTGTGCTTGTAGTGGACCAGGATCGCAGCCTCCGTGCAGCTCTCCGCCGCGCACAGGTAGAACTGCAGCAGCAGCAGAGAGGCGTCCGCGCAGGGGTACCGTGCAAGGGAAAGAGGGGAACAACACATTTCTAAGGGGGGCAGCGCCGTTCCCCGAGCCCCCGTCGTCTCTGGCTGCCCGTCACCCAAAAACAGGGCACGCGGTGCAGGACCCAGGGCTCAATACGAGACCCGTCGCCTCCATTTCATGCAAATCCCAGCCCTGCAACTCCTGTCCTTAGACCTCCCTGCAGCAAAATTCCCACCCCACTCCAGTTTAGGAACTGGAAAAGTTGCAGCTTCCAAAGGCAGTAACTTTCCAGCACGGGCAAAGTTAGAGYGCGGCGCTTTGAAGTGGAAGGAATCTGCCTATCAATAGGTGCAGGAAAAAATAACCAAATCTCTTTTCCTGCAGGAGTTTGTTTTCCTTTAAAAGAAAAAAAAGGCTGGCATATTTTCCCAAATATTTTCAGACAAAAATGAAGCAGTTGACATTTCCAACCCTGCAGCACGCGAATGTCTCGGTGCCGTGACTCCGGGCCGYGGGAGGCGTACCCTGTAGAAGAGAGGGATGCTGTCGAAGAGGTACGGGTACACAAAGGCCAGCGTGCGGGAAGCCTTGCTGATCCTGGGCCGCTCYGCTTCCAGAAACCTGGAGAAAAACAAGAGGAGGTATTTCACGTGGCACAGCGCGGCAGATTAACGTAAGCGCTGGATTCTGTTTGTCAGTCGTTTGCTGGGGACTGGGGATTGCAGCGTACAGGCTGCACATCCGTTCTCCCACAGATGGCTGCGAATTCAGCCAGAGCGAAGCAATTTTTGTCTGCTGATGGCATTCAAGCTGCGACCACCCTCAGCTGAACCCTCCCCGGCTGAACCCTGAGCTGGGGGAGGAAGGATTTAGGGGCCACCCTCCCCTCTTACATGCTCTGGCTCTCGCAGGTGCATCTCTGCAGCTCTGAAAACAACGTTTTTTACACCATCCTGGCGTGGCTGATTTTGCTCCTTTCACTGTTGCTCATTAGCTGTTACCCATCAGCAGCGCAGAACAGAGCTGCTCTTTACACAGCTGCTGCCCCTGCAGTTGTTTTTAACTGAGTTTTCACTCTCRGTTTTGAATCCAAGCTTTCCGAGCACAGCAATCAAGGAGAATACATCTGCCTTGGTTTGGAAGGCTTTGTAGGTAATGCAGCATTCAGCCTGCGATTGGCACTCTCTGTTAATTAAGCTGTATTGCAGCTTGTGTCYGAAATGCATGAAATGTTGCAGCATCCTTTTTTTTTTTTACATCCTGCTAAGACTTTGCCCTTGTCATTTCAGAGAATGCATGGAGAGGGTTACTGAAAACACAAAGTAAATTAATTTAACAAGTTACTTTTTAATGACATGGAAGAAGCAGCCTGTGGGTTATAATCACACTGTATATGAGGAGGAAAGCCTACGTCTGTATGGGGAGTAACATTCTGCATTTTGTTCCCCAGGAAATCGCGCCGCTGAAATGTAGGACACACTTCATAGCTGAAATCATGAAAGAATTGACCACCCAGGTCCCCAAAATCCCGTTWTAAAACCTGGAGCTGGGTCGCAAGCCGTGTGCCGAGCCCCCCAGCCTGCTCTTGCCGCAGGGGGAACACCACTCAAACGCATCTCTGCCCGCCCACGCGAGACGGGACGCCCCACGCACCCCACGCCTCCTCCTGCCCCTCCGGCCGGGGGGCAGCTGGGGGGGCAGCCGGGCGGGTGTCCCCCCCTACCACGGGGAAGGCTCCAGCAGCCAGCCCATCACCCTGCCCTCCCGCCGGAGCTCCAGACCGGGAACAGAAAACCTCCCTCTCCGATGCCTCCTTCCTGGGAAAGACGGGCTTTTAGAGGGTTTTAGCCCAACGTGGGAACAGGGGGATTAATCTGCGTAGAACTACAACAGACCTGCCTGCCAAGCAGAAAGGCTCTATCAGTATGACCCAAAATATGGGTCGAAACCCCAACAATTCAACTTATGCTCAAGAGCCACTAACTGCATAAGGGCTTTTSTCTCGCTCCTCCTCGGTTTGGCCTTCCACCGTGGCTTGTGGCTTGCTCAGAAGACATCACGACGATGCTGAAAATGCCTCCTGCTCTGTTTTCTCCTGCGTTTCTGCATGACTCCGGCTGTATTTTCCCACCGTGGTTTCGCCCGCCCGGTGCTGTGCTCCCGTCCGGCTCACCCGCCGCTGCGCGGTGCCGCGCTCACCCTTGCCACGCGTCTCCCCACTCCTTCGGCCACGTACCCATCCAACCTGCGCTCCTCTTGCCAAAACGGAGCCGCCGTGTCGCGGGCTGGGCGCCCGGCCAGGCGCACGGTAACCCTTGGGACAGTGCCCTGTTCACAGAGGACGGCGCGAGATGTAGGAGAGTTCAAGCCTACTCTGTTCTCCTCATGAAAAGCCCATACAGGTTTTTCYGCTTTCACGGGGATGTCCGCAGGGAGATGCCAAATCCTCCAGCATGAAAGAAACCTTTTATGCGGCTGCTCATCCTGCGCTGGGGGGGATGCAGTCGGATGCTCTCTATTTCAGCGGGACAGGGGTGTCTAGCATCACGCAAAGGATAAACACACTTATTTCAGTCCATCTGCACACGTTTCCCTGTTTGGCAATGCAGCGTTCCTAGGGCACAGGATGCACGAGCCAAACAAACAAGAATTCTTACTGTTGACTCATCAGCCAGCCATCTAGGATTGGAAAATTTTCCTGAGAAGTAGCTGATGAAATTTGGTGCAGCAGCCTAGCAAGTGCCTTTCTCCAGATGCCCCACCGCAAGTCCCTGCCTTCATCACCTCGCTGCATCCTCCTCCGCGTTAACCCGTACTCCCGCCGACCTTCACGCGGTGCGTGCAAGAGGCTGAGCGTGCTCGGCTGCTGYGTTCGGTGCAGAAGGAGCCCTTCCCTCATCCGAACCTCTCCAAAACGGCCTCTCTCTGCTCGAATGACCGCTCTCTGCAGTGCCACGTGCGCCCTGGGATGCCGGCAGACACGGACCTTCCCGGCAGCCACGGACCCTCCCGGCAGCCACGGACCTTCCCGGCAGTCACGGACCCTCCCGGCAGTCACGGACCTTCCCGGCAGTCACGGACCTTCCCGGCAGCCACGGACCTTCCCGGCAGCCACGGACCCTCCCGGCTCCCGGAGACATCCCCGCCTGGGGTGCGGTTGGCAGAGCACCCCACGCCAGCATTGCTGAGCCCCCCGCGAGCCGGGCAGGAGCCGGAGTGTCCGGGCAGGTCCCTTCCGAGCACGCCTGGCTGGGTAGCATCACCGCCCATTGCACAATTTGGTTTCGGGTGGCTCCCGTCCATCCACCCCCTGCCTCCGAGGGACCTTTTGGCTGGTGTGATTCAGCCGAGGGTGACGCTGAAGCGAACGCCATCGGTGAGCAGCACCCTGCGGTAGGGAAGGGGGTGGCCCAGGCGCCGGYGGCCTCGCGGGGGTCTCAGGAGCAGCCAGCCCCACCGCCTCCCCGTCCCCGACCCACCGGCGGTGGCTCGGGCACCCCGGGGTGCCAGCCCGGCACGAGCCACTTAGGGAAACCGGGAAAGCACCGGGGCAGAGGCGGGCGCAAACCCGTGCGCCCTCGTGGCTCACCACCATGGGGGTAAACCAGCAGCACCGCTGGCCCACACTGGTGTGCTATGTTCAGTATTCCTGCTCACCCAGGGATCTTTCGTTGGTTTTTTTTTATTTTTAAGCTGACATTTGATGGATTTAGTACTTCTCTAATGGAAATTACTGAGACAATAGGAATTGCTATTCTATCACAGAGCGATAGTTGCATGTTTTTCACGTAACTGTACTTACAGTTTTGTAGCAGAGGGATGCTGACAATTAAATTTGCAGATCAAGAATTTTTTTAAACAATCCGAATTAATCTGGAACTCAAGTTGCTGATATTTCCTAAGTCTTATCTTCAAGTGGTAAGTACTAGGGTTAGCACATGGTCAGTGAGCTTCGTTTGCTAAGCCCATCTAATGAGACAACAAAGAGACGCACAAGACAAAAATAAGAGGGGGGAAAAGAGAGAAAGAGAAAGAGATGAGGAATATAAGGAAAAAATACCAAGCCCCCACCGGCATCATCCACCGAGTGATCCAAGAGAGATCCTTGAGTTTGCAGTACTGCTCAGTAACACCAAGGATAGGTCCAAATCTTCCAACCCAGGGCGTTACTCCAGCGAGTARCCCACAGACCAAAAGGCGAGTAAATCCTCCCGTACTCAACAGACACTTAAACGAGCCAAATTTGCAGGATCCGTAAGGAATATCGAGAGCTTAGCACTCTCCCTCTTGGGAAGACACGGCGATGCGCGGCTGCATCCCACCCTGCAGCAGAGCCAGCCCGGCAGCCTGATTTCTCCCTGCTGAGTTTGCCAGGGCGCGGGAGCAGCTTTCTCCTGCCCAGCATCGAAACCCAGCCCTGCGCTGGGGGGGTCCCGGGGCGGCCGCCCGGGCCACGGCAGCCGGGGAGGAAGGGTCCCCCAGGGTTACGTGACGCTGCGACAGGCGACCGCATGTCRAAGACGCCCCAAAATACAAGGAAGGGATAATGCCGAATGATTCACACCACTTGTGGCAACAGGAACTGTACATTTTGCAAAGCAAACTGCATGTCGTCGCGGTGACAGACACGAGTGCTTTACAAACACAGCCTTCAGGGAGGTATCTGCCATGAATTAAACAAAACCCAAAGCAGCCAGAGATCTCGCACGGCATGTATCGCTGGAAATCAGCCGAGTCGTTTAGACATTTGAGTTATTCCAAACAAATTGTCTAATGCCATTCAGGAACAAAATACGCGATGCCACTCATACTTTAAAAACGATGCAATCGGCCGCGAGAACGCTGAGGTTCCTCTGCAAATCTGTTGCACGCACATATGAACGCACACGGACACACACGGACTTAGGCTGAGACATGCCTTTGGCAGCRCCGTGCTCATATTTAAACCTAAACACGTGCTTCAGTGTTGGGTGCCCAGGAGCCCACCCCTTTTTGCAGGTGATGTTAGAAAAACAACGGCCCAAACAAGGCGCTGGAGGTGGGTACCTTCCGGCCGGGCACGCACCCTACGAAATTACCTTTTGAACTTTCAAAACTTAAAGGTACTTCAATTGTTTTGCATTTTTGATCATCGCACTCTCCTAGTGCCAAYGTGCAACGTGTTTCCCAAACCAAAGTCCCCTTCTTCCCCTTCCTGGGCTTAAGGCTCATATTGTTACAATACACCCTGTAATTGAAAACCTTTATTAATAATACTAATTAATGATTAYGCTGTAGCAATCGCGGCAGATAAAGGAGAAGCTTACCTGGAATAGCAGGACAGACTGGTGCAAACCACGCTGTTAAACACCGCGACGGGGACGTAGCAGTGGTGGAAGGTGCTGTCGACCCATTCTGCCGGGAACACGTACGCCGAGTACGCCAGCGCGGACCCTGGAAGGGCAGGAGGTGCCCGGTTAGCGCCAGGTCCCGCCGGGACCCTCAGCACCCTCCCGGGCGCAGCTGTGAACCTTCAAACYGGCACTTGGCATCGGGCACTCTCAGGAAAGGGAGATACGAATTAAGGTAGCCGAGCAGCGAAATAGCTGAGGGGAGCGTGGGGCAGACGCCCCGAGAGCCAGCTCCTGCAAACAGCTTTCCATGAGGAGCCATGAGAAGTCCCTGGGCTCGCCCCCCAGCGAGGTGMCACCGACTTCACTGACAGCATTTGTCTTTAATGTGTTTGGTTTGGTTTTTTTCCCTCTTATTCTATTTACTACAAATATCGAAGAGTGTCACACAGCCAGGCCTCCGTCCCAGGGCTGCCCGGTACGAAACCCAGACTCAAATTATTATTATTTGTGGCGGTGTCAGAGACGCTTCACGGTCCCTCCCAAGCGCCAGGCTGCAGGGAGGAGGAGGAAGAGGAGGAGAWACTACAGACAAGCAGCCGCCGTTTCTGCTTGTCCCATGGGCACGAGCCCTCTGAGCACCCGGGGTTCAGCCCCGTCCCTGACACCTCCCTGTGCTTCAGCTCCCGCTGCCCCGGGGGGGTGCTGGGGACCGGCATCCCACCGAAACCCCTGCAGATTTGCCCCCCYTTACCCAAGCTGTACATGCTGAGAGCCGCGTAATCGAAGAAGTAGCAGATGTGCCGGGCACGGGTGGACATGGTGCTGAAGGTGTGGGCGCAGCTGGAGGCGAGGGGGTAGATGCAGCAGGTCAGCAGGTAGGCGAGGAGGGGCCAGGCGTGGGGGTCCTCCCAGTCCCCCGGCCCCCACAGCCACCCCACCAGGATCCACACGAAGTACCTGTGGGGTGGAGGAAGGTGAGCATCGCACCTTTGGGTGTCCCCCGTCCCTGCCCCCCCCCAGTCGTGCTCCCACTGCGGACACCCACCACCTGCACCCACGGATGCTGAAGATCCGGAGCACGGTACCTACCAGGCAGGCACAAAATGCGTCCAGATATTTAGGGTCTCGTTCGTCATTTGGAAGACGCTGAGGAGGCAATCTGCTGCCGAGCTTCTGGGGGGGCGATACCCGAAGAGGATCCCCTGCTCCCGGTACCCCTGCAAGGCAAGGACTGGCACCGGTGGCAGTCGGAAGAGAAGGAAGGACAAATCGGAGGAGGGGGAAGGAAGGTTGCCAAAAGGAGGGTGCCCGTGATTCAGGACCCAGGACCCTGCTGCGAGGACGGAGCTGTGTCCCCGCCATGGGAGGTGGTCCCGGGCAGGGGCTGAGCACTGCCCCGGGGGGGGGGGATGGCCACCCCAGCACGCTGCTCCCGCCTGTCACCTCCCAAAATCCCACCAAGCCTCGGGCTTAGGGAAGAAAAGCACCTCTCTGACCTTAGGCACTTGGTTGATGCTGAGCAGCCGGGGTAACTTGAGGCTCAGCATCGTGCGTGTCGGGGCTCCGGCTCCGAGGGACGTTCTCGGCTCGGCTTCCCTGGGGACAAGCCCCGGCGATGCCTCACGCCCCGCCTGGCCGCATCTCACCCCCCGCCGGGGAAGCGATGGGACGGGGCCGGGGCTGCCCCGGGACGGGTGTAGCGATGCTCCCCGGGCTCAGGACGGGGGGCCTGGGGGAGACGAGCATTGGTGGGGACGTGGCACAGTGTCCCCACGCGGGCTCCCAAACCCACACGTGGCAAATGCTTCCTGGGGGGGTCCCGTGGCCTGGGGAGGGGAGACGGCACCCAACCCTGCARGGGATGTTGGGATCCCTCCCTAACACCCGTACCCGAAAGGGGCAGGGGGAGAAGGACGGCATGTCCCTGTGCCCACCACCCAGAGGGACTGAAACCCCGTTATCACCCCAAGAGAGCAAGGGGGGGTGCGGGAACAGCACCCGCATCCCCCAAGCATCTTGAGGTCGCACAGAAAGCCCTGGGCACGGGCTGGGGGGCTGCAGGGTGCAGGCAGGTCCCCGCAGGGAAGCGGAGAGGACGCAGGGTCCCGGGCAGCACCCGGGCTGGTTCCCCCCTGCCCGCTCCCCATCGAACATCCCAGTGCCACGGTGCAGCCCCTCCGGCCCCAGCATCTCCACCTCTTACCCACTGACGGCTTCGGCAGCGGCRCCTTTCCTCCCTCCGCCTCCACCCCCGGTCTGTGAAATAAAGGTGAAAAAAAATATTTATTTCCTGCACCCTCCTGCGAGGGACCGCCCGGCCCRGGGGAAGCTGGGCGAGACGGGAGCCCGAGGCTCGGCGTGCCGGGTCAGCCTGGTCGCACAGCCGTATCGCATGTAAAGCAACGCCCTGGTCCGCCCAGGTTTCTGAGGGATGTCTGCAACCCTCCAGCCCACGGGGCCATGAGAAGGAGCCTCCGCAGCCTCCCGAGAGCTGCTCCTGGGATGGCGTTTCGGCTGCCTCGGCCATCCCGCAACGTCACACCGGGACACACCGAGCTTCGGCCGTCAGCACGCRTTGCCGGTGCTGCACAGACACCTGCTAGTCCCAAATAAACCCCTTTGCTACCCTTCCCTGGCCCCTTTGCTATCCTTCCCTGGCCCCTGGCATTACCCTTTGTCTTCCCCTGCTCTTCCTCCCCGTCCATACTCTACCTCTCYGCGCGGCCGAGCAGCTCCGGTGCAAACCTACGCGGGCAAAACGCCGCGGGCCAGCGTGCGCGGGGAGTGCCCGGGGAGAGGGAGGTGGCTGGGAGGCGGTTAGCAGGAGGGAAAAAATTAACGAGGCAAGAGAGCAATAAACCCGACATAAAATAAAATTGGAAATGCCTTTTGTTAAAGATTAGACTTCAGTCAGGATCTTTTGTTTTTTTTGGCTGTTGCGCTACAGGTGTGCTGCCTCGGGGCTAGGCAGAGCGTGCAGCCCCCCGCGGTCCCCCCTGCACCTCTCCATGGTGGAAGGGGGACCTTAGCCCTGCGGTGGCCTCCAGAGCCCCCGGACCCAGCCGGAGGGCAGGGAGCGAGGGCAGGGAGCGGGGGCTGCCGTTGGTTATTTGCATGCTCCAGAAATAAAGGGCAGCCTGGCACAGAGCTCTGCCTTTTCCTCTCCCCGCCGCACGTCTGATACAAACACAAATGAGGGCGATGATGGGACGGAACGAAAATAACGTCTCTTATCTCGGTGAAGCCGAGGAAGCCGCGCGAGCTCTTCCCCAAGGCACGCCGTGGGGTGCGGGAGCCCTGATTTACAAAGAGGCCTTGGACGGGAGCCCCGCGCTGGGCGCGCTGGGGTGCGACCCAGGCAAACCATGCCCAAAGCGGGGAGCTGCTCCCCTGCGTGCACCCCGCGCCCGCCCGCCTCCGAGGGAGGACGTGGGAAGCACCGGGCCCAGGCTTAATGAAGAACTTTTGTATTTTTAAGAGCAAAGTGAGTCACCGGAGCTGCGGGGCGCAGCACAGCCCGGGCACACCCTGCAGTCCTGTGTTTTCCTCCTCCTCGAGCCGACTTTTTCCACCCGGGGAGCAGAGCCGAGGGATGGGCGCCCGTTGCAGCCGTGACCCCTGCAAACGGCTCCGTTGCRAACAGCAGGTTACAAACTCTGCAGGCTCACCCAGCTGGCTGCAAACACACTTCTTCCTCCCCTCCTCCTCCTCCTCCTCCTCCTCCTCATCCCCCCACGGCCACGCACGAAGCCCCACGGGGACATCAGGCACCGCCGGCTGCAGGTCCAGCCCGGGAGCTTTTGGTTTGTGCCGAGTTCACCCGGGGGAGGTTCCTGCCTGGCACCAGCTTTCGCCCTTAAAGGCTGCGGTTTGGCTCTGGCGAGAGAAGCCCTGACATGTCCCCTGTCACCGTCCCCCCGCCACGTGTCCAGACTTGGCTCCGGCGAGCGTGGAGCGTGGCTGCAGCAGCTCTCCCACGGCACAGCTCTCCCCGCCAGCCCCAGCTCGCAGCCCGTGTCTTTCAATGGAGGGAAAAATATTTTAGCTGTTAATTATTAACTTTTATGACTTTCTTACGGTGGCAGAAGGAGAGAGGCGAGTTGAACTGTAAAACTAATGGCTGGGTTCCTCTGAGTGCTTGGCAGCAGCATGGGACATGCCAAGACCTTTTCCAGCAGAACAAGAGAGGCTTTGTAGGAGGTTGTTACTGCTGCGGGTGGCTGCTGGTATCTGCTCGGGATCTGAGATGAGCAGCCAGCTCCGAGCACAGGCATAAGCTTAAGGCTTCCCAAAATCAGTGCGTCTCAGGCACGTGCTTGAGCTCTTTGCCAGCCCCAGCGCTTTCATCCGTCCTCCTCGGGGGACGGCCGCGTCTCAGCGCCCCGTCCCGCTCCTAAAACGCTGCCGAGTGAAACTTCCATAAATTCGGCAAACGATCAGCGCGGCTGCGAGCTGCTGGTGCCGTGGGGGGGGCAGAGAAACATCAACTTACTGCCGGCCCCACCGCACCGTCCCCATCGCGCTCGGCTCTTCCCCACCTTCATCCCTTCACGGCGCATCTGAAAAACTCCCAGCCTCCCGCCGCGGACCCGCAGGCGAGCTCCCGCCCTGCAAACCCTCGGCATCCCCGGGGGCAGCGGGAAAAAGCAGCCAGCTGAAATGATCCGGGGGGAAAAAGCAGAGCGGCCGGTACTTACGGCGCTGCTCCCGGGAGCGGGGCTGGGTCGGATGCTGCGTTATCGCCGGCGCTGGCTCCGGGCGGGCGTATTACTCATCTGTGTACAAACACAGCCCACATGGCCGAGCCGCGCTGGAAGCCCGGCCGGGGCGTAGGCAGCCAAGCGAGAGGGTTGGGGCAGGTTTGCCAAAGCCGGCAGCCCGGCAGGAAGGGCAGGGAGGCTCTGCCGAAAACCCCGCTCGCTGCCGGCACCCGGCGGGACGGTCCCCGCACCCCGGCTGGGCTGGAAGGGGGAAGGACGAGGCGGAGGTCAGCCCCGCCGGCTGCTTTCCCAGATTAGGAGCAAATTAATTCTGGCTCGTCTTTTAGTGGAACAGGAAAAAGGCAATGAAATAAAACCGGAAATAACTGTGGCCAAACGCTCTCAGATCGTGCTCTGGATTAGCTTCAGCCCGGCTGCGAGGAAGCGGAATAAGGGCAGGAAAAAATATTAACTCACAGACCTCCCCGTGCATCTTCAGCTGCCGGGCCCCTCTGCTTTAGTGCCAGAAAACACCCAAAACTTGCTTAACTGTCTCCAAGGAGACTGCAAAGTTAAAACCCTCCCGTAGATGAAGAGGGAGGTGCTCCCAAACTGGAGAGAGCTCTTATCTCCTCCCCGGCTGGACGGGGGACCACAGCCGGCCGGGCGATGGGGGTCCCCTCGGCCACCGCGGAGCAGGAGCCACCGGCTCCCCCCACGCCTGCGCCGGCTGCAAAACCCAGCGCGTTTCCCCTTCTCCTCCCTGATAAAGCCTCTATTTTTACTGCAGCCGTTGGTAACGTGTTTCACAACGTTTGAGCAGAGCGGTAGATTGAGGACCGCGCGTCACCGGGGGGGGGATGCACGGGCACTGCTCCTGTGGTATGAAGTAGTTGGACGAACTGGAGCCAGGCGTAATGCTCACAGGTCATTTGAAATCAGGGCTGGGGAATGTGCAGCGCCATCCTGCATTTTAATCACAAGGGAAAGTCTCTTGACATCAGTTTCTGGGTGTAAGCGCCTTAACCCTCCCCTGCCGGCACTGCAGCACGGCTTCCCCTCGGACGACGGCTTCCCAGGGCTCTGCCGTCTCCYCTCGGGTGCTGGTCCCACCAGGAGGGATGCCCCGGGGCTGAGATCGTGCCCGTTTCCCGATGCCGGAGCCTTGCTGGCTGACCCACTGGGCAGCTACGGGGCAGGCACGGGGATTTGCACCAGTGGGTCCCGTGACGGGTTCCTTAACGAAGCGACCCCCATGCGGGGGGCCAGATCCTGCCAGCAAACCCCAAACCCCGTGGCCATGACCTCTRCTACCACGAAACTCATCCCCGGCAGCAAACAGGAGCTCGGGGGTGATGTCGCCCGGGCAGGGATGAGCCAGGGATGCGGGGACRGACACGTGCCAGCGGAAGACGACGTTCATGCTCCAGCATGAGCCCACGCAGGGCTGGGTTTATAAACAGCCCTTTTATTTGGATGAAGCAAGTAAAGCCGTCCCCAGGCAGTACAAGGAAGATGGTTTCATCTGCTCTCGGAGGAGGAGCTGTGTCCTGGATAACCGGGCGCCTCTGGCTCACCCGCAGCTCCTGCAGCATTTCCCCCCCCCCACCCCTTGCTGGCAAATTGGCACAAAATTGGGATTTGCTTTGCGGGCGYGGGGCGGGTGAGGCCACGGCCGGGMTGGRCAGGCACACGTCTGCATCCAGCCGCAGGGGCCAGCTCGGCCCCCGGGGGAGATTGTCACCCACTTCACCCCCCCACGGCCCCCGTCCCCGCAGGGCTACGGGCCAGGAGAGCGGCGGGCGGGGGGAGAACGCCGCCTCTCTGCGCACCCCGAGCTTTTGGCATTGAGCGTGTGTTTTAAACCATCTCCCGGGCTCTTTTTTCCTCCAAACCGTTGCCCACAGAGAGCAAGATGTCGATTTACTCTACTTACCCCCTCGCCTGCCCGGCTTTACGAGCCGCAGCCGGTCAAATGAGCTGGAAAGGATGAAGTCTGCCGCTGCGCTGCAATAAACCCATGAAATACTTTAAAATGACTCCTGGTTGTTTTTCCACCATCATTGACACAAACCCATCAAATAATCCATCCGCATTTATTTGTGCTGGCAGCTCTCGGCAGCGGAGGGGAGGTTGATAACGGAGTACTTCGACCCCGCTTTGGGCACCGTCCCCAGCCCGAGGCAGGACTTTCTTCCCAGCACCGTGCCCGTGTACAAGCGGCCTGGGAGACCTCGTGTTTCTGAACCGGCATTTTCAGCGCTTGCCGAGGCTGTGCCAGCCCCGCGGTGCCCGTCCTGCAACTGGTGCAACGAGTTTCAAACCAGTGGAAACTTCCCAGCACCGAACGGCTGAACCTCAGCTACGGTTTTTGCAGCAAAATAGGAACCGAGCTGAAATGCAACCGTGCGAGCAGGCCATCCCAGGGGCCTGGAAACCRGCCGAGAGCTTCCGCTGGGTCTTGTTCCTGGGGTCAAAGCACTGGGAAAAGGCACTTGCGGTGGGAAAGCTCCCGCTGCACGGCTCGGCCGCCTCCCAGGACGCTGTGCTCTGGGTAAGGGCCTTGCCRGCACGGCACAAAGCCGGTGGGAGACGGAGCACCCACACCTTCGGCGAAGCTCAAAATCCCGCGGGGATAACGCGTGAGCGGGACATTCAGCCCTGCTCTGACGGGGGAGCCGGAGCCGCCGGGCTCAGCATCCCGACCGCTGTCCCGCCGGCACGAGGGCTGGCCGGGATCCACCCCAGCAGCACCAAGCTCCGCTCCAGCCTACAGCTCCCCGCGCTTTTACCGAGGGTGTTAAAAGCCGGAGAGGATGAAAAATGAAAAGTAGGTGTTTGAGTGTTGGMGGGATCCTGCTGCGCTGCTCTGTTGTTGATGGAGAACTGGGCGAGCTGAGCGGGGCCGGGTGCAGGGAGCACCACTGATTTGGGGGGGGTCACGGTGGCTCTCGGTGCGTGCAGGAAAGTCTCAGGTGGGGTGCCCAGGGCAGGTTTTGGGGGGCCCAGCTTGGCCCAGCAGGTAACTGCTGGGAACTGGGGGCTGAGGGGTGCCGGCGGAGGCATCCCACGGGCCGGGGACAGGGACAGCGCTGGCTCCAACGCCGCTTTGCCACCAGCCCTGGAGCACCACGTGTCCTGGGGAGTGCTGGGCACATCATCCGTCCCCCAAGCTGTGCACACCCACCCCTGCAGATGTGCACACCCACCCCAGMTGTGCACRSYCACCCCWGCAGATGTGCACACCCACCCAGATGTGCACGGCCACCCCAGCTGTGCACACCCGCCCCAGCTGTGCACACCCATCCCTGCAGATGTGCACACTCACCCCTGCAGATGTGCACACCCACCCCAGCTGTGCACACTCACCCCTGCAGATGTGCACACCCACCCAGATGTGCACGGCCACCCCAGCAGATGTGCACACCCACCCCAGCTGTGCACGGCCACCCCTGCAGATATGCACATCCACCTCGCGGGTGTGCAAGCCCCCCCACAGGCGTGTACCCCCCAGATGTGCCCCTGCACTCCCCCATGCAGATGTGACCACCCCCCGCAGCCCCTGCACAGCCTGGGGACAGCCTRGGGACAGCCTGGGGACAGCCACCCCCCAAGGGGCAGGGGATGCTGGTGGCCCCCGCGCGTGGGACCGGAGCAGAGGCCGTGCCGTGGGTGCCAGCGCTCGTCCCACCCGTGGTCACAGCTCACCGGTCCAGGCTGCACCCCCCTGCCCTCACCAGCCCCRCGCACTCTGGTTTTAATCACTCTCTGGTTTTTAATTTGACTTACAACTGGGCAGCAGGAACATAAAGGCGACTCCTCCCGGCTGGCCGTACCCCACCCGTGTGTGTTTGCTGAACTGCGGACAAACCTCCGCCCTCAAAAAAATGCCTCAGTGGGAGCTGCGGGGTCCAACGTCGCAGCCGGAGCTGCCCGTGAAGCTCCGCAGCCCGGGGAGAGCCACGGCAAGCTGCCCAGCCGCCGGGCACCCGCACGGCCCCAGCCCGGGAAGCGGACYTTCCCAAAATTTCTGTTGAGAGGCRAAGACCAAGTGTGGGAAGGGTTCCCTCCACCCCAGAAACATCCAAGCCCGTGAAAGCCATCGCTCGGCAGGACCGAGGAGCACCCCCGGCCCCGCAGCCGTCAGGAGCTGAGGGTCGGGCTCAGCACATGGTTCCCCGCAGAGCCGGGAACCAGCGCGGGCAGAGGCGACCCTCCGGGATCTCTCGCCCTTCCCCTGCCCGAAGCCCCATCGGTCCCCCCCAGCCCCTGGGCGATGGGGCCAGCGGTGCCCAGCACAACAGCAGGTCYGCTGGCCGGTGCCGAGCCCCTGGGGGGGGTCACCACGGCCAGAGGGAGCCCGGTCCCCCACCTTCCTCGCGCAGGGGACCTCTCCGAGGCAGCCCGGCTCATCCCTTCCCTCCTGGGCAGGTTATCCAGGGAGGATCCGCCGCCGCCGCCTCCTCTCCGTGGCCCCAGCCGTGGGACTCCCCAGCCCCGCAGCATCGTGCTGACGGGAGCCTGCAAAGGGAGAACTGGTTAATATTTAATTTAGCCCTAAGCCCGCATGTTTAATTACACACATTTAATTCTTCACCGTGTTATTCGTGGTCTATCGCAAGCGCCGCCYCTCCGGTGCAAACCCCGCCGGGGGCCGACCCGGCACCTCCAGCCCTGCGGGGCCCGATCCTGCCGTGCCCGAGCGGCGGGCAGAGAGCGGCTCAGCCCGCGGGGGTGCCCACGGAGGACAAGGGGTCCCGCTGGGATCCCTGCCCGCGCTGCCTGCGCTTCGGCGGCAGCACCTTTGCAGCAGATGTTGCTGCAGCCCCGGCCGGCGCTGCTGGGCACGACCAGAGTGCAAAYACCAACGTGGAACAATTCACAAGGTGACAACTGCAGAATACRAATGCAACGGTTTATTCTGCTGGTCCGGGTTGGTTTTTCCCCRTAAAAGGGAGTTAGTTGTCTATAAAGTTAATTGCTGTGAGCTGGAGCTGTTCTAAATGAAGACAACCAGTTGTTCCAGACCTTGTGCTAGTTTAAAGCAAAGCGGAGCCGAGCTCCTGACACACCTGACTTGCAGAAGGGCAGAATGTCCGTGGGTGACCCAGGGCGGGCGCAGGGGCTGCAGCGCGTCCCACGGCCCCCGGCTTCGGGGGGTGTTAACGCCACGTGCTGCCAGCGGGACCCGCACAAGGCGAGGGGCTCCCCGGGCGCCCCAGGAGCCCCGCTGGCAGCGGCACCGGCCGCAGGAGCCTCTACAAAAATCAYGGCAGGTAACGGGGCAGGGTGGCTAAAAGCAGGCGGCACCCACAAGCCGAGCGGGGTCCCTGCCGTACCTGCTTCTGCGGCGGGCGGGGACGGCCGGGCAAGAGCCATCAGGGGCTTTGCCACGGGGTGGGGTGACGCCAGGAAGAGTGCTGCGCCGGCGCTCAAAAAAAACCAAACCAAACAACCCAAAACTTCCGAAAATTTTAAATTCGTACAAAATAAAGGAAAAAATTAACAGCAGCAGCAGCTCCATCATCGCTGTTAGCGCCCTGAGCAGAGGACGAGCCCCGCTGCAGCCCCTCAATGCCTTTGGAGATGAGCAGGCTCTGCCCTCGTCTCCGGACCCTCCATCTCCCAACCTCCTCCGCCCCGAGGAGTGGGGGGGCTTGCCACGGCTGGGTGGGGTGGGGTGGGGTGGGGTGGGCTTCCCCCCACGGGTCACACTGAGCCCAGGAGGTGCCTGCGGCGCAGCTCCGGCTTCGCCCCGGCGTTTCTTCCCCTCCTCTTCCCCCAGCGCCCGTTGCCCACCTCCTGCATCCCGGCGGAGACCCCCCCCCACCTGGAAAGTGATGGGGGGAGCACCCAGGTGGCCGAGCCTGGATGGAAAAAAGGGGAATTTGGCCAAAACCACCACCCCGGCACATCCCGGGCAGGGAGCGGGACCCCCTGCCCCCTCGGCCCCCGCACGCAGCCGGCCCCGGCTGCTGGCACAGCCCAGCTCATGCAATACATTTCTGGCTCCGGCCTGCCTTAATTAATATTTTTAATTACACAATGAATATGCTGACACGTTCTGCTTGCAGGGCGTGTGAGAGAGAGGAATGTGCCAGTGCTGACATTACTATTAAATTTTTGGAGGCGTGGGGGTACGGCAGCCCCAGCCGGGAGCGGGGATGCAGGGGGATGCTGGGGGGATGCGGGGGGGATGCTGGGGGGATGCTGGGGGGAGAGGGAGGAAAGCAGCTACGGAAAACCAGCGGGGAGGGAAGCGGGTGCCAAGGAGGTGCCACATCGTGGGAGAGGAGCCAAACCCTCGCGGGAGCGCTGGGACTCCACGGGGAAAATCACCCCCGGCCCTTCCTCGCCGTCCCTGGCACCCTCCTCATCATCACTTCCGCGGAGCCTCTGCCCTGCCTGCCCACAGCCCTGCTCCGCACGCGCCGGGCCCAGTGCATTAAGGAGAGCGATGCTCAGTATTAATATTTAATTCTCTCTAAGCAGCTCATCTCTCGGTTAAGCACCCAGCAGCCCGTCCCGCGGCCCCTGGGCAGAGGGAAAAGGCATTTACCACCAGCTGCTTCTGCTGACATTTGATTGTTCAAACAAGGCCCAGGGAAAACAAAAAGCTACAGTGAAATATCGGAGCATTTAATAAGATCCAGCCAAGCCCTGCGAGCGCTTGGGATAAAGACGGGATTTTAATAAAAAGGCTTCTTTATGATCAAATTAATGGGTTAGTATTCCCCACCCAAGCGATGCCATTTGGATTTTCTTTTTTTCCCCGCTCCCAGTAATGGGCTTTGGAGAAACAAGTCTTTGGAGATGCTTCCCGGACACGAGCGGCGGGGCCGGGGAAACGCGTCCGTGCGCCCTTTGCGTCTCCCGGCGCAGGTGAAGCAGCTGCCGCCCCCCCCCTGCAGCCCGGGAAGCTCCGGGCATCGGCACCGGCTCTCGGGTTTCCTCACCGGGCTGACAGAAAGCCACTAAACCACGATGAATCCATTTAGAAGGGAGTGCCTTAAGAGGATGGCGTTGCTTAAGCTSAGGAAGGCAATTAGGGCTCATAAACAGGGAAAACTCTTTACATTTCTGGTGAGCGAGGGGGGGGCGGGAGGCACGGGGGGTGAGGGATGGAGGGAGGGATGGAGCCGCAGCGGGTTGGTGCAGAAGGGAGGCTGTACGTGGAGCATTTTCCCACTAGCAAATAGTATTAATCTAGAGTAGAAAAACAAACAAAAAAACCCAACACCTCACCTTGGCCACCTCCACCTGGTACCAGCATCTGCAGACGCCGAGGGCAAGAGCAGAACCTTGGGGCCGGGCCAATACTCCGGTTTCCTCCCCCGCTTGGCACCAGAAGCCTGCCCTCGCTGTAATTACCCATCCAATATTTCACACTGCCTCCTTCGGGACAGCCACAGCCAGCCCCCAGCAGCAGGCTGCCCGCGGCCCCCCAAGCGCACCGAGAAATAAAAGCGCGGTTGGGGGGGGCTCACAGCGCSAGGGTCCCCCAAGCCCCTGGTCTAAAGGCTCGGTGACACCGGGAAGGAGCCGCACCTCCTCYACCCGCGGCAGGAGATGCCCAGGACCCGTCCGTCCTGGCGGGTGCAGACGGACAGACTGCCCTCGCCTGCRCCGACGCCGGAGCGTGGGGTGCCCACGGGACGGCTCCTGCGCTCGAGGCCAGCGGCACGGCGGGGTTCGACCCCCTCCAGCCCGAGGCAGGCACGTGAACGCCTCTTCTCCGAGATGGGAAACACGTGGGCAGCCACGAGAGCGGGACCAGAGCCCCGCTGCTCCCCCCGCCCGCCCTCTGCTCGTTAGCGGTTATTACCGTGGCACAAGGTGCTCCGTCCCGTTAATCCTCAGTTCAACCCAACCGGAGCTACTCGGCAAGTTGCTCAGAGATACAAATTCGACMAGATGAGCTCTTAAAATATTTACCGTCCCAAAGATTCAAGCCGTTGAGTGCCAGGATGTCTTTCAACATTTGCACTTCACCATTGCAAAACTCCACCTCGTTTAATAGGCTGAAACGCTGAGCGCTTGGCATTTAAATAGCTCCTGCTGCTTTTCGAGGAGATTAGTAAAGTACAGAAGCAGCTATTTAACATTCAGGAAGTGCAACGCATCCATGGGAGTTATCAGTCACTCCAGGCAGATGGTAAACGTATCTCCTTTCACCACAAACTGAGCAGCAAACATTCGAATTCATCACCAAGACAACATATTTAAATCCGCTTCTATTTTCAATTCATACCTTTTTAACAAACTGCCAAGTAATGAAAATCAATATTTTCACCCAAGCAGTTGGGAGGCAGTCCTGAAGCTCTGCCTGGCTGCGGAAGATTTGCTTTATGCATTTCAGTCACGCAGAATGACCCAGGACCAAGGCAAAGGTGGCATCCCGGGTGCAGGTCGCGTCTGCAGCCAAGGAGGCACCGACTTTCTGTCGACCAGGGAAAGTTAGCTCCGATTTAATGGCGCTTCGGCATCAAGGTGGGAAGTGTCACCTCAGGCACGGAGTGGCTCAGGCAGAGGCGACCTCAATCCCAATTTTGGACATTTTTAGCTGAAAACAGGAGTTAAGAGACTGGTGCATTGCCTGCAGATTACAAGCAACCTCAGCAAACCACCTGCSGTCTTTGTTAGGGTATTTTTTTAGTTACCAGTTAGTTAAAATTGTCACTTAACAAAAATGATATGAACTCAAAATGAGATGCGCTTAGCAGAAATAACTCACGTTGGCAACATACTGCGTGAACGTTACTTGAGCGGACAGAGAATATACATCTGTGGTCCTTATCCCGCATCAGCAAACTCCTAACTGTTGAAGAAAGAACGTTTTCCATCTTAGGCAGAATCAAAACCTTCTAAAATTCCCTAAAAGGAGACATCTCAGAACCGCTAAGACGACAGCTCGTCGGGGCTCACCTGCAACCACACGTAGGGCAGAAGGTACCGACTGAAATAATGAAAACACCCCGCCTTTGTCTTAAGATARAAAAATTTATTTTACAGTCTTATAAAGCAGCTTTACATTAAGCACAAACGTTGATCCATTTACTTTGTATATAAACATAGTAGAACCTTTCCCTCTGCAAAAAGTCATGTCTCGCTGTATATAAAACTAACGTGTGCACATTGTGCTTAAACTGCAAAGTCTGTACAGCTTTACAAAGGACTACCCTTTACAAGAGCATCCTGTAAACAATTTATTGCATATTTAACACATGGTGTATATCCCACATGTAAAAAAAAAAAAAAAAAAAAAGGTAGAAAAAATAAAGTACAATTACAAGGTGAATGAGAATAGCAGCTTTCAGTGAATGTCTTGCACAATGGCCGAGAAAAACAGCACTGCCACGCTTGTACGGTTGTGCTTGTGTGTCACTGGTTCGCGTACACCCACGC
Organism: Oceanodroma leucorhoa; assembly: GCA_030449065.1. Classification (NCBI taxonomy): domain Eukaryota; kingdom Metazoa; phylum Chordata; class Aves; order Procellariiformes; genus Oceanodroma; species Oceanodroma leucorhoa. The sequence goes on along the minus strand of JASVER010000014.1, from coordinate 14,023,213 downwards.
GCACTACGCTTCCGACAAAGTCTATGTACAAGAAGCCTCGTGGAAAGATTAAACAGATCTTAACGACTAAGACCTTTGTCAGTTTGAAGACTGAAAACAAACAAACAAAACCCAACTTAAGTGAGTTCGATGAAGTTATGGGCACCAGCYTCCAATAAGCCTCCTCCACTGCAGAACTCAATTAAAAAAAAMCCMAAAAAACAGGAGAAACCCTCCCACACTGACCCTCTTCGGTTCTACAACCTCTGATGGTGGTTGGTTTGATTTCCACGTGTGCTAAGGCCAACAAAAACGCGATGGAGATGTTAAGGATAAGGTGGGCTGACAGGACCGACGGCGTTGGCATGGCCAACCCACGCTTCTGAGCCCACCCACCCCACAGCTGCCGGGCTGACTCTCACGAAGCACTGAAAGATCAGCGACACTGCAATTTTTCAACTGGCATTAATTAAAAAAGAGGAAATTGTGGCCTCCATAAGGCACCGATACCATCTCTTGAGCAGTACCCAAAGAGTCAGTCTCTCTAGGTTCTCCAGATCCAAAATGGGCAAARGATGGAGGAAACACGCAGGAGAAAGGTGTTTCTGTGTTTGCAGCAAGGACCAGTCGTTCGTAAAGGAAGCACATTTTTCTGGGTTTTGTGTGGGTTTGTGCGTGCGTGCGTGTATACACATGTACGTAAAAAAAAAATTCACCTCTGCTACCTTTGGTATTGAAATTTCTCCTGTGACATCCACTTCCCATATTAATCGATACGATCGTAGCATGYGTTTGCAAAGATCAAGTAATTACAAAGTTATTTCAAATACCTGCGAGAAATAGAAAAAGCATCAAAAAACAGAGAAAAGAAAAAAAAATAATCAAGATGCATATTGTCCTTGTGCCCAGCCTTTTTGTGATTTGAATGAACTTTGTCTTCAGGACGATCATCTTAAGCTTAACCCCCACCTACACGTACAACATGGAATAGGATCAGCGGAAAAACCCCAAAGCTGAGACACGTCCTCCCCACGCCGGCGTACGTGGGGAGCTTTCGGGTCTGGGCCCCTCACAGCAAACACCCGCCTGCCTCCGCGGAGCTGGTAACCCGGCATTTGCTACGCTACCGAACCAAACCCCCCCCGATCTAACGATGCTACCGGCCGGTTTTACTCTTCTGGATCAACCAGGAGGCTACGCGCCGAGAGGGCAAGCTGACGGTGGGCGTGAAGGGTTGGTAAAATAGGAAAAAGAAACCGCCCGGTTTCTTCTGCATTGCAACAGTGCAGTGGAAGCGTTTGGGTTCGGACGCGCGGTCGGTTATTGCGCGAGTACCCCCGCTCGCCTGGCAGAGCCACGAAGACAAAGCACACGGAGAAGCCGGTGCTGGAGATGGAAGAACCCCTTACACGACGAGTAATTCAGCCGGCAGTGGTGAAACTTGGTATTAAAGCACAGGTGGAGCTGGAAAGCCCTCCGGGGTAATTTCGATTTTTAAAATGCTTGATATGCTCAAGCAGGCTAAAAATGAAAATCACCATAGGAAAACCTTAATTAATTCCAATTGAATTTCCTGCACGCTACTCGAAATGAGCTCCACGTCACACTCAGGAATTCAAGACAAGTCTCCCAAAAAGAAAGAAGTTGCCAAAGCTTAGAGAAACCTCTCAGATGTAATTAAAAAATACAGTACAAAACATCGGGCTCCACGACAAGAGATGCCAGCTCCCAGGGAGGAGATGCCACCAGCAAACCTGACGGGCGATGGTAAATTTGGCTTTATAAAAGGGGGGTGGCACGGTTGCAGGCTCTGTGAGGCCCACGAGCCCAAGTTGTGCTTACGTGACGGGACCTCGAAGCCCGCACGCTGTCTGCGTGTTTTCCGTCCACACATCTGTAAAGAAACCACACAGCTACAGGATCTCCGTAGAGAGAATCGGAAAATTAAAAAAAAAAAAAAAAAAAAGGTGTATTTTTCACCCCAAGAAAAAAATCTGTATTAAAAAAAAACACCTTTAAAAAGATACACTGTCCACTACCCAGGCTACAGGTAAATACACATTTACGGCGTTACACCACATGACCTGTTACGCTGTTCCAACATATACACACATAACTCCATTTTAAGAGAGGCCACAGACTAACTTTTCAGGCAAGTGCTGGACTTTAGAGACCTGTATGGCTTCAGCAAATATTTTCCTACAGAAAGAAAAAACAAAACCCAAAAAACCATCCCCAAACTCAGGAGCACAAAGGGGTTTCGCTTCGTGCGGATAGTTTCGCCGTGGAGCACTAAGGACAGGTGAAGTTCCCGAATCCCACCCATCAGACCCAAATATTTTCACACTGGAATGCAATGATTTCAGGAGATCAGTTTTAAGGATCACTTCTTTGAAAACGGTCCGTAAAAAATTTAGGATGCAACCTCTGAAGCCGTCCCTGTGCGAGGCAGCAGGACCGAGGGGTTTGGTTGTCAGCTCTAGTTGTGCTTTGCCCGGCCGCCTCGCAGGTAGCTCTTCCACCTCTTGACGAACTCTTTGAAGATGGGGGACTCGTCTATCGTGCTGAGGAGCTGGAGCTGGTTGATGTGGGTGGTGTGATAGTCCCATCGGGCCAGGTTGGGAGCGGTGCCGAGCATGAAGTGCCGAAGGTCGTAGATGGTCCCTGAGCCGGTGTCGTAGAGGGGAAGCATGGCCTTCAGGGACTCCATGCCCCGCTCGTAGAGGACCCGCGCCTCCTTCCCCAGCTTCTCCCCAGCCGTTTCTTTTAAGTCATACAGCCCGATTAAGGAGTACATGAAACCGTTGAGCACGAAGGAGCTGGGGGAGGTCGGGTACTCCTCGTACCAGTCGTGCCGGTTCATGAAGACGGCTTTCACCCCGCGCTGCTCCGACGGCAGCTTGTACRGAGCCGTCGCCCGCAGAGCCGAGCTGAGGAACGCGTGGTCCTTCGTCAGCAGGTACGCCCGCACCAGCGTGGAGATGGCCTGTCCTTGCGCCATGGCCGAGTACCAGCCCGGGTCCAAGGACTTAAATCCTTCCCCCAGCTTCCTCATCACCATGATGGGCCAGCCGCCCCTCTCGTCCTGGTTCCTCACCAGCCAGTTGCTGGCGGCAAAAAAAGCCGCCATGTGAGCGGTGGCCGAGATGGTGACGTTATCGAGGAAGCCTCTGCCCTTCGCGACCAGCCTCACCACTCTCTTGGGCATGATTTTGGTCTGCTTCACAGCTTTCGTGTTCGAGAGGCCGACGCCTTTGCGCAGGTCGGTGACCAGGTCCCTGGTGAGGGTGCTCCAGCTAGTCCTGGGACCGATGCCGTAGTAGATGTCTCGGTCCTTAAAAGCGATCAGCTGGGTGTTGGAGAYGTAGTGCACGGTGAAGAGCTGGTTCTTCTCCGTCGTCTCGAGAACYACAGAAATGCTCCCGTTCGTTACGAATTTCAGATCAAAGGAAATAATAAAATCTCGGGTGTTCCCAAGCTGCAGAGATACCCCCTCAGTATTTTCTGCAAAACAAGCAAAAAAAAGCCTTGTTCAGTGGTAAAGCACTCCCTTCTCCAGAACGTTTAAGCTATGAAGCGCCGCYTCCAGAGGTAAGCCCTCTTACCAGGCAGGATCCAAAAGCTTTCAGGGCAGCCCATCAATAATTCAATCACTCTTTCTCCACACGATCATATATTATTTAATTAAGGATAAAAGTAAATCCGTGAGCGAAGGCCGGCTCCCGCAATTTGAACTCCTTTGCATCTTACATTAGCACGCCGCAGCACTTCGCTGCGGAGCAGAAGTGCCAGGGGCTCGATCGATGGCTTTATCGGACGCTTTGGTCCCCGATGGATGGAGGGGTGCAACGGGCACCAGCAGGACCCGGGGCAAGGGAAGGGGTCCCCAAGGCGGGGGTCTGCCTGCTGCCTGCAGTAGGTCCTTGTGCTGGCGGGATGCAGGACAGGCAGAGCCGGGCTTTGCCTACGGGACGGGGCACAGCAGCCAAGCTGCAAGAACGCAGGTGCTGCGTGATTTTCCTCTTCCGTAATTCAAAACATCAACCGACAACCGCCCTTTTGTTCCAAACTGAAAATTTCGCTTGGCAGAAAAAGACACCAAAAGCACGGCACCGCTTGAGCAGCCGCATTTCTGCATAAAGCTCCACTTCCAGCAAAAAAAAGCCGGCAGTGCCGAGAAGTAGGTATTAGGATCCCCCCGGGACTAATATTTAAATCTGTGACTTTCTTCTTTCCCAGCCTGGCAGTTCTGAAAACCGGTGCGCTGATTAGTTTGATGGGGGGAAAAAAAGACAAGAATATAGAAGGACTAACGCGTTAAAGTATTTATTAACCTCTCCATTGGCAAAACTCAGTTTAATTGAAAAAAATATTAAATAAAGCTCCTAGGCAATGCCACATAATGAAATCCAGTGTTCTCTCGCAAGCTAGATTTTAAAATGTAAAATCAGCTCCTCCCCCAAAAAACTACACTGGAGGATCAAAGGGCTAATTAGTTTGTAAGGCTGTCTGCAAATCCTGTACCTTTGAAGGCACAGAGGGATGATAAACACTTAAAGACAGTCATCTTAAATTAACGGCTTTCTATAGAATAAAATTCTCCCCCACCAGGGAATTGTTTCCTTTCTGCTACTCCTCGATGTGTGAAATGCCCGATAAATATTTCTACGTGCAACCAACGAGTTACGGCCCGCTCTCCCTGCGTAGCAGAGGCTCTTCCCCATCTCCCAAACTAATCTCTGGCATTTCGCATCAAGACCGTTTCCACGTCTTGCGCTGTAAGGTGCTATTGTACCGGACCTATTATTTTGACTGAATGTCATGTTTTCCAATCTTTTAAAGTAAAAGCTTCACTCCTTTGAGGGTTGGAGATCAGCATCTGCTTTGGGAGAAGAAACCGAGCGCTTTGTTACACAACATTTTGCTCCTATGAAAAATCTAATTAAAAAACCCCACTCGCAATTCCTGTCGAGTAAGTTTTATGGTTCCTTGTAAATAAATGCTTGTGTGATAACAAAGTGAATTATAATAGAAGGGGAAGAAAAGAGTTTTAAGAAGCGAAGGAGAACTAAAGGCTGCCCGTTGTTTGCACTGCCTGAAGCACCTATAAATCCATTACTTAAGGCCATCTAAGATGAGTGGATGCATACCGYGGCCTTCGAGCCCCCCAGATTACTCTGCCATCAATAAAGGATGAGGAGAGAATACAGAACAGATCTTTTAGCCTTTCCTCTCCCCGTATTTATCTACTACAAAGACACAAGAGTGTTCGACAATGTTTTCCCTAGAGACCCAGGCCTAAGGTGCCAACTGAAAATTACTTCATTGTCTTTTTAAGTAATGGACTCATTAATTCTAATGGGTATTGATTGAGGAAAAATACATTACATCCTTATTAATGAGCCTGTCCTAGCACAAAGGAAACTCTTGCATGAAATAATGAATTTCCCTGCTAAGCACGAAACAGAACAGGGTAAATTGAAGAGACGGCAACAAAATGCCTCYTGCACGTCTGCAGGTGAAGGAGAGCGCCCGTACGCAGCCCCCGATCTTCACCGTCCTCCCCCTGCCCCCCCCAAATACCTGCGCAGAACGCGGGCAGCTGCTCCCTCTCGCTGCCTTGTTTAAGGCAACCTGGGTTAGCCAGAACTAAGATCTCAAATTTAGCAAAAATAGTTGCATCCCAACGAAGAGAGCGATCCCGGGTCCAASCGGAGAGCCGCACGTGCTACGCTTGCTCCAGGCTGAAAATAGACCTTATCTATCATCTGTCAACATCTGCTTATCACACGTCAGCGCCATTTCCCAGGCTTCACAACTGGTTCCATTTTTTTTTTTTTTTTTGCTTCTATTTTGRGACAGAAGCTGAAAGGCTCAGGAAACGTGACTGTAGCTTCTCATTGCTCTCCATGCATACATCCACCCATTTTTTTCATTAAAATAGTCTTGAAAAAGCAGCGATGGAGAGAAAACAGAAGAAAAAAACTCCAGAGGTACAGAAACGAGATGACATTCTCAGGTGAGACCTTAAGGATGGGAAGTCACGCAGAATAAAAGAAAACACATTAATCCCAGCAACTTAAAGCTCCCCTGATACCCTGATGTGTGCAAATTAACTGACGTGGCTTCGCTGCCACGCATTTAGGGTCACCCACCTGGAGCCACAAACTGTTTGACGCTAGTGAACTTGGCTTTATCAGATACTGTGGACAGAGAACAGCCTTTCGGCACCGTCCAGTCCACGGACCTGCCGGTTTTGTCCTTCTCTTCGGCCGTTTCGTACACCTCGATGTGAGGTGGTTTCTCCGTCAGGTTTTTACTGTAGTGACTTAACCCGTACTGTGCAATCTGGATGGGGTAGAAGTAGCCTTGAGGTCCCCACTGCGTGGACAATGGCACACCTACGAGAGAGGAAGAAAATGAGTATTTTATCGGSACATTTTCAAAAAAACCAGTGTTTGCAGCCTTGCACGCTCCTCCTCCTAACCCCATCGCTCCTTTACTTCTAGCAAATGATATTTTTAGGCTTCACCATTAATTAGACTTGAGGAAAGTCCTGTTCAAGGAGTGAATTGCTCCCATTTACACCGAGATCCGTGACTAGTCAAAAGTAAGCAGATTCGAGTGGCAAAGAAGTCCTTATCATGGTCTTCCATACAGTCTCATTTAATTGTTTACTGAAGCATCATACTTMTTTTAAAATACATTTAAAATGCCCTAACAGATTTCCCCCCCCTACCCCAGAGACCACTAAATCTCCAAACGATGTTACATCTAACACAACCCCTTTAACGCCACATAAATCTTTGCAGATTTAGTGTATATGTTATTACTAGATTTTGGTGAGAGTTATTTGATGCTAAAAGAGCAATTTACTCAGCATCTACAAATCTGCTCCAATTACCTTGCCTCCCCTAAGAGCATTACAAGCACAGTCTGACGTGATGCCTGCGGAGACCGGCCAAGCTCTCCATGCAATACCAGCAGAATATGCCCCAGTTTTGCCACCAAAGTCATCCCTTGTCTTCAGAGCTACTGCTCCAGCCCAGCCATCCCTGGGATTAACCCTCCGCACACGACTCCCTGTCCCAAAAGCCGGCAGCCTCACAGGAGAGCACATTTCATTTAGGCTTAGGGTGATTTTAGGTTTAAAAGTCCAGAAGCAGCCCCTTGGAGCACCACCTCCTTAGAGGATTCAAAGCAGGAAGATCACAGAGAACACCTTCTGTAGCCTGACGGATTGGATTTCACGTGCGAAACCCGTTGTACGAGCTCAGGCAATGTCACACAGCCGTGCTCGATATAAAACTTCCACCCTCCGTTACGATCGGTAGCGGAGATGCACCTCCGGGAAGCCCTGCCGAGCTCCAGGCTCTCCTCTGCCTGCCCTTCACCAGCCCCCGGGAGCTGCAGCCTCGAGTCCTGGGTGGAAAAACCCTCGTGCCATAAAYTGCCTATTGCACCACCGGCCACGCGGGAAACGGAAACAGACTGCGTGGAGGGGATTTATTTATACACATACCTCCGCAAGCAAGCAAACACGCAATACTTAAGATACGGGTAAAAGCGGGATTCTCCTAAAGTCCTGAATTTGATTTGGAACAAATTCCCAACMTCTAAATATGAATCCAAAGTGGGAAGATATCATTGCGACCCTCTTGCAGGAAACCAAGGATATTCAGTACTGTAAACCTTTGCATGCACGTAAGAAAAGAAAAAAGAAGACGAAAATAAACAAGTTGGCATTTGCACCACTTTCCCCCTTGGCAATGTCAAGCTCAGAAACCAATTTCTTCTGAAACCTGTTACAATGAAAAGATTACTTAAACTAAATGTAAAAAGATACATTTTCATACATATTTTGGTGCTTTGTGTTACTAATAAATATTACTGATGGAGATGTGATGGCTTACTGCTGCCTAAAGAGAAAAACATCACGGGAAATATTTAAATACCATGTATTATCTCAACTCCTGGAAGCCAGCTCGCTTATTAATGCTAAACATTTTCAGTTAAGGGTGCATTCRTTGAGACTGAGAGATGCAAAAAAGGAAATCTGCTGTAAGAGCTTTACTTGAAATTTATAAAAGATGACAAGATTAAATTCCCCAGGTCACAGGACACAACACCACATTAACCTTGCAGAAAGAGAGAAGGTGAAAATGTAACACGATTTTTTTTTCATCATGCGGCAATATGAGAATCTCTAGGGCTGGAATGATGCAAGGCAAAAGCCTAAAACTGCCTGAGAACATATTTTAATATTAAAACCCCTTCCCTACAAGCTACAACCATTTCTCTTCTGAGCTGTTTGCTGGCTGCCAATAACTCTATTGCCTTTACAAAACCCAGGCTCTGGCACCACGTTTCATAATGACAGGTCTTAAACCACACGCTGCAAAAAAAGCAAGGTTTATAGATAAATAACCACGTTGTCGAGCATTAAACTCGCCGGTCTCTCGAGGTTTAAGTAGAGAGCAGCTGCGCGCAGCACCTTGCGCGAATCTGTTCTGGTTCTCAAGGGGTTCTTACCGAATTTCAGCCGTTTGCTGAAAAGCATCACCAGAACTGCGGCGTCCAGTTGCAACGGGCATCTCGCGCATCTTCCACGTTTCATACAAAAACTGCTGGGGCTCCAAGACCCGGGTCCATGCCCCCAACAAAAGCAGCACCCACGGCTATTATTCATATTCACAAGGCGTATTTAATCAGCAATGACCGTAGCAATTAGAACGGAAAGCCGTCTCCTCAGCCTCTCACAGCAGATGTAAACCCTGAGCAGGGCACCGCTCACACGTAGTGGATGTGTAATTACCAGGATGCATTTGCGCCCGTGGGAGAGCCCCGCGTCTCAGAGCCCTGTTCCCCTTCCTTGGCAGACGTAACGAGGATGAGAGTTAAAAAACTAATAAAAATGTGAGAGTAACCTTAAAAAAAACGCAGCTGACATACCCTATGCATTTGTTTATGTGAATCCTTTACAGACAAATTAATTGCRTGACATGCCAGCTTTCCGCAGTGACCGTATCATGGGAAGAGCTCATATCAACACAGCAGAGCATCACCGATCACYGAGATGCATGAAAATTAATGTATTTTATTAAGTAAAAGTTGGTCTTTAATTTATGAGGGGTCACAGTGTCACATTCCRTAATAAAATCATTAATTTTTTAATACGAAACCCGACAAGAATTTTCTGCGATCAAATCTTTGCCGAGACGCGGGAAGACCTTGAGTCCTAATTACCGACTGCACGGTTTAGCAAAAGTGCAAATTGGAAAGGTTTTACCGTATATTAATTTTATCSAGGCGTGCTTCGATGGCTGGAGAGCTTTTTGACCCCTCGGCAGTTCTCCGAACCCCCCTCACCTTGCAGCACCTTTCGCAGGACGAGGCGAGGCGATGCCCATTTACCCGGCCCGTGCACAGGACGAGCTTTGCCAAGAGCTAATCCCACCCGAGCAAAACCCTCCCCGCTCGCCCTGGAGCAGCCCAGCGGCGAAGGTTCGACCGCCGTACCTCCAGCACTGCCCCAGCAATGCAAGGAGACGGGATATTGTTAAACCTGAAGACAAAACCCCAAATATTAAGCTGCCCGTGAGCGGCCGGGCTGTTCCACAGGTGCTGGCAGTGCCGTTTGGCGCAGAGCGTGGGGCTGTATCTGTGCCCGCAGGGAAGCAGGAGCCTCCTCAGACGGCAGGACCAGGCTTTTTTATTTAATTTTAAATTTTAAAATAATTGTGGCTCCCTGACAGATACGACAAGTGTCCCCAACAATGCCAAAACCTGGCAGCAGCACCATTAAGAGAAGCGTCCCGGCACCTCTGGAGTTTGCTGCAACCGGTAAAACCAGAGATCATAGAATACTTTGGGTTGGAAGGGACCTTTAAATGTCACCTAGTCCGACCCCCAGGATGCAGGATGGGAACTGGGAAAACTTGGCACGAAGCGGAGACTGCGCACGATTTCTCAAAGTTTTTGTTATCGAGACTATCATGACAAAATTAAGATCACTTCGCATCTCAGATGATGGCAGCAAATCTTAAAGAAGCWTTTCAACCATAAAAAAAATAATAAAATACTCGACACCAACCTTCAACACCACTTATGCACTTCACTCTGTCTCGAACCTCCACGTTGTAGCCCTCGAAGGACATGAAGACCCCGTCGGGGTGGTAAGGTGCTCGCTGTGTGTATACTTTGGAGTAGCTATGAGAGAATTCAAACCTGTCATAACCATCGTACTGAGCAATTTTCCCATAAACCTCAAAGTATTTCTCTACCCAGCTGAACGGCAGGAAGACCTCGTTGCCTTCCCTCCTCCCTTTAACGGTGTGCTCRTCATTGATCAGACAGTCAATCTCCTCGTACTTCAGCCCTGGGGCTTTGTTGCCGTTGAAGCCCCCCGCGACGGGGGGAGCTTTCTGCTGCTCCTGGGGCGATGCCTCCTCGCTCTGCTGCCGGGCCGGGTCGCTCTCGGAGGCCGCGGCTCGACGTTCGGGGCCGGCGAGGCTGCGGGGGAACGGGCCGGCTCTGTCGGAGGAGCATCGGTTCCAGAGCAGCACCGTCACCAGGGTGAAGAGGGCGCAGATGATGATCAGAGTCTTGTAGTTGACCCGAGCTGCCAAGCAACGCATATTCACACCATACCTGCAAAACAGAGAGGGCAGAGCTTTTCAAGCGGCCGTGCTTCAAGCCAGAGCTGTTGGTTCTGCTAATTCGGAGCCCCGGTAGAGCCTGTCCGGCGGGAGCATCGCCACGGGCACACCACGACGGTGCTCGGTGGGAAGGGGGCAGGCGGGGGCACCTAGAAAGGAATTTTGTTTTTCCAGCTCTCCATAAGCAACGAGATCAAACGTACCAAGTCATGATTCACCTCCCGGCTGCGACAACAGATTGTTACACCGGACGCAAAGGAACAGCAGCGATCGCAGGGCAACTGCTTCTAAATGAAAAGGTTGATGTTAATGAGATGCTCGGCAACCACCGGGAATCAGCGAACAAACTCTCACCGGCCTCGGCGCACGGGAGGGAGAGAAATCCCCAGCGGAATACAACCGCCACCTACGCAGCACCATGAAAGAGCGATTTCCAACAAAACAGCCCTACAGTCAAAACCTGAAGCCTAGAAATATCCGTAGTTCACACAGCTGAAATCACCCAGGTATCTACATAAAAACAGATGGCTATTTTTGCCCCCCCTTTTTTTTTTTTTTTTCAAAGAACGAACTATAAACATTTTCTGAGATGAAAACTCAACATTCAAGGATCGACTTGATTACCGCACCTCACATGCGCTTTTAAAGCGGCAAGGCGCATGAGGAGCAGCAAGCGGGCTGGAAATGGAGGACCCGACAGCCAGAGCCCCGGCGGGGACGGTGCCAGCGGCCCTGAGCCAGGAGCTCCTGAAGAAGCAAAGGAGGGACTGGGAAAGGACGGGACTGTCCCCGGGGACAGGACCTCCACGGACGCGCTCGGGGGCTCACGTGTCCTGGTCCCCCAGGAGAAGGCAGAAACTATGTAAACCCTCTCTCGGGATTTTCTTTTTTTTTTTTTTCCTGCAAGATAAAGCTCCTGCTGCAGGAAGCGTGCTCCAACACCACTGTCCCGGCCCTGGAAGGAGCAAGGCTGAGCAGCACGGAAATAAATCCAGAAGTGGAAGTGAGTTAAGCACGTTTGCTCAGAAGACCCTACTTTTGCTGAGGAATGAAGTCCTTCAAACAAATGACACGCGCATTTTTCAAGCGCGCAGGAATATTTAAGATACACTTCATAAAATCCTTATTAAACTGAAGTTTAATTTCGCCTCCCCAGTAAGCCGCAGTAGCAGAGCCGCCGAGTTAAGTTGTAAACCCTTGGCTTAATTGCAGCCCCATCCGACATCCCCGGGGGCCGCTCGGGAGCTGAGCTGGGGGCTCCCGCAGCCCCGGACGCGCCGGGAGGCTCCGGCAGTGCTGGACCCCGGCGGCCGTGACTTCGACAAGGTGCTCCAGAAACGGCTGCAGATATTGCAGATGTCCTGCTGACACGCAGGAGGTAACCATACAGCGATTAAAAGGAGTTTCACCTCGAGTTCCACCTCCCCCCCCGCTTTTTAAATGGAAATAATCAATTATCTCTCACCAGTTTTATGCTTCTATACTGTAAGCACCATCTGGTCATTTAAAACTGGACTTTAAAAGATAAGTGTCCTATTTTCTGAAAGCCCAGTTTACTACAAGCTTTTAGAGAACATAAATTTCTATATAATTATATTTTTATGGAAATGCTAGCATAAGAATAAATCCAATTTTCTGCATCAGCAGATAATTTTTAGTGATGATGCTTTCAGGATGACCTCAACAAATATGCTCTGCTCTTTTTACACAAAGGGATAATTCACTTTTAAATAGGGAATGACATTTCTGACACACTTCACCCCTACCTATAAAACTCAAAATTAATTAAGCCATCTGGATTACCAGGAGATGGGGAAAGAGGGAAGGGGAAACACCATCACCACACTTTTTACATCTCTATTACCCCACGCCCGTTACCCCATGGTTTTTAACAGACTCCATAGCTGCGAAAAGGTCCCGGCTATGCCATTATACACAGTTTTTGTTTTATTTGGGTTCYGCTGCCTTGGACACTAGAGAATTTGGAGCGGCACAAAGCGTCTCCCCTGCTCGCCCTGCAGCTCCAGGGAAGAGCAGGAGATGCTGCAGGTCGGGTCCAGCCGCATCCGCGGCTTCCTGGCAACGCTGCTGAAATATTTAGTTTTTATGAACTATAAATGAACTGAAGAGGACTCGGGAAGAAAAGTGGAGTATTTTCAGAGAACCATCGCATTAAGTCTCACCAGTCACCGAAAAAATCTAGAAATACCAGTGCAGGAGAGAGGCTTATTACATGTTAAATGGATAGATGGATTTTGATTCAACTGCACAAGAAATTCTGAATTCTTTTTAACAGGAGAAAGAGGTAATTTAAACSCAAAAGGGACTGTGTTAAATTGGTTTATTCCCTTGCTGCTCTTATGAAAAGGATTTCATCATACCATACTTAAAAGACTTAAGGAGTACAACATGGGAAAGCAGTTTTAAGGTATGAAGTAATATATCCACGAGAGCCACGTTTGCTTTCTCCTCATTTTGCAGGATGACGTACCTAGCCTCTCTAAGGCCGTGTACCAAAACATCTCCCACCTCAATCTGAAGGCRCAGGCTGTTTATCATAGAAGTTGATCCCCATCCTTCAAGTAATACTGGAGCTGCAAGTTTTAAAGGGCAAATACTTCTGAGAAGTCTGGCTAAAATTCCTTGAATTCCTACGCTGAATTCCTAGGCTCCAGAAAGGGCTGCAGCGGAGCGATGCACTGCTGTCATTTACAGCTGGGACCAACACCTGCACTGGCCTTCAGCGGCAACGCAAATCATCTATAAATTAATACTTGTTTAGTTGTACACTGTTTATGCTTATGGAGCTGCATAAATTCTAATTAAAATGCAATGAAATAGCATTCCTTACAGAGTGAACGACTAGTTTCAAATATATCCCGGATATATATTTGGGATGCAATGAGAGAAACTCATTTTACCAGCTCAAGTGAGGTGTCAAGGCTTCTGAAACACTGTTTTTAATATAAAGAACAACTGTGTTAAAAATAAAATCTTGTTACCACTGCTTTATTAATGATGCCTGGGAAAAGGACAAATCTTGGTGTTCCATGCTGTGAATCAGGAATCCACAGTCCCAGTTGTGTAYCTGAGAATGACAGATTCAGTTCTGGTACTCAGTTCTTACATAAAACCAAGTTATTTGCATTCTAAAAATCTCTCTCTCTTTCTCTCTCTTAGTAAGTCCCTTATAAGACAGTATTTTTTGATCTGCAAAACTATGTTGAATATATGAAAAGTAAGGATTTCTCTGAAGTCCAGACTACTGCCAGGTTTCTGTGTACTCGAGGTGAATATTTGATATATATATGCACATTCTTTTTCAGTGAGCAATGACTCGACCATTTCCTTTTGATCAACGCCAGCAYCAGTCCAAACAGTAATCCTCCAGTTCACCACTTCACTCCCTTCCAGGTGTGGGAATTAACTGAAGAACTACCATGATATTTAGCGTTTCTTTGGTTTTCCAAGAACCATTAAAACAGAACTATTTCAGTAAACCGTTCTAGCTTCTTTAAGATATCTCAGTGGGAGTTACACAGGAGTGTTAATGTGCAAATGTTAAATTACAGCAGATGTTACATCACATCCTCCTCTGTTAGAGATAAATTTTCCATTGCAGCAAATTATGAGATTGATGCAAGACTTCCAGGCACAGACGTGTCCACCGAATCCTTCTGGCTTTTCCATAGTGCTGTTTATACTCACACTACCTGCACCTACCAAAGATCTTACGACGAACCTCATTTTAACTGAACGTCAGAGCCTCTTCTCGAACTCATCTGACCACTGACATCTCATTAACTTCTGCCCTTCAGCTTTACTTTTTAAAAGTTTATATTATCAACATTAAATTATCCTTTGGCATTATAAAATGCTGCATTTTATATAATGTAACAACGATTGTATTTACTGTCAAAAACCAGTAAGAGGACTCTTGGTTTTGAAAATCCTGAGACGAGAGCGCAAAATTTCAAGCACAGGAACGATGATGCCTCTCCTCCACCATCGCTGTGCTCTACATAAAATACCAAACACCCAGGAAACAGGACAGCCCTGCTATTAGCCTGAACAACTCCGGAAGAAACAAGGAAAACCAAAAAGAAGAATAAAATCTAGAAACAGGAGAATAGTTAACTTCTCTAGTAAACCCTACAGAAAGGTGAAGCAAAGAAGCCACGGTTCCTTGGAAAAGCAAGATCCCCGCTGCTTCTGGGTAGCTTGTGAGGTTTTTATTGAAGGGCTTTTTCCTGGAGGATCAGCCATTCCCGATTTAAGCTGTTTTAACAGGTTGCATGTTGTCCTCCCAGCCCCAAAAAGTCGTGCTGCTGTTGGATCTTCGCCATTTGTGGCTTGCTGTGGTGTGAGCAGGAGCAGATTTGATCCCCTGCGCCCCTTCACAAGCGCAGCAGAGACGGACGCATTTAAGACAAACTCAATTTCATAGCGTATTTTCAAAACAGAGATAAAATAATTAACTTACAGTTCCTGTTATGCAGTTTGCCTTTTCATGGTCCTTACACAAGAKCAAAAGGCAATTTCTTTTCCTGCTGAAAGCTGATAAAACCAGCACCAGAAACACTGGACACGCTCCGTGGGAGAGCAGGGGCACGGTTGTGTTTGGCAGCGATACTCTCCAGCACGGGAAGACCTYGGAGTATTTTCTAGGTGGGAAGATGCAGCTCCGCAGGCCGGGAAGGACCGTCTGCGCCTCCCGGGAGCGGGGAAAGGGAGGATGCGCTCCAAAAAGCACTTCTGCTTTCCCAGTCTTAATYGACACGATGTGGTGAATTCATTTTAAACCACGTGGTGTGGAAGCAAGTGACCTGCAGCGATCCTCGGACTTACCATCCCARTCTTGTTTCAGAAAGCGAGATTAAGCTTTTGCAGGGGGCTGAGATCGCAGTGCTGCTGCCGCCCATCTGCCCACGAGAGCATTTTACCTCCAGCGCTGGCACCGAGGGTCTGGGCTTCCACAGCCTCAACGTATTTCAAGTGGAACGGGAAGACTCTGCTGCGAGGAGGACCCTGAAGCAACGGCATGGTCCTGCCGCCCAGAGCCCTTCCGAAAAATACACATCTTCAGGTGTTTTTCAAGTCTCACTGGCGTTCAGAGTTAAARAATAAAGACTATTAAAACAGCGTCACAGGCTGACACTGGACACAACACTTCGCATAAGGGCTGATGCATTTTACCCAGGCTAGAGGCGAGAATTATTTAAAGGCTTCTCACGGCTCCCAGAGGTCCCATCTGTGCAGGTTACCGGTGACACCGCGGTGACAGTGACAGCACGATGAATGCAGACAGGAATACGGCTGCTGGCCACATGCTTTTATTTATTTTTAACCATTTCACCCGGGCGACACAGATACAAACTGYGCTTTCAGATAAGCACGCGATACGAGCTGCCGGTGGCTACTTCAGCGCTCTCATTTTTTTTTGCTCACGTTGCATGGATCAGCTTTTAATCAACCAGATCAATGATTCTCCAACCAACAGAGATGACTCGCGTTTATCTCGAATTAAAAGCCCRGGAGGATGCATCACGTGC
Organism: Oceanodroma leucorhoa; assembly: GCA_030449065.1. Lineage (NCBI taxonomy): Eukaryota > Metazoa > Chordata > Aves > Procellariiformes > Oceanodroma > Oceanodroma leucorhoa. The sequence goes on along the minus strand of JASVER010000014.1, from coordinate 14,007,024 downwards.
AGCAAAAGCCCGACTTCCACGGTTCTGCAACCACCCTACTCACATGAGCAAAGAGCACGAAGTGTTTTGAGCTGGTTAAAAATACTAGACGTCTTCCTGAACAAATAATTGAGGAAGGACTGAAGAAACCACACCACAAAGTACATTCCCCAAGAACACCTCGGTTGGCAGCATGATAAAGCATTCGCATTTAAATTCTCTGYGTTTAAACAATAATCAAAAGTAAGTTGCCCGCTGAGTCTCGGAGGTCTCCGAATAGTCTAACACACCAGCTCTGTGTTTGCTCGGTAGGAAGACAGACGGTATTTTTACTTAAGACCAGGGAKTTCTGCTGAATAGCGATAAGCTACCTATTTACTTTGAAGCCTCTATGCCAGACTAAGCTATTTAGTACAGAGAAGAAAAACCACCCTGAACAGTGACTGCCAATCTGAGATACGTTAAATTCAATATTTAAAGAAAACATACACTGCACAATTTAACAAAATAAAGCAACAGGGCTAGAACTTCAATATATACCCAGGCCTAAAAGTTRTACTCAGTTACACACAAACCTCGGACAGAATTTTTTCCCCATTTCCTGTTTATTACACAGAGCAAAGTACTATTTAGAYTAGTCATTACAATGTTATAGAATAGAAAAAACAAAGAACTCASGAATTGTTTTCAGTAACTGTGGAAAATTCTTTTTGATATTGTAATGACATCAAAATTTCAGATCCTTTGCCAAAGCTTACTTATGTCTTAAAATGTGATATTTATGAATCGCCTAACTTCCCGACAGCTCCGCATTTCCCAAACACGCTTTACCTGCGTCTTCAATCTGCTCGATTTGGCTCCTTGGACTTACTCCCTATCATCTGCTTCATTATGCATTTGCTTCCCCACTATGCATACAAACTAGCGCTCTTCTGCAAAACACTGGACCTGGAGGCGTTTTGCATTGAGGAAAACCATTAAAAATATTCTGGCAATACGTACAATTTATCAGAATGCTAACGCGGGCAAGCTGGTTTCAACAGACAAGCCTAGCTTCTAATATTTTATTTATACTTGATTTGCACAGAGCCTGTATTCAGTTAGTATTTTAATACATAGCGCGTTGTCAAGATGGCTTGGTTTTTTCCTGAAGTGCTAAGAAATTACCAGACTCTACAAACAGAAACGAATGTATCTACCGCAAGCGAATCTAGATTACCAGCCTCTCCACTGGCTCTTCAGCACACATTTACTGTCTAATCCTCACCGCTTCCAGCGCTCCATCTGCGGGTGATTAGACAGAGAGGATCTAACATATGAAGCGAAGAAGCAGCTTATCCTACAGCTTCCCAGTCCAATTAGAGCCTAATGCAGTTTTATTTGTATCAACACATCTATTATTAAGCATCAACAAAGTCTGTGGCTATATAATASTTAATTCAAAAAGTCAAAGTACTTTTCTACGGATACTGATGTTATCATTTCTTATTAGAAACTGAGATTTGCATCTCATTTCAGCATGGGGCRCATTCAGTGCTGGTATCCGTGCAGCTACACAATTTGCAAGCTTTTCAGACAGGTTTGGCTGCTGCCTTGAGAGGGGCAGGGGGTGACTGCAGCCCACCCTCGCCCCGCTCCCCCGCGGGACAGCCGTCTTCTCCTGCCCTCCGGACAGACGTACGCTCCTCCGCACGCAAGACGGTTACCACAAGTTAGAGCAAACTATTTCCCCGCACAAGAGCAGGATTTTAGTGACTCATGGGCCTTTGACTGTCATGCAATCAGGAATGTTTTATGATCTAAAATTGAAAAAAAAAAATTGTAAAAAACTTGCACACTTCATTGCAATGAAGTGGACAAGTTGCTTCAAGACTCGACAAGGCCCTGGATAACGTAGTCTAAGCCCTGCTTTCAACAGGAGGTGGGGCTAGATGATCTCCAGACGTCCCCTGCAACCTCCACTTCCCTACGAATCCACAGTAAGACGCACAACTCTAAGAAGGCGCGTTGCTATAGTCAATGGAAAACACAAGGTCTGTTTACGCCGGTCCTACAAAGCAAGCACTGGTCTTCTTTCTCAACTCCTGCATATGCTGCACACTTTGAAAAGCATTCATCAGCCTGCATTAATTTTAAAAAATCCAGTATAGCTCAAAGAGTAATTGTATTCTAACCTAGATAGAAAAAAATATTTTTTCTAAGATGCTAGGAGGGTGTTCCCTTGGCAGACGATGGGTTTATCCATATTTCTTTGCACAACTGCTCAGCCCATACGCATTCGGACCATTCGGACCAGTCCCAGCCACTGCAAAGGCTCTCAGGCACCAAAGAGACTATCAAGGTGCCTTTGTTCTTCTAGTAAATCTAGTACAGAATATCACTACAAAACTTTGAAGATGAAGTTACTTGTATATCATACTTTTATGCCACATCAGGAAAACCAGTTAGTAGGGACTGCTGCTGTAATTATGGGACTGTTTATTATACAGGCTAATAAATCTACCTGCTTTCCAGACGGATTAAGCTATTAAACCCCTCACTGATGGCACAAACAGTAACTCCAAAATCTAGCTGCTGCTTACAGAGGCATTACACTGCCTCTTTCCAAGCTATCAAGTATTATATTGTTACTACGCAGGTTAATGAAGCAAAAGATGAAACCATTTCACCAGTCTCCCTTACATTTAGGCTTAGAAAGCAATGCCCGAGCAACTCTCAAGACAGGAGCATTACGGGCCGTAACAAGACTCTCAGGAGGAGCCTCTCAGTATTTTTTCAGGGAGCTGGGCGCTGCCTTCAGGCAGGAACGGGGAGCCCACCGCCTCGCTGGTTGTACAGCACCCCATCCCCTTCCGTAGCGGTTCTCCGGGCGGCACTGGCTACGGCTGTGACTGGCCTCTCCTGGATTTCCCTGCCACCACCTTCGGCTCAGAGTGCTTTGCAATTAGCTGTACCTTTCGGACAGCACGTCCGACCACCGAGGACACGCCGGCCGGGAGGGGAAGGAGGGCAGCGTACGCAGCCATCGTCTCGGGCATCCGCAGGGATCGGGTTGGGGGCTGAGGAGCTCCCACCGAACACCCYCAGCAACCCAGGGGAGGTTTAGCAACTTAGCGCAGTAACTGCAGTGTCAGTTCCGCTCTACAGCGATCCTGGGACCTGGGGGAAAATAACTGCAGCTGCCAACCGTGTTTAACTCACRGGAGCTAGCTCAGGTACGTGCTCTGCTTGCACTGCCAGACGCAGGCATTGGAGCTGCTAGTTTTTCTGCTATTGCCTTCCCACAACAATGTAAAATGCGTCATTCCAACTATTTGTCTTCATAAAGTAAAAACACAACAAAACAAACAGGAGAAGCCCCTTACTTACACCTTTTTCTTTACAGTGTTGTTTGGTGAGATGCGGTGAGTGGACCGTCAGGAAAGGTCTCACCRTGGGTTAATCATTCAGAGCAAGCAGAAAACATCCAAGTAAGGGACTGCAGGCTGCTTTGTGGACATAGACACATCATCTACTCCATCCCACCCTGCAGGCTGGCTGGCAAGAACAAGCAATTGGATCGTTTTGTTCYTCTGGATCATTAGTAACCTCCTCATAACGAGGCTTTCGATCACAGCCCTGAAGAAGAAAAAGCAGACTTGATATYAAGAAAGTAAGAGCGAGCACACGTCCTCCCTCACTCCTCACGCTCTCTAAGCTCCCGTCTCCCCCCGGCAGCAGCCAGCGGGTCCCCGGGAGCCGGGCACCCAGGGGTGATGCTTCAGCCCCCCCATCCGAGAARGGTGACGCAGTGGCACCAGGGAGGAGGACAGCGAGCCAGCTCGCACACGAAGCATTCAAACTACTCGAATCCTCAGCTGCGATGAGCACACGTAATCTGAAAGGCTCCTAACAGTGTAATTCGGCCAATTATTTACATTAATAAGCCACGTGTTTTTACCTAAGTGAAATACCTTGATTAACACCATTTTTGTCCTTAAAAACAGCCTCCACGGTATCTCTGTTAACCAGCTTCTCCAGTCCTGCAGTCTCYATACAGGTCACATTTAATCATCAGCGCTGGCAACTACTACATTATCGTGTCAGCTCCTATTTGTTACTGACTTATTAAAAAGAGAAGCATTTTATACTGGTGATGGAGAGTGGCAAAATTTTAAATGAATATAAATTCCCATGCTCGCTCTGCTCTGGCAGCAGTTCTCTCGCACGCGTGTTACGGAAGCGCGGGTACCTGCTCCCGCTGAACAGCACTGTGGTTTTCACTGCAACTATTTGCCTTTCCCAAATTATAAGCATTTGAGCTCAGAAGTTATTTTTGTCCAAAAGTTACTTTAACTGCTTATTGGAGTGAGTGCGATACAGAACATTTAACAGCTACAGTTACAGCTGTGAGCCTCACAACACATCATACCCCCAAACACCCACGTACCAGCTCTGCTACGCAGAATAATTGTGAAAATGTGCTAACATGTAAAGAACACACGTTTTTGGCAGCACYGTCTCTAATGGACCGATATGCTGATTTATATCCTAAGACAACTTTGCTGCCAGAAAGCCTGCAGTACCTGCCAGCTGGTTAAATCATTATAATCTTTATCTTAAAGGTGGAAAGGTATTTTACACTTAAGCCACATTCAAGGAATAGTCATATTACAAGGAAAAGAAAGATAACGCATTTAAACAGTAACACAGCACACGCTTTCTCAGCAGATGGACGATGTTCAGCCCGGTATGGAACTGAAGGCACAGGCGTCCCGGTGTTCGTGCCACGGGGGACGGCGGGGACAGGAGCGCCCAGCCGAAGTCTCTGCCACCCCAGCCGCGCTCCTGGCTGCAAACTCATCACWGGGATCCAACCTTTCTGCCGGAGGCCAGCACGTAAAGCCAAATTCCTTGAATGCAAGGACTGATCCAGTACAGCGGCAGTAATTTAAATTTCGATCACGCCACTGGAGAGAAGATAAGCCACGTAACTCATGGTCTATTTAGCCCTAAAAAGTCCRAACATACCTACTATGGAAATCCCTTTCTGCAACTCAACGTTATGCACGTACATCTTCAAGGTTGGTAAGACAAAAAAAAAAGCAGAGTTTTCCCCTCCTGCTTCCCTTTTCACGGCATGGTGAACAGCTCTCAAACCTACACACCTGGAGTAAAGTTTGGAGGGTCTTTTAGAAAAAAAACCACCCTGCTTTTCAAGCCACAGATACAGGATTTCCAACCTAATTCTAGGCTGCATTTATTAATCATACAAAAACCCCCAGTGTTTCAAGGTGCACATACCACAACAACGCAGGACAAAGCATCTAGCCAYGCATCATGGGGTTATGTATCTTCGCACGTCTATGGCTTATAGCAACAGGACTTAAATAGCAGCATCAACCCTGTGCTTAACAAAGCAGCTTTAACGAAACAAAAAAGCCGTGTCTCCGTTTACCCAGCCCGATATTATCGCCCGCTTCAGGACAAGTTTTGCACATCACACACGGCTACCCCGATCCAGCTGCGGGAAGTCATCTGCGTCTCCTACTTACTGCTTACCTGTCTCTGTTGAAAACATAAATGCAAAAAATGAAATAAAATGCAAAGCCTGAAGCTTGGTTTCCCTCATTTTTGAAAAGAGAGGGCAACATCAAAAAAAACCTCTCCCCGCCAGACCCGAGGAGCTGCCCGGCTGCTGGCGCAGAGCATCACTCCTGCTCATCTCACAAGCGGGAGTGTTTTCCCTGGAAATTAATGGAAAGTGAACACATAACCTAGGATCAAAATGAGATTTTTCACTACCACTTTTCGTTTTACTGGCTTACCAGAAATGCTCGAAAGCTGTCTCATGCAGTTACGTACACGTTAGCAACTACATTCTGCAACTAAATTCTTTCACCAAAGGACAAGACAGGGTCACCCAGGCAGGACACCGAGCCAGCTCGCAGTTGAGCTCTCYGTCTCCTTTGCTTTCCTAATGAATTGGGAAATAAAGGCTGTAAGCATCGAGCAGCCAAAGCAGCACGGGCTTCCTTCATTCTGAAAAAATGCATTTATCTGTTTTGCCCTCCGCATATGCTCTGGGAGACCTTTTACATGAACAGAAAAGGAAAATCTTTAACGCCGGTGCCAAGAGAGGCAGCACAGCTCAGTGACCCCGGCCGTGTTAGACCTCTTGACTCTTCCTGATGCCCAGAGAGCCCCAAGTTCGCTTTGTGCTTTTCATTTCTTCCCTACCAGGTTCTCTCTAGGAGTTTCCACTGAAAAATCCTGATTATTTAGAACATCATCGTTTTCCTCCTGCCATTAAGCAGCCTCATACGCAASGTGCATTTTAGTGGGAAAGACGGAGCGGTGTTTTCCTTCCCGACAGGGTTTCAGGGACAGTAACAGAGCGGACAGAGATGCAGGCACTTCTGCTGCCAACTCATTACAACGCCGACAAGAATTCAATACAAAGTGTGCTCCAAATTACAACGTGGACAGCTGGCAAGTATTTGGCGTGCCTGCTCGCATGCAGCCTTCAAATAAAAATAGAAGAACCCTTCCCGTCTGAACGCTGCCACCATTTAAAAGCTGCAGGCACGAGACTTCGGAGTACGCACACCTCGCCCTAAAGATTACACAGCTCCTATCGAGCCGATGAACTTCGACGACACGGTCCAACACCTTCACGAGAGCACGTTTTCGTTTGGCAATCGCTCGCGAGCGCCATGTAATTTCTGCAGTTAATCCTGACTTATCTTCCCGCAAGCGATGAATACACGTGGCAGCATCGCGAGAGCCAGCGTCGCCACGAGAGCACGTTTTCGTTTGGCAATCGCTCGCGAGCGCCATGTAATTTCTGCAGTTAATCCTGACTTATCTTCCCGCAAGCGATGAATACACGTGGCAGCATCGCGAGAGCCAGCGTCGCGAGAGCCAGCGTCGCGAGAGCCAGCGTCGCGACGGCGAAGGCGTTAGCAGGTCCCTCGCGCGCTGCTTCCAAGCGCACCCCTGAAAGCCCAAACCTCTGGGAAGATTTGGTTGACTGATGTTTACAGTTTATTACTGACATAAACCACTCACAGCTGTACTCTCACGTATTTCTGAAGGTGCAGTTTCGTTGGCTTTTTCTTTCACTATGCGAAAAACAGAGGTTAAGGAAGTAACGCTGTTTATAGCAGAGAAATAAATAAAATCTGTTTTAAGTTAGAGGAACTGGCTAAAAATGCCTCATTTTTCTAGCTTAGCAAACCCTGGCACTCTGTACAGATGGTTCTCCTGGAAGGAGTTACTGATGGTAGTTACTTAATWGCAGAATTAAAGGTTTCAGCGAAATTTTGCTGCTTCAACTAAGTATTTCTAAAGAGAAGGACCTGGGCAACAATAAGCAATGTCACTTAAAAACTTCATTACAGGCATTTTGCCAGGAAGTCTTGAAGCTTTGATTAGAATTGCTTTCATGGGTATTTTCTCACTTAGAAAAAAAAAAAAAACCACTGAAAATACTTTCCTCAAAGTACATCATGTAATATATTAGTAGCAGCTGAACCTCAATATCGGTAAAGACAAGCTAAGCAGCAACATAAAGCATGAAGTTTTCCACATAGGCTGGTTTGAACAAATAGAGAGGGCAGAGACCTCGGCGAGGGCCACCCTGGGTTTTACAGCCCGGCTGCGAAAAGCACCGCGGCCGGCACCGGGAACGGCTGATGCTGAAACAAAGCCGTGCCTGTGCACTACGGATCCGCACACGAAAATACAAAGATCGCTTTCTAAGGATCCCTACCTGAAAATATACGCACCCGGTRACGGTGTCCAAGCTGTAGATAACTGGGAATAGGGTGGGGGCAGAGGAGCGAACACCGGGCAGCGGGGTCCCCCATCCACCAGACACCTATTTCTGGGGAGAGGGGCTGTGYGTCCTCCTCCTAACCCTTTAAATCAAGCTCTGTCTGGCACTTCATTCTCCAAATAACAGTCTGTCCCAGCAGAGTTTATGTTTAGACTCTGGCATTAACCCTGGCAAATGTGTTTGGAAACCTTCTGTTTCTAGATTTTTTCATATTCAGCACGCCAGAGATTACGCGGAGGCAGCAGCGCTGGGTACTGGGGAGACCAAGATAAAGTACAAATCCTGTTTTTATTGAAGTTCACCACAAAGGCTGAGCTAGCTTTTACATAGGCACAACAGTAACTTTAATTCTGCTGTTTTGGTTTTTGTTTTGTTGGTTTTTTTGTTTGTTTTGTTTTGTTTTTTAATACAGCTCATGAATGCATATAGGCATGTAATAAGGCATAAGATAGAGACATCCTTTCATTTTACCTCTTTTTTTATCCTACTTTTCAGCTCCTTAGATGATTTGATCAAAAAGGAGCGCAGAATAAAATTAGAAGTGATATAAAAACATGTGGAAAGCTACTTGTGATAGCAAACGGCTTTGGCTGTGAATTATTCTGTATGCTATGGCAGTGAATTATTTAAGTACAGGAGGTGATTACTATTAAATATCCAATAGACAAAAAAAAAAAAATTACTAGTGAAAGGAAAGGTCAGAACAACTGCTGAGAAGAGATAAAACATTTTCAGAGAAGACTTCAGGAAGAGACACAGGTCAGTAAAGTGCAAAGAATTGTTGCATGGGGAGAGATGGAATATTTTGGTCCATGGCTCCTGTGTTCTGCTGATTTCTGAGATTCCTTCGGTTCTTCACTTCCAACAAAACTGGGATGCATACAAGTCTCTAATAATTGTAAGGTATGTCCAACACAGAACCTAACACAGGCTTGGCAGGATTTGTAGCTTTAAAATTGTAGCAAACGAAATATAATTTGAAGTTGATCAGTCAAGACAGCTTTTCTTTGTAAGAAACAGAATTGCAAAATCTTCAGACTTCATATTGAGGGGGACCAGAGCCCCAGCGCAGGATCAGAGACCAAACGCAGGGACCTGGCTGGGGGACACCACGTGCCTATCTGTTCTCCAGTTCTGCGTGGGAAGGCCACGTCTAAGTCTAAATAGTTTTGCCAGTTGGAGCAAAAAACAGACTTCATTCTTAAAGACAGCAGGAAATACCAGACATTAAAATTCCACTGTAGTGCTAAATTCTTCATTTTTGTGACTTTTTTTACGCCTATCCCTGCTTGAAAAATAAATTCACATTTTACAAGCATTCCACCCCAGTATTTTTAGCATCAGGATCCCAGTTCTTCTCATATGAGTAGCCAGGAGTATTTAATCCGTGATTTAAACCTCCACTTTTCAAACCAAACACAAAGAAGCCTAAGAAGCAACTCCATCCCACCAGGAACAAGTCCCAGTGGTGTGTGTTATTTGACCAAGAGCAGCAGCACTGAACTGCACCAAGGTAGACGGACACGCAGCGTTTTCACGGGGGAGGCAAGGACGGACGCTGGGCACGGGCGGCTGCTCCCGCTCCTGCAGATCACCGGCTAAAGCAGCAAGCGGAAGGGCACAGAGCATCTTCTGCGGGACTTTCCCGTTTCCGTCCAATGTTTTCCACTAACAGTGATTGTCGTTGCTATCATCCAGTAAATCTGCAAAGCTAGGAAAGCACTGCAAGTACAGCGGAAAACAGGATGCTTAATAAACTGAGAAAGCGGTCTGGAAAAGAAATACTCAACAAATGCACGTTATTCAGACAGGACTAACCAACTGCACAATGAGAAGACAGAAGTTGTCCCACTAAACAGGGTAGCTTTTTTTTTTTTTTTAACGTACCTAGAGGTTATTCTGCATTGCAAATTAAACTCCATCAGGCTGTCATCAAAAAAAACCCACAACAGGAYGGGTATACATGTGGAAACGGTTTCCAAGTTGCAAGACACGAAGTAACCCTCCTGCTCTGCTCAGCGTTTTTGCAGATGCAGTCAGAACACTGACCCGTTTCGGGTGCCACGCCGGGAGGACACAGACAATTCCGAGAGCAGCAGGGACAGACCCACACCACCGTTTCGTAAGGGCACGTTCCCCCGACCTCTTCAAGGTCTCATCCATTCCACATCTCTACACACACACACACACACTCTCCTCCAGCGCTTGGATATCAAAACCAGTTGTTACAATCAGACAAAGTTGGTTTGATTTTTTTTTTTTTTTTAAATGGAATATTTGTGTCATTTCCTGGAGCAGTTGATTTAATTTCATCCCAGTCTAATGGGACTTCAGCAAGTTTAAGTGGTTTGTCCTTAGGGGAGGCAGCCTTACAGAAGTGTGTCCACACATCCCCTACAGAAACTCCCTTTTTCATGTGTTTCACTAGTAAAGAGGTAATAATTGTATTGAAATAAGAAAAAAGAAATTTCACTGCGCTTTACAACATTTAGAAACAGTTAATGGAGGATAGATGTTACAATAATGGCTCTATTCAGTTTGTCTAACAGTATAAAGTGGAAGCTTGTAAAGTTGCTTTTTGTACTGCGGCAAAAAAAGGTCTGCGTACAATCTGGTGGCTACAGCTTTCCAGTTTGCGTTTTCAAATTTAGGTTAATTCACGTTTAACCTAACAAAAAAGTCCTAACGATCAATTAAACTCYCAAACTCTCTTCCAAAGCGAGTTTCCCTTCTCTAGCTCAACCTCAAGACACAGTAATTCAATCCTGAAAAAAGAGCCTCAGCCTTTCAAGAAAAAAGAAAAGTTTGACTTCATCTGGATATCCTGGAACATAAAGAGATGGAAGTCAAATATTATTTACGGGTCTGTCTCTGGACATCAAGCCTCTTCCGACTTGCCCTGCTAGCTCATGGATGCCACGTAGCTATTCCTCACKTTTGTGGGAGCACGACACAGAGTCCCATTTTGCTGCCTCCTGCCACCTTCTCGTAATTCGGAGAGGAACCACTCCACTTCTGCTGGGAYGAGGAGGGTTTGGATTTTGCTCTCCCGCGTGGCTGCCCTCAGGGGTCCTGGAGACCCTTGCAAAGAGGGGACTGACGGTTTCTTCTCCGTGCAGAGAGCCATGCTACCCAGCAGCGCACGGAGAGCCCTCCCGGGGGGTCCCAGGGCAGGAAGCCACGCGTCCTCCCACGCACCGGACCTCGGTCCCTCGGAGGGAGCCGGAGGGACAGCTGCACTGAATTGCTTCTCACAGCCTCGTAAAAGAGATGAAATCACTCCAAACAGCTTGGATTCACAATAGCTTCAGAAGACGAGGCTTGAGTAATTTCCATTTGGATAGAAAAGGCTTTTGATAAAGTTCATGTGCAGGAGGCAGCTCTTTGCCTACATGCAAAGTCCTTGGCTTGCTATGAAAGATGAGGAGCTTCTCAATGAAGTTTGCGCCGTCCCTCCCATCCCACCCCGCTCTCTATGCAATAACTGCAATGAGTGCTGGACCAGTTAAGTCACAGCAATAAAACTAGTTCTTAAACCCCAGAAATCATAAACTTACACAAATATCCCGACTATACACAACAGTTCTTCCTTATGAAACTCTGTTCTCCATTAGCCTTTGTAACTAAGACTCCTCCCTGCCTCCACCTCAATAATTAGGGGTCCGAAGATGTCTTGACAGCAGTTTCTTATATTCAGGAAAGAAAAGAATTTACAAAGAGACAATACTCAGCTCCAAATGCAGATTTACAGTCAGTGTTAATCCAGAGGGAGTCTCTAACGATCTCCTTTGGCTCCACTTCTCAAGACAGATTTTAGCTGTTCTTCCTGTTGCAATACACCAAATTATAATCTTATAAACAGGATACTCGCTATTCTTTAAGAAGTGGCACTCAAATTTCTTCAACCTCTAAATGCTGAGCAACCCACAGAATAGAAAGCTGCGACCCSAACTTATTGCTCTTGACAACATAATCTTTCTGCTTTTCTTCTCGGGATCAGTCTCATGCAAAAAGCCCTAGCGTCAACYGTACTGTCTAGCAATATCATTAAACAAAAGACACGGACAAGAGATACTTCATGTGTTTCAAGGGAAATAACTGGCAGTGGAATAACCTCGATCCTAACAAGCACAGACTGATTTTGGTCTGCGGCTACACGATGGTTTCTGTTTCCTCTACGGGCTCTTAGTTTGATTGGATTAACTTTAGCTGCCGGCCCTCCAGCAATACTCCCAGTTGGATTTCCACATTAAAAAAATGTGGGATGGGGCTTTTGGAGCTGCTGTTCGGCTGGGATTGTGGGCTTTAATACCTTCAGTGCTAGGAGGACAGGCTAAACATCATGCAGTCAAGACTCTCATGCTCAAGGGTGCTGTGGTACCCCTACAGCAATGATGTCGTCTTTAAACTATTTCAGCATACAAGCAGCTACTGTCAATAAATTCTCCTAATTCTCCTCCCTGAATGCTTCTGAACACCCCAGATTAGCTGGGCTCACGACCTGGCTGTCAGAGGTACTTACGCATAAYGCTTCTGGATTACGTTTGTGCCCATCCAAACCTACCACACTGTTATCGCCCGGCACCGCAGTATGGGTAACCTGGCACTGAATCTCCTCTGCTTTTTAAAATACCAAATACTTTCAAAAAGTGAGTAGTAGGGGAGAAAATTACTGTCTCCTTCACCCAAAAACACCATTTAACTGGGAGCAGGATCGCGCTCAGCGATGCTCTACCCTTTTTCCCAGACAAGCAGGCAGTTTGTTTTAAGAAAAGCCGTATCACAGAACAAACCCTCAAGGAAATCAGCACACATTTCTTAATCTTTGACTCTTCAGCTCCATTTATTATAGACTTTTTATTGGCTTGCAGCTTGCCAAGCAAGTTAATCAAAACGCTGTGGGATTCTGGTGGAGACATGGTTAAGGGAACAGACCAATTTTACCCCCACAGACTGCAGATGTGCACAACTTCAGCTAAGCATCTTTGCTTCTACTCTTCTTCTTGCATCTTATTTTACACAAATTAACCTACAGGAGTTTTGCTACAGACTTCAGGAAGAACACAATTTCATTTCTGGATTGCAGRTTTTTACCACGTGCCTGTACGACTGTCACTGCCCGAAGCCTGCAAGCAATTCCCCGGTCCCAGCGGCTGCACCCCCRTCACCGGTATTCCTGCTGAAACCCAGGCAGGCACCAGAAGAGTTAAATTAGACCTTGACACTTACACTGAATACTTTGAGTAGCCCCATTTAAATCAGCAAAGAYGCATTCAATACCTCGGAAGATGGGGACATTTTCACAGAAGCTGCACAATGTAAATCCTCCGAATCCCAAGATTTACCTACTACTTCTTAWAGAACTCCATTTATGAAAAAACAGCTATTAACATGAAACAAGCAGGATAAAGGCACTTCTCTTATTCAGTTGTTTTCCTGCAAAAAGAGGCCACAATTCCCTCCACCTCCCCCGGTGCTTCAGGTAAAAGGGAATGATTTGCGATACATGTGTGGTCTTTGATCACTACTCTGAGACTGAATCTAATGGACCGTAAACTACCAACCTCTCCCCTGTCAATAAATAATGTATGAATATGTATTCATACAAACACACACGTATAATGCATTGGGGACAGCAAGTCAGAACCAGCAGGGAAATATTCTCTTCTTTTTCAAAATAGGTTAAATCGTCATCACTTTATGCATCCGTTCCTGTTGCTACAAAAAACTCAGTTTTGTGGTTTACTTGTTTTTTCCAACACAAGTTCTGCTCTGCAGAAGTAGGAGTCGATTTTTCTATTTTAAATAAACTGYTGTGGAACATAACAAGCCCAGTGCCTCCTCTCCCCCACAAAGGTAGGCAGCATCACTACCACAAGTTTAATAGCAAGGAAGATTTCAAAGTAAGAAGGAACAAGCAGGAAGGATGCAATCGAGTTAGCTATTTTGGGGAGAAGCAAAGCAAACTTCCAGAAGCTTCAAGAACAGCCCAAAATTTAAGTTAGTTCAATATAATGCCGAATTCTTTCATTACAAAGTATCTCCAAAACGAYCAGCATATGCAAAAATTCTATTTGCAAGCAAAAAACCCAAGYCAACYCCAAACCYTTTCACAATCATTCTGAAGATGAGCCCAATTCCAAGGACGCTCCTTAACTCCAGATCAGGATCCTTGACCTTCCAAGCGTGACTTGTAGCCAACGAGGTGTCCATGACTAAACTGATGCTTTTTTTTTTTCCGAAAAACCACGTTTTCCACTGGCAAAAAGTGTTATCTTAAGACACTGGGGCAGAAACTTAAAACCCACATAGAAGATATTCTCCACAGCAAAGACACAAGTTACAAATACYTAAACTGAAGAGAAGATACTGACACAGGAAGGTTCCCAAGCAAYCCAGTTACACAACGAGCACTGACCTTCTCTCTCCTCTCCACACCACCTATTCTAAACCACAAAACATGCAACCCATTGACGGAGGAAGCAGGGAAGAAGAGATGAGTCAATTAAATATTACCTCCCGATCCAAAATACTTTTCTTTAGATTTCCTAGAAGATCTTTTATTGTTAAAGCAAGAAAGAGCACGTTTTGCAGCAGCAGCTCCTAAAGTGCTCATCTAAATACAAACTGCACTACTTTTACCTATTTTTACATTATCATCAATATCTGGTTTTGCTGCACAGATTTCAGAAAAAGATAGTATTTCCCATTTTAAACTGGCAGTAGAATATTTTAATACGTTGGTTCAACCCTCTGATGATAGTGTTTTATGTTAACTCCTGCTCATTCACAGCAAACAAATAGCACTATTTGCTACATCCCAGAACAGCAAAAATTCTAGATGCTCAGGTCACTAGAAGATACTCTGGAGACCAGAAGTCTCTAACTATTCTGCAAATAGTTAAGAGAAGTTAAATTGTAGGTGTTTTAAGGTTTGAATAGCTTTGCCTCTTTGGAGGAAGAGCTTTTACCAAAATGAAAACACCTTTACCAAAAATACAAGAAAATATAAACTGTTTAACCTCAGCTAAATRTATTCAGAATGAAGCCTGCAGCACTCAACAAGCTGAAGGAAATCTCCACTTGATGAAAATTCACTCAACAGGTTCCCTTTTAGAGACTTTATGAACGTCCTCACAGTTCAGACACTCAGCTCAGTTCCACAAATAGGAAGTTCAGATGAGAGTATTCGGAAACAGCACGCGCTGACCTCAAAACCTTCCTCTCCACTGAACGCAGAGAGGAAAACTTCGACACTTGAGAAGCCTGACCACAGTGAAAGTCAGCATCCACGGCACCAGTTCATCCTGGTTCCCTGCTCCCCACCTTGCAAGATGACAAACACAAGAAAYGCAGAGCTGAAAGAAGAAGGAGAACCACCACGAAGGGAGGAGAGCTTTATCCATCTATCTATATACAAACATAACGATTGCTTTATAGACAAGTTATGTCTATCCTACAATGAGGTCGTTAATCTAATGAAAATATATATCAAGAAAAACGTGTTGAGACTGACGATGATACTATACCTCATCATTAATCTTGACCATGTAACATCGCTACAGGCAAAAGAGCTATTAAGATGAAGACAYTTAAATCACTCTACACATGGAACTCATCACGCCACTGTAAAAATGGTTTATTAGCAACGCACTTCAAAGCATTATCTGAAATTTTATAACAAGTTATTTAGTATGTATTTAATAYTTGTTGTGGGTTTATGGTTGCCTCTTAGTTATTTTAAAAAGTTTGTACTATTAATGATAGGTCTGACACTGACAAATGTAGCACTGCAAGCATAATTTACTCACAAGCAGGTTCTTTGTGGGGAGTTTTTCTTTTAGGCAACTGGCAGTGGCATTGCCAAAAAATTCTGCAAACATGCAAAGATCCAGTTAGCAATTAAACATTAACAATAGTTTCGCTGATTATACTGTTTATGCTGAACACATTCAGCAATATGCATTGCAGCAAGAGACCGCATATATAGACAGGATAAAGTGATTCACAGCATTTCTGTGCTAGCAGCTTTACCAAAAATTTAAATAAAAAGAATTTTCAAAGTAAACATTTTAAGCAGAAACGTAAGCATTTAGTATTCTATGCATATATAAGCATTTCTATTTTATGCATTATAAGCATTTCTATTCTACGCATTAYAAGCATTGACTAATAATGCAAATAGAGCATTTTTGACGTCTTTCCTAGCGTCGCTGGTAATTTTCAGAAAAGATGTTGCCTAGAAGATACCAAGTAAAGGCACGAAAAGCTAAAACTCCTGGTTGCTACCTTTGCCCCTTGCATTGCTGACACCGCCGGCTGCCGCGCACGACACGAAGCCGGTGGGTTCCTGCTATTTCGGAGGAGAAGACATCAACACAGTCTTCCCACCACATTGTACAGCCAGAGGCGGGCAGGGCTGTGGGCTGCCGTGCCATCACTCCGCCACGGAAAACATGGGGATTCAGRTAAAATTTGTTAACCTCAACCATCAAGACATTTAAGCAGACTACTTCCATTAACGTAAGTTACCGCAGACCAACGAGTTTGATCCAAAAGCATTTCCATTTTAGCTGGAGCTAGCACTACATTACAGGAAACACTCCTGTAAGGCTTAATGTTGTTAGATGGATGCGAAGACAAAGTATTTGCTTGTGAGCAAGATGTACAAAACGCCATTAGCAAAACTGCCAGAGAGAATGCTAATGCCGTATTAATCTCAGAAATTGTCGGTGGCTGTATCTTCCTATTCGAGCGGTTGCTAGTTCTCGAGAGTCACTTGCAGAAAACAGGGGAAACCCCATTACGGAAAATAGCGATATCTTTGTCAAAAAACAGCAAGCAATTAAATCTCCCCTACACACGGAAACATGTATTAAAACTAGTTATTGTACATCGGTCGATGTAATTGCAACTCAAATGCAACACGGTCCACGTAATTAGTTGGCACTAATGGAAACCTCRTAATGCAACAAATGTACTAAAACCACTCTGCGTCGAGAATGTTTCCTCGCAGCACCAGGAAGCCGTGCTGCTCCTCTTGTCGAATCTAAGGAGCGCTTTGCCAAAGAGAAGATGGATGGATGGATATCCACCCCCCCTCCCCGATATCGACATCCGGAGTTACTGAGGTCCTCACACCCAAAGGAAGGTGCCCAGTTGGTGGCAGGTCCCCCACGCTCCAGCTGCAGCCTCTGCACGCCCCAGCCCAGCAAAAGCTCTTTGGGCTCACCATCGAGCTGCCCGGGACCTGCTGCAGCAAGAGCTACTCTCAACAACTTGATTTGGGCACTTCAGATCATCAGCTTTGATAGCCTCGTTAATACACACCACCGAAAAATATTTCGTTTTCCCTTTTGCTATTCTTGTTAGCTCGGCTTCCTTTTGTTCCGTTAGATATAACCCTTGCCGTTGAGAAACTGCTTACACAACTCCAAGATCCTCTCAGAGAGGGCATGGCAACGTTTCCCAGCCTTCAGCTGGCTACTGGGCCAGTTTCACTTTGATTTATACCGCTTGGCGATGCTCAGAGACACGCTGCCAAAGCTGGAACAGCAGGGAGATAAAGGAAGATTTGCAGCTGCAGCAAGTGCTCCCAGAGCATCACTGACTCCTCGGGCAGTGAGAACCCAGGGGCAGAATTTAACAGGCATCTCTGCTGCACCTGGTACCTACTAAAGCACRAGAAGAACCACATGCTTAGGAAAGACCACACTTTACAAAGCCCAAAATGTTGGGCAGAAAACAAACGCTATTCTGTTGCAGGTTTCACAGAATTAGTAATTAGAGTTAGTTAGCTATTAAGTGATTCTGCCCCTTCTGCCAGGTGTGTTTCTCCAAGAAGAAAAAACAATCGTTTCACCTTCTGTGAAGGACATGGTTGAAAGACCAGTTTTTGACTGCAATGGCAGATCTTTTTCCGATGACAGAGGACTAATACTAGGCTGGGTGCAGCACATAACCGTGCCCAACCGGGCAAATAAAGGCCAGCACGCACCTGGTGTCATCTCAGTGACCATCAGATGTATATTCTCCTACGAGCCAAGTCTGCGAGCAARCAGCACACGACAGATTTTATAGGAGAAATGCTGAACTTGCTAGAAAAATTCTTGGTGAGGCAAGTTTTTCTCAGAGCAAATGGCCATTGCTCTCCTTTGTAAAGGCTGATTATTTGCAGGCTCCAACAATTTTAAGACAGTTTAACATTTTGTCTGGTTTTGTTTTAGTTGCAGATACCTGCCCAGTTCCTCAGTGTTTTTGAGCTTGTAATCTAACATCACCGCTTATCCACCAGTAATATGCTCTGGCCTAATAAATGAGTGGTTTAACGCACATTTAGTGACTTATTTCAAGTAGGTACAAATTAACCAAACCACCTGTTTGCCATCTGCTTGGAGAAACAAATTCCCACATTAAGGTAATAAAATATGGTGATGTGACATTTCCACAGTAGCTACAGAAAAGCGTGCTTGGGCACAGCCCCCGCAACACAGCCCGTCTCACCTCCGCGGGGAAACCACACAAAATACACCCAGCTTGTGGAAATTTCCAAACAGAAGCTGGTCCTTTGGGAAAAAAAAAAAGAAAAAAACCACCCCGCTGGGGAAGCAGCTCTGGATGTGCCAATCTAGACTCCATCACGATCATAAAATACGGAGGAGGAAAGGAAAGATTACGCATCTGTTTCCAGCAAGGAAACTAGGTCACTCGAGAAGCAATTAACAGGCTCGCTGCAACGATCCCCTTCCACCCGGCCACGGCGCATCGGGTCCCCGCGGATGAGCCGGGAGGTGGCCGCAGACGCGCCGGGACGGTCACGGGGCTGAAACACCCCCTTGTTTGAGCCGAGTTCAGAACCGCCTTCTGAAACGACAGTTTTTCAGATGCTGCTCGTTAAAAGTTAGCTGAAGTCTTAATTAACACAAAGCAGAAATGGAAGACGAAAAGCTTAAAGCTCCTCTGCGGTCTAAAGGCCACCTGCGTTTTACGGGGGGGCTGACAGAGGGGATCTTAAACTTCAGAGGTGCCCTGGATGCACAGACTCAGTTATTTAAATATACGATAGATCAAGCAACCCAGAAAGACTTCATCTTAATTATTACAGCTGAACAGTTACCACTGAAGSACAAGTAGAATGAGAAACCATCACAGAATTATTACAGAAAAAGCTAATTTAACAACCAGCTCTGGAAACGTTAATTGAGGCCATCAACAAGGATGAGAAGACTTCACAGAAGGGCATCAGCCTCCAAAAATAATCTAGAACGCCCTTGCTGCTTTGGGAAGGCAATATTGACCTGGAGATGTTACATGAAAGACAGACTGATGCAGAAGCTGAAGACACGACCTGGTATCCGCGGGCGTATTTACCAGGAGGTGCAGCCAGCGGGTTGCTCCTGCCTGGAGTAACCTGGTGCCTYTAGTAGCGAGTGAGACGAGTGGACACGCAGGCAAAACATTTTGTTTTCAACCAATACTGTAAGAGTTTCTTTAAGAAGTTGTACCCGCACACCCCCACAYCCCCCACTGCCAGGAACAGAGTATTCTCCTGAAGTTTCTGTCCAACAGCTGTTCAATATTAAAGCATAAAAATAAAATTAATACTACCCTATTTTCTTCTGGATGCTACAGGCTCCCTTTTTCATCTAGAAATTCAACGCATTCACTCTTTATTCTCTTTCAACCCCACTGATATAGCCTATGAATTATTACTTTATAGTGCAGGGYATCCAGAGGCTCCAGCCAGGGTCAAGGCAATGCGCTAGAATAGAGACACTGCCACCAGAAAGCTTCTCAGTCCTGGTCTACCAAAATACCCTTTTGGGGGATGCTAAAATGCTCCCTGTTGGTATAAAATAAACTGTTCAGTCTATGTCAATAGCTTCTCTGCTGCTGTTCCCCCTGGCAGATTAATTATCAGTCCACCCAGATCTTCTCCTTCATCATATTAACTGATGCAATGTCATTTAAAACATATTAAATACAGCAAYACGCCAAACTTGAAAATTTGAATAATTCAGGAAGGCAAAAAAAAGGTATACACAAAGCTAGGAAATTTTGCAAACATCATTCTTTCATCTACCACCCCCCCCCGTGTTTTTTTTAAACCAATACTGAACTTGGGGGCAATTAATATCCGATGGAGTTCTAACAGCAGCAAAATAATTTTTAGCATCTCCTACAAACCACTGTTTCATACCATCCATCACTTACAGGAAAACACTATCAAGACAGGAGTCTATGAATAACTCTCCTTTTTCTCCAGGATTCAATCTAGACTGCTTCTAAATATGTACAATGCCTAGGCTACATTAACACATTAAAGCTCTGTAGATTGCCATCAGTGCTTCTGTGGCTTAATTTCATCTGTCCCTCACAATTCAGATCTTCAACTACTTTCATCCTAAAGAAAAAAAAAAAAATCACTCCACTTTAAATATAAAAACTCACGATGCTCACATAAGCAGCTTGCTAAGCATGTTTAAGAGGATATCTATTTAAAACCTGGCAGCAAAACTTTATTCCCCTACAGGAGTATTCTCTCAGATTCTATTGCCTCGATGTTAATAAAAAGCATATTCTACGATCAGTTAAGCTTGAAAAAGTCTGGGAAGGATGATGAGTTTGACAAGTCAAACAATTCAGGAGTAGACTTGGAGAATATAGCAAGTGATAGAAGAGAGAACATTTTAAACAACTGATAAAAAAAACCACCACAAGGGATTCAGTGTGTTTGTTTTTCACTCCAGCTGCACAAAGGATAGAAAGGCACAGTGCAGTAACACAAAATGGATGCTTTTTTGCAAACACCACCTTAATTTCCAGACAAGTTTGTCTGTCTGGTTAAAATTTCATTTCCTACTTCTGACTGAAGATTTCAATTGCTAACAAAGATGCTCTTTTCTGCTCATTCAAAAGTAACAAGAGAATTTGAGACATTCTGTGCCCGAGACAGTCCTGCTGCACAAAGTAATTGGAAATGACAGATCACATACACCAGTGCAGGCTTGACGTTTGTACATCAAGTTCCGAAATAAACCTCGGCAGATTCACAGGAGTACTCACCCCAAGCTGAACAAATTCAGCAGCAAAAGCCTGAAAAATAAAACTTACCCGTTTCAGATTAAACATACAACAACAGCATGTATTAATTATTGGGCAGAAGTTTAAAGTTTCCTTTAATCATTTTGAAATGCTTTGAAATCACATGTCTGGTATAGCAGCTCTGAAAGAGCTTTTATCTTTCAGCTGTAACACAGGAGGCAYGCTGGAAACCCCAGACAAGATTTTCTACCTTCCAGTTTTGGCATCTCTCTTTTTGAATTAGGTTTCCTAAAGTTGTGCACAGSAAGATATACCACAACTAGTAAAGAAGCTGCTTAAGTACAAAAAATAATCGCTACGTTTAACATGACGAGAAACTTCTACTTGAAAATTAGAGTCACAGAAAGCCAAGCTTCAGTTTAATACGTGTATTTCATATAGTATCCCAAAGCCTCTATTCAAGTACAACAGGTTAAAAATCCTGCCTCTTCTGTGCTACCAAGCTCATGCTTACAGCAACAGATAATTACATACAAGATACAAAAGAAGGTAATTAACATACTTCTCACACAAAACCAAACAGCTAGGCTAATGGCATGCAGACCTGTTCTCACACACCACCTTACCCGGAATAATTCACCATTGATACTTACAAGCACTCACGCTGAAGTAATTTATAGGTACCATGGTAACGTAACTACAGCTCACCAAGTCTCACCTTTCATGAAATTCATGCAACTACYACCTCTCCAAAGTGAGATTTTTCACCACCTCCACCCTATTCCCCCCATCCCCCAGCATCCTTCAGAAGTTACCGAGCTTACTTACCGTCCAAACGGGGAAAATAAAAACCTCTGAAAATTAGGTTTTAGGCATGGCAGCCCTTCAGGTGCCCGCCAAAACCAGCCCCAGCACCCCAACCCAGGCGAAGCAGCCTGCCTCCTTTCCTCTGGGCAGCCCCAACCTGGTTATCGCCAGGACCGCTCCTGTGAACACACAGCCATATGCCTTCTGCAGCTGCGAGTTATTAAACGGGATGAACGTTAACCATTTAGGCATCGACAGCAGGCTAAACGTGTTAAACACATTACAGAAACTCCAGCCGGGGAGTTAACCCGATGCAGACATTTACAGGGAGAATCTGCTCCTTTCTTACCTTAAGCAAAGGGAGGTCTCTGAATTCTAACGCATCTCAGATTTTTCAACTTCAGAAATATAGCGGTTGGTGATTTGAAGTGATTTCCCTCTCCGATTTCCTACAGGGGAGATGTGAAGAAAAAAAAAAAAAAAAAAGGAAAAATTGAAGCACTTAAGGATCTGCAACAGCCATCGGAGTTGAATTTTTTCCCCTCTATCTGTAAAAATCCTCTTATTCAGTCCTGCCTGCTCTTAAGACAGCACTGCTGACGAATTTCAAGGCTCAGCTCTTGCCATGCAGAATCACTGAAGGATCAAGAGCATAAATGTCACTTCCTCCAGGCAGCACATCAACGGCAGAGGAGCCTCATCTGCTCTCCCCGCCACAGCCCTACCCAGCTGAAGAGTAAATCCTGACATCTGCCTCATGCAGAGCTTTCATTAAACGGTTCTGAAGAATTCCAATTTAAGGATCCCCGTTTTAGCTAAGCCATTATGTGGTTTCACTTGAGAAACTGCACGAGTGGAAGAATATAAACTGAAAAGCTAATAAAACAGAAGTCAAAGACTAACCTTGAAACAAATTACAGCTGGCTACATCTGAGCGGTAGCAGAGGCTCTGGAATTATTAAATGAGCTTCAGAAGAGATTTAACTAACCAAATTCCACTGCAATGCTTTATTTATGGTATGTGTGCCGGTCCCAAAATATTTGCTAAGGTTTTTCCATCTCCTTTATTGCTTTTGCATATTTCCTAATCAAATCCAACAGGCACAAACCCTACGGAGGCTGGAAGATTTTTTTTTTTTTTTTTGACAGTATTTCATAACACAGTGGCCTAAAGTTCCTTAAAACAGAAATTAGATGCCATGAACACAACATCCTAAATACATGCTATGTGATGTGGATTAAACAGAAATCAGGACACCAGCATTGACTTGAAACACCATATAATTAACTCCTAAAATGGCATTTTAATGGTCTCTGCCCTTCCTCAACTTGGCAACAGCGTGTATAATTACTCTCTTATTAGCTCTCTGCATCCTTCCTGCGCATTCCCAATTTAAAATTAAACAAAAACTCTTCTGTTGGAGTTTGCCTTGAAGAAGTCTTGTTTTAAAAGGATTACCCGTCGCTAAAGCAAACTGGATTCCATAAAAGGAGGCTTATTCGCGCACTTGAAGTCTATTTCTTTAGGTATCTAATACACACCTGGATCTTTGAAAAATCTATCTGAATTCTCTTCCTGAATTAGCTCAATAAAGTAAATTTTTATCACCCATTAAAATTTATGCCAATGCAACTTGAGCCTGCACGGTATTTCTTCCTGTAATCCCTCTTGCTGGAGGCTCAATTTAATAAACAAAGGCAGCTCTAATAATTCAAACCTTACTTTCAAAGATGTGATGTGCCTGTCAGAAGCTTTCTGCAACATAGTCAGTACATTTCTTCAATCTCTCTCCAAGGCTTTGCATACATTTAAGCCTGCGTCTTGCCTTTTGAATGCTGATAACTACTGTTTCTTTTCTCTCCTTTAAAAGATTAAATGCAATCACACAGACATTTTTATTAGTGCATCATGCACCATTAAATTGTCAGCTTATCTTCCACGATTCTCTTAAAAAAAAAATAATAAATACGTGGCCTTGAAAACATCTTTACAACAAAATACTCATTTTCTTGGTGCTTATTTATAAACTGAAGCAAACAAAGCCAAAATCCGACCAACAAAGCACCACGTGTATTTTCCTCACAGCCAGGTTGCAGAAGACGAGAACCACTCTACACACAACATGTATTTTTAAAGACTGCGCAGTACGTTCAGATACCATCTACCAGAAAGCCCTTCACTTGGCTCCTCCAGGGAGATTTATTTTTATTATTTAAGAGTTCACCCTACTGCCTTCAAGTGGCAAGGCGAGAACTCCCCCATTTTGCACTCTGGTCATATGGGAACAACTCCCAGAGAAGAAATACAAGTTTTTAACAGGAGAARGCAGTGATATTTTCGTCCGAAACAGTCCTCCATACACGAAGGACGGTGCCAACACACGTGCTACGTGTCCCACGCCAAGAAGATGACAGCTTAGGGTTCTCTGCGGTTACTTTCTCAGGGCGCTCTGGATTTTTAATACCTCCCTTATTTTTTGKCAATACTTCTATCTGGGAGTGAATCGGCTCTTTTTCATACACTGCAGCTTCCTTCTCTCAAACTCCAACCTACCGCCGAAAGTGCCCAAAATTTCCTTCAACGGGGCTGTGCCTTGGCACAATTTTCAACCAGCTCTGCAGCCCTAGCTTGAGAAAAAACAGCCAGCGCCGCAGAAAATCAGTTCCTGCCCAAATTGTACCCATCTAGAGGATTCTGCCCATAAAAATCTTTTACCTTGCGTCTCACGACCAAGTTWTAAAAGTAATCAACATGTTTGAGACATTTGACTTAGAAGGCACAAGACCCATTGACACTTTCGCTTTGCACATTCCTTCTGTTTTTCAGCAGAGGCAGCAGAAATAGCCCCGCATCTCTTCATCGAGGAGAATTCCTCTCCGAAATACTGGTAAAATTCCAGAAACCGTTGTAGTCCTGCTCAACGCCGACGCAGAAATCGGCGCTGGGCAAAGGTCCCCTTGCTCCCCGCTGTCCCCGGGCGGGCAGGACCGGGCTGGTTCGTTACAACAGGTCGGCAGAGAATAAGCGAGGAGCATCCCTGCAACAGCTTGGACACAGTCAGGAGAGACAATCTGGCCAAGTTCTGTTTCTGTCTGCTCCCGGCTGGCGGAAAGAACAGCTGCAGAGCCTGGAAATAAACCCGGGAGATTGCCTGAAGGCTGAGCACGAGGCAGCCGAGCCGGTGCGTTACCCCCGTTTCCCTCGCGAGGCGAGAGGCAGCTCCTGCAGACAGCTTGCACCGGGGGCTAGCCGAGGGAATCGCTCCGACAGGGAAGAAATCCCGGCGGGGACCTTCAGAAGCGGGCTGGAGATCTTGACGCAGCCAAACGTTCGGGCAGCTCCACAAGGACGGCGGGAGCTGGAGGGGGGAGGACAGAAACCAAGCAGGAGGAGGCACAAGTGACGCTGAACRTGGCCCCGAGGGATGGAGAGTGGCTATGTTCTGTTCGGAGGAGCCCAAAGCCACGTCGGAAGCAGCAGCCCAACGTGGTGGCTTCCTCAGGAGGCACCTCAGCAGAGACTCGGTTGATTTGCAGGTTGAAGGCAAAATTCACATTTATCACGAGCTTTTACAAATACATGCATAAAATGAAAGATTTCTAACCATCAGTAGAGACAAGTTTTTGTTCTCTGGTCCAAGCCATCTGCTTTGTTTTAAGCTTTGCTCCGCTCAGCTTCACTTCTCCAAACCCAGCTTCAGCGCTGAAACAAAGCTTTGGATTCCTTTCGTTTTATTTCTGAAATTATAGTGATTCCAGCACGGTTTRGTAAGTCATTAATACACGTACCGGGCGATTAGAAGCCTATGCTTGCAACCTGCAATTTCAGCACAACCACAGCARTGTTATCAGATAACGTGTTAATAACCTGCTGTGTCTAAATACGGTGTTACAGCAATAGGCATGGGCTGGTTTCARAACGACAAAAAAATAGCCAAGCACGCAGATTTTGCACAATCAGTTCCAAACTCTCTGACTGAAGATGAAATCCTGTTTCTAGATAAAGGCTAATGTTCTATAAAACACTGTGGGAATTCAGTACCCTAAAACACAATTAAAACAGCAAGGACTTGCTATGCTTTTTTTTATTTTTTTTTTTTTTACTATTAATTTTTTTTTTTAATTAAAAAAAAAAGGAAAAAAGGACTACTTGTAACTGCCRACAGCTTGCCTTAGGAGGTACAGCCTTTCCAGTAGCAGGGTAAGGTTGGGCAACAGCGTAACCCCAGTTTTTGTACAAAGTTTTAAGACGCTCCCTGGAGGGAGCCTCACATAAAAGAACAAGACTTTTCCATCTTTGCTAATGAAAGTTTTGTCTGTAGGCAAAGCTAACCGGRGAGGGGACAGGCTAACGAAAGCTATAAAGGAGACAAGTCCTCAGCCTCACCAGGAAGGACTTGCAATAGGAGAAGCAAGAGGATCTCATCCTGAGGCTGTCAGGATACATCCCAAAGAGATGGTCCAAAACCAGTTTAACTGATTTTGTTCATACTACTCTTATGAATCCACAAAAATAACATTTTCTCTTCATGGCCAGATAGGAGGGTTTTATCCCGTTTCCGTTAAACAGAACAGTAAGACCTCATATTTTACTTTGGTGATCTATAAAATAGAATTTGTTGTTTCTAAAGCCCAAGATTATTAAGGGAAAAAAAAAAACAACCCTACTCCGCTTCCAGCTGTTGCACATTTCTGACACTGAGCCACRTCTACAGGCACAGGCAGGACGCACAATTCTTCCTCCGAGCTGCGTTTTAACATTTTTCCCATCTGAGTCAAGAATCTGACAGGTTCGAGTTACACAGTTCGGATCAGGCATCTGACGTGGCCATAAACCCCAAGATCTGAATTTCYGCTCTCATCCAATGCCTGTTATTCGCGCGGCTCCTCTAAACGCGTTGTGCCCATCCCCTGAGACGGAGACGGATGTCTTTTCCATAACCCAGCGTTTCTGTCACCTCCCAGATGTACAGGACGGCGGTACGGGCAGCCAGAAGAGCAACGTGGAAGCTGCAACCTGATGTCTCAGCTAAGATGCCAAAAGCCAGCRAAGACTCACGGGTTTAAGGTTATTATCAGCCTGCTAGAAGAGGGCAGAGGAGAAAAGGTGCAGGCACAGCAGCCCGCTTTCGGTGCACTGAACACAGCGAGTTTCACACTGACATTTGTCATTTATTAAGAGCGCTTTTCAATTTAAATAAGGTGGTTAAAGTGATAGCACCCAATTAACTACTCAGTAGGAGGACAACATTAATATTCATGAAACATTCAAAGCAGACGTGGGATTCTTAATTGTCTGAACCCACACGCAACAAAGCTGCACTAATACTTCACCATCCCCACGAAAAAATATTTAAAAAAAAAAAAATCAGTATTCATTTCAGTAGCTGATTTGGGTTGCGTTCTGCTTTTTGCCCATTTGAACACCAGTGTTCAGCTTCACCCAACTGTATTCCTGGCGAGAGGGGAATTTTTGGTCCCACAGAAAGAGGAACCCCGACTCAAGCCCCCGGGTTAAGCCCCCCTAACCCAGGTGCTGGCTGCTGCAGGAAATCCCTCAATTTGAGCCACCGAGGCCGTAAAACCGTCCCTCCCGAGTGCTGCCATCCCAGCGTTCAGTCCCAGCACGGCTGGTTCTTCTGACGGCAATGTAGGTGCAAAATGGTTATTTTTTTGGGGGGGGAAAGAGAAATGCCCATTGAAGATTGATCTCCTTGTCCTACAAGGTGGGGGCTCTGTCGGGCTACAAAAAATAGGCTCAGACTAAATTATTTTGTACACGGTTCCAGATTAACCGCAGAGGAACCGCCTCCGGTCAGCGACGCGGAGCAGGAGCTCCCGCAGCTCCCCGAGCAGAGCGAACCCCCGCTGCGGCACCGAAAGCTTCGCTCGTGGGGGGCTGCGCTGGTTTTATCGGCATCTCGTTTTCCACCCTCGTCAGAGCGGTGAGCCCCCCCCCGCAGCCCCAGCCCGCAGGAGCGGGGTGCCAGGGGCTCTGCACACACCGCTGCTCTCTGCAARCATTAAACTTGCAATGCAGAACGGTGGAATAAGAATTTTTTTTTAAAGTCTGTCCCAAGAGAAACGAGACTGAATTGTAGTCGGGTACCGAGGCGGGGGGGTTGCATCAAACATCACGCAGGACCTGCTGCAATAACAGAGCAAATTTCTTCCCTGGAAGGCGAGGAGCGAGTGCCGGCAGAGGGCACTCGGATGCCAAGAGAGAACAAACCCACCGTGCGCAGGGATGGCTCAGCCAACACCTCCCTGGAGAGACGAGTTTTGCCTTTCGGCCTCAAGCAGTCGCAAATGCAACACGTTCCATCCAAGGTCTAATTTCGGGCTCTCTTCCAGCCACAGCAGAACGCCTCTGCTGCCARCTCCCGTTTCGAAGGGTCTCTGCAATCCCGCGCACTGGACTCGGGTGGGTTTGCTTTGACAGCAAAGACCAGAGAATAAGAACCCCCACTCCAGTCCCCGAGGAATCCTTCCATTTTGGGAAACTGTTTAAGGGGAAACGCGCACTGCCGTCAGTCACAGCAGCTGTTAAAATGAGGAGAAAGCAATGTCACARGTCAAGCCAAGCGTCCTGTTAGATATTTTTTTACGCCGCAACATTTTGCAAAGAAAGCTTAAATCTTCTTGGAGAAGTGGGCAACTTTATAGCAGCAAAATTTGAAGTTCACTGTCAGGCAGGCAGGGAACTTGTTAACAATCCCATGAGTATTAAAACGCAGCGCATCACAAGTTGTATCTCGGCAAGATAACCTTCATTTGCTCAAATGGCACCTGAACGTAAGGACTGAAACCAGCAGGGCCACTTTCAACTGTAATTACTTGGGGGGGGGGGGAAGTTTTACTGGTCAATGGTCCTTCTGGAGCAAGAAGCATTTTACCACAGAGTATTACAGATGGTCGTTTTAAAGTAGTTGCCCCAGCAAGGATTAAGCCTACAGTTACAGCGTACATCTCCAAGGAAATGCAAAGAGCTGCGCACCTTGGATTGCCCACAGTATAAAATAGGTGGGATGAGAACTGCACGCTATATAACCCATGTCAGGGAAAATGCAAATGTTTACATGCACTATAAAAAGGGGGAAGATTGATAGTCGTATGTTTTTCATTTACGTAGGTTTAAAAACTTATATGTAAGACTAGTTTTTAGGTGGCTTTAAGGCAAAATCAGAATGCGTGATTGACAAAGAGTCTGCAAAACCAAAAGTCCTGCGTGCTGCTCCACCACCACAAGCACACGCGCCTTGCAAGCACTGTACCCCCAGCAAAGCCRCGAGGGTAACCCTGACTGTTCCAGGGCTTGAACCCTAGGTTTTCCAGGCACTGAACAGATCAGCTTTTGACCTCCTGGTACCGTGCCCTTTTTACAAACACACGTGTCAGGAGATGAAGCAATTTAGTAAGTGTCAGAAACGCACCCAAATCAGCATCACCTTAAGTCTTCTGAACATGAAAAACCGCCATCAAAATGTGGYGGTTCTGCGAATGATCTGTACGCTTTCATTTTCCCAAGCCACCAATACCATAAAATGTTAAAAAGAAAAAAAAAAAAAGTATTTAGGTAAGAGACTTGAGAATTGTATCTTTAAAAAGGTGAGAACCTGATAAATCTCACTCCTGCAAGAAAGCCAATTTTTGCAAATAGCTAAAAAACGTGTCACAATTATGCATTACTATACAGCCTGCAGTGTTGTGGCAGCCCATTTGCATACCTATTACTTTATAAAAAGTCCACAAATACCAAGAATACTTTACTGTTACTGAACACCGATGCCAAGACTTGCCTTTCTAAGAAAACTCAGAACTGTGCAAAATCCTTTGTCTAAAGAATAACATTCACTGCTGGTGTTTACTGTAATTCTCGGCTTTGTGACCCACTCAGCTTAAAGTTTAAGAACAAATTCACCTTCTATATATGTAATACTTCTGTAAGATGTAAGGCACCGAATATTTACTTCTAGACGTAGTTCAAAGATCAAATACRAGTTTAAGGACTAGATGTGTATTGTGACCGACTTTCTCCACGTTATACCAATAGGGATACACAACCTCCTGTCCAGAGCAGTAATAAACTGCGCATTCAGTGATAAAAAAGCCATCTATCAAAACATCTAGCGGAAATATAAGACCCGTGACTATTGAGGAAAGCATCTGGCAGAYGTTAAATCCAAAAGCACACCTTTTCTTGCATCTGTCTGTTCTCACCTCTCAGCAAGGCGCTGATCCTACTCCTACAAACGAGCGTTCAAGGTTTTTGATGCTGCAGGTCAAAAATGTGTTTGTGTGCATGCACAGCTTATTTTGATCTCTGGTAGGTACACCTTTCAGTAACTACAGAGGGTTAAACACGAGGGCATGAGTGTACCTCCCCTCTTTTTTTCCAGTGTGATGTTATTTTGTATATTATGCAAAGGAGTCCAAGTGTTGCGTTAAGTTTTTTGTAATTCTTCGCTTTTTGTGATAACATAATAGAAACAGTTCTTTTAAAAGTCTAATTCCCAGCAGGCTTAATATGAACATTCTCCGAGAGTGCTGTTCATGCTTAAAAACAGGCATTAAACAGCTAAAACATTTCATGTTTGGAAACAAAGTCACCCATCTGCCAAGGGTTTTGGAAGCATTACATAAGATTTTCTGTTCTAAAACCATTTCATGTTAAAGAAAAAAACTCCAGACATGCAAAGCTTCAACCTTAAAAGTAATCCTCTCCACTTACTTCTAGCTCTCCCTTGCTAAAGCATTTTACTGCGAAGCACCAGTTTTCTGTTGCAAACAGCCAGCCATCGCATAAGATTGAGTATTTAGATCTACCTTACCCCTACAAAATAATGGCATTTATAAATTAATCATAACGCTTAAAAATAACTGACCTACTTTGCTCAGCCACCTAGGATTCACGGCGCGCAAGCATCCAAGCGACGGATTATCGCCGTGCCAATGGAAGTGTGAAGGTACCGCACGTCGAGCCGAGATTTYGCGGCGAGTTGCTGCAGAACCTGCGCCGTGTGCGTGCTTAGCTGCCTTCAGAAGGCTGCTGCGGGGGCTCGCCAACCCCCCCCGCGTGAAGGTCCCGTTACCTCCATCAGGTTTCCTCAAAGYGAAGCGCTACAGCCCGGCTGACCCTGGCACCGGCGGCACGCTCTTACGCACCGGAGGCACTTGGAAGCTTCAGCTACAGAGCAGGGATTTGCAGAAAGCTCGTTGTCTGCCGAGGGAAGCACTGAAAAAGAGCTTAAAGGAAGGTAAAAACCACATCCCTTGGCGGCAATGCACCCATGAAGCTAGGGACAGGCTTGCAAGCAGAGCGGCTGGAAGACAAGCCCAAGAGCAGGTCGCGGGGAGCACCCTCGCCGGGGGCAAAGACAGCGTGCTCGGGGTGAGAAATAACCCTCTATTATATATATATATAAATATGTACAGGCAGCAAGAAGCATTTTTGCAAGCTACAGGGCAGCGGTACATCTGTAACACCACGCACCGAGTGCTGGGGGTCCCCGTCTGTTCGGGCTGTGGAGGTGACCGAATYCTTACCCTTTTCTAATCCTAAAACCCTGCTGGCTTTAAGTTACCGCTAACATATGGCTGAGCAGGATGAAGCTGTTCCTCCCACCTACCCAAAAGCGAGTAGCTTTTTCTGACAGATTAACTTCCTGGGAAATTCAAGTTTTTCTGGAAGAATACTCAGTGCATGAAAAATATAGCAAAACCCACTAAGATGTGGAAGAAGGTGGCTGTCATTGTACAAAGCATGCAGATCTCCGACACCTCGGTTCTGGGGCTGGCAATATAATTGAGATTTTATCTAAATTCCCCTTCTGTATCGCAGCTCCAGTGCAAATTCGTCATGTGGGCAAGGAAAAAAACTACTCAGAACCAGTTATAATGTGAAATAGAGGTGCAAAACTCTATTTAAGAATAGATTTAAAAAAAAATCACAACAGCTCCAATTATACTCCGCATCCTCCCTGTTCTTCCACAGATGCCTCGTCCTTCATCTTCTTCAGCTGTAGAGCAACCACCGTGCTGTTCATGTTGTTCGTTTCATTTTTATTACCAACCAGCAGAAAACCTCGCAAGGGGAAGTTATTCCCAGCAGTTTCGGTGGCTGTGTTTCCGTGGTTAGACAGCTGCTCGCAGCCAGCGGCAGCGAAGCAAACCCCGGCGGCGCCGGCTCCCGCAGCATCTTCCCTCCCAGTACAACCAGCGGGTCCCAGAGCAGGCAGCGGATCCCACTGGCAACCAGGCATCACCACAACACTTGCCTTCATTGCGGTATGAAGTATGTGACCTATTTTGGTTTCTCAGCCACATGGAGAAACAGTATATTAAAAAAAAAAAACAAAAAAACCCAAAATCAACCACATTGAGAAAATTACTTCTCCCTTACTGCAGCAGAAGATGCTCTGACCTCACTTGTTGACATTTATCATTAGGATCTGAAAGCCCTACGAGGGGGGGAAAGCTTCTTAGGGGTTTTGAGGAAGCCTACATTAARCAGCAGGGATGGCAAGAGCTGATTTGTCCTTCAGCTTGAGATACGTGGTACAATTAACACAATTTATATTTTTTTTTTAAAAGAACTTAACAAAATCAGCTAAGACAACATAACCAGCAGCCTTCTGTATTCAACTTCAGGTACCTTTTTAACAGAAGAGCTTGATGAATAAATACATCTTGAAGTCATAGCTCAACTTTCCAAAAATCAAAGTCGACATTTTTAACAATATATGCTAAAGAAAAAAAGTAGAAGCATTAATCAAACTGGCACAGCCAAAAAAAATAAAAAGAAAGAGGTATTTCCAAAGGCCCCTCCACTTCAAACCACAAGCCAGAATCCTATTTTCAGAAGAGTACGTTGATTTGACAGAGGCTTCTGCAGACAGATGACATCTTCTCTCTCTAAAGTCTTGAGACACTCAGCAATTAAACACATCCAGGTCCGCTCACTAACTACGCTTTTCACTAATGACAACTGGTTGCAAACGCAAACCATGCTCTTAAATAGTCAGCTCAATACGCCATTTAACAATTAATCCTGATATCTGTTCAAATGCTGCTTAAAACAAATCATCAGAAAGAAAATTAAGCCAGCAGCCATCCATTATTTCTTATTCAGTCAAAACAGTATCTAGCCATCCCGTATAACATCAAACTACACAAGGCAATCCAATAGCTTTTCAGGGAAAATATGAATGCAAAAAAAAAAAAAAAAAAAGTAAAATCAAATATTGTGTGAAGGTTACCTGACTGGATAACCTTCAGGTCCATTTAAACAACTCCACTCTTATCTAAAAATGTGACAAATACCACAAGCATTCAAAAATTACACGGAGATGCCAACCACCCGGGTTAGGAAGCCTGCAGCTCTGAAAGCTTCGGGTGCTCCGTGGGCGCGTATCCCCCCACAAGCCACAAGAACTGCACCTGGAGGGCCCGATTCCTAAAGGCGATTTTCTCGCCACAGTTACCTTTGSAGCCCGGATGGCACTGAGCGCCCGCAGCCAAGCTGACGGGCTGGTAACGAAGCAGGGTAGGAACCGTGGTTGACATTCGCCCATTTCGACTGACAGATAAAAAAAAATTGTTATTTCTTCAAGCATTGTTTGCAGGAATTAATTGGTATCTTTTGGTATTGTTGAGAARATTTCTATGGGAAATTCAAGTATTCATTAACTATCACAACGGGTAAAATAAGCTCATTATGTTCATATTTAGATTTCCTTTTTCCTGTAAGAGGCGGAAAACAGCAAAAACACTTCTTCAGGAAAACCACGCCCAGGAAGRAACGGGGAAGTCATTTCACTTTCAGCATGGAAACCGAAGTTTAAGAGGAACAAGGCCGCCTTTTCACGCACCAGACATGCTTGCTGAAGGTRAGGTCAACCTTTGGTATCTCCAAGATCGAGAAGTGCAAATAAAGATCCTGAATTTTCACCTTCGGGGGAAGCCCCATGGCCCCACCGGCTCTAGGAGCTTCTGATAAACCCCTTTTGTTTCAAAACTTTCTGGAATTTCCTGCATACCTTAATGCAATTAAAAAGAGGAAAAGAAACGCACCAACAGCCCCATTTCCCGTGCTAGACCAGCTCGGGGACGCTCCTGTCAAACTTGCCTGTTCAGAAGGYTTCTCACTGAAACACACAGCTTAAACTGAACTCACAGGCAGCCTACAAGGGACACGGAAAAAGCTCTAATGCTCTGGAACAGACTTGGTTTTTCATGGCAAGAAGCAGGACGGAAAACACGGAGCTTGAATGAAGCCACTTTAGAAGCTAAACCAGGYGTTAACCTCCCTAGTTCACACCATGTAGCAGAAGACCAAGTGCTCTACCGCCAAGGCAAGCTTATTTTACGCTCACTCACTTCRGCTCTGTTCTTACCTCGCTTTTTCGTGGGTCTGTGCACTAGCCCTAAAACCCAGCAAATGCGGGTCACCGGCACCATTCCCGTTTGCGGAGCACGCGCCGAACCGTGGCACCTCCCCGGTGCCTCCTCAGGGAACATCCAAGGCACAAATGTTGGACACGGAAAGACTTTGCTCCTTAATCCAAACCATCTATGCATGTGTCTCAGTCTGGATCCAAACTACATGCACGCTTGCTGAACTTCAAAAACCTTACCTGCTGTTTTACCTATTCTTAAACTTATATTGCTGTGGAAAGCCCATTTGAAAATGGGCTTAATCAAATAGAAACCACCTCGTTCTCAACCTTACCAAGGTCA
Organism: Oceanodroma leucorhoa; assembly: GCA_030449065.1. Classification (NCBI taxonomy): domain Eukaryota; kingdom Metazoa; phylum Chordata; class Aves; order Procellariiformes; genus Oceanodroma; species Oceanodroma leucorhoa. The sequence continues at coordinate 13,972,637 of JASVER010000014.1, read as the reverse complement.
CCAGGAGATACATTTTAAAGCTCAAGCGAAAAGGGGTTTTGGTTGTTTTTYCTTTGAGCGGCTAACCTTACTGCTTAGCATTTACAATTGCTTCAGAAAATTCTGTGTTAAGCTTTGTGTTATAATGAAACAGGGACTATATCATTGCTGAAAGAGCCGAGATTCAATGCTCCAAAGTCTCTATCTATACGGTGGATATTGCACGGGCAGCAACGTGGGTATTCCCTGAACATCTTCATTTCCAAATTGCGACTTTAGACAACAATAAATTCTAATTCCTGAAAACATGGCCAAACCAATTTATTTTGTGATCAACAAGCTACATGTAATCAAGAATGTGTAAATCAGATTTTATAAAGTGACACCAGCCAACTGGTTCCCATATCAGGGGACACCAGCTGATCTTTAACGCTAATAATACAAGCAATATAACTGAGGAAAAAAGAAAAGGTGGCATACTCGAGATAAGATGCTAATTAAAAGCTCATTTCCTTTGGAATTAGCAGTGAGCTTTCTTTAGAAGGATCTCATTACCATGCATTTTATCCGTCATCTCCAATATTTCMATTTCAATATTAACATTTAAAACACAGCTCAGAAGCTACGCGCGGTTTTCAAGTAAACTTCGTTAAATGTTAGCTAGATCATAGCGAAGTCTTTCTGTCCTGCCGCAGGTTTCCGCGCTGCTTCACCCAGATTAAATGCMAGCACCGAGGCTCACCTGCGGCTCTGTCGGCCAGTACGGCACAAAGTTCAGCGGCGAGGAGGGATGAAAAAGCCGGCAGCCCGCTCCTCACCCACAGAGGACGTGCCACGTTCCAGCGCCGTCAAGACACCGTGAAGGAGCAGGAAGCAAAACAGATGCCAAGAGGAGGCCAGGTGAAAAAACAGAAGGAAAAGCTGCAACCGTGGAGCACGGGGGGGAGTCAAGAAAACAGCGAGTGCTGATAGGAAAGCAAATGTACATTTCGTTCTAGAAATGCTAAGTGAAAACCGAGCGTAACTACAGAAAAGCTGAAGTTGCACTAGGCTCGCTTGCGTGAGCAAACAGTCCCCAAATACGAGCGTTTATTCCCCAAATCTTATTTAGGAGCACCAGAATTTTAGCATTAGGGAAAAAAAGGACTATCACAAAATGGCAATATTGTAAAAAGGGGAACATCTTCCGACATTTTAGGTCTGCAGCACAAGGCTAAACTGATGAGTCAACTTGCTTTGAAAACCAGCAGAAATTAGATCTTGAAGTTTTGACTGCAGCTCAGACATGAAAGCTAGTTCATTAAAAACATACCCAAGTACCAAAGTAACCAGTTTAAGAAACACCGCAAGTAGACGCCTTTTAATCTTATGGCTCAATTAAATGTTCAGAGAAAGACAGCTACTTTAAATGTAACCTCAGTGAAACCCAACCTTTCTTACCAAAGGAGTAGAGATCCTGAACGCAAAGAAAGAARAAAACCACCAAAGACCGACCATTAGGCAAAAAGACCATAAAAGAGCAGTTTTGATTATCACCTGCTCATGTTACAACAGTACTGTAGGCAACCATTGCCACTCCTACCAAATATTATTTTGGGGGACTTTTGGGGTTTGGGGTTTTTTTGGGTGTGTGGGGGGTTTTTTTGGTTTTTTTTACACATTTTACCTATTTCTCTGAAGCAGTCACCCAAGACCTCCTGTTTACCGCACCTCTTGTTTTTCCTGCTGGAGTAGCACTATAGACTCAGCATTACAAATGGGAGCGCTATTGTTAAAGGATCAATTGGACAATGAAAGAGCTAAGGACACTCGTCTTACAGAAAATTACTGTCAAATGCTGCCAGACTCAGCTTTCCCTCTTTCTGGGCCACCAGCCAGATACTAATCATTTCAGGTCCCTACTAATTTTTAGCTCTGTAACACGCTGCGTGATACAAAAGGGGCAGCTTCGTCCAGGCGGTGCTTTAGGATACTTTTATCGATTATTAAAAAAGAAGAAACTGCTGTTATCCCAAATGTAGACAGTGACATTATTACCTGCTGAAAAGTTAAAGGACTTCCCGAGGCGTGTGCCAGTATCTCCTTATTAAAGCAAGTCTTCCTACCTTTTTAGAGCACAATGTCAAAAGCCATTCCACAAGCCGGGCAGACAAAATAATCTGGAAGTTACGCCTTAATTTGGTAAGAAGGGATTCACTTTTTTAWAAAGGTACAAAGAGCACCTGGATAATCGAGATGCCGTTGACCTCAATTATATTTATCGATCACCAACTGTATCAGAAGAGTTAGCGGTTCACTGAAGTGAAAGCAAGCCTTTAAATAAACAGAGTGCAATATTTCACCCAGATTTCACAACTGTGCCAAAGAACACCTTAGTAGGGCAAGRTGCCTCTACAGACGTATTAAATATTGTTAAGGCTTGTTACAACTGGCCAAGTTTAGAAGCACGTAACGTCCTTAAAAACCTTTCTTGCTTGGCCAGCTCTAACTAGGAGAACTATTAACTACTGGCAACTCCTGTGTCTAATGGAACAAGTCAAAAGGCTCAAGTTCCTAATAGTAAAAAGAAAAAAAAAAAMAACAAAACCACAACCCCAAAAGCCCACACTTTTTRTGTCTGAGGTGCTGCATTCCCCTGAAGCCAACAAGCATCATGTGGCAGAACTGGAAGATCACGCTCCTGTACGTACACTGATCYTCTTCCACTGCCTGGGAAGCTGTGAGGTATTTGCCTTTGCAACATTAAAATTTTGCTTTAAGGCAGAATATCTTAGCTGAAACTTTGCATCATACTACTACTATCATGCACCCTTCTTACGATTCGCAAAACGGGCAGAAGCAGAACAGCCCRCGGACGCTCCAACCTGTCTGCAACTACAGCATAAGCACATCTTATTTGTGTTCTCATGACTTTGCCTTACAATGAAGTGCCCAAAATCTCTTTCATTACAAGAGATCTTCCACAGTCTCATGTGCAAGGTCTGTGGCAGCTGATCTGCGTGCTGCATTTTGAAAGAAGACACAGTACGYATGATCCTGGAACGTACTGTCCTCATTATCCGTGTACTCACCTCCACTCATTCCAGCTCTTACAAAAACCATGGATATTATTTTGATTTTCCCCTTCCCAGAGAGCATGTTGATGAGGTTTTCTCCTCTTCACACTGTTCAAGTGGGTGTGAATTCCAGAAGGCAAAATGAGGAGAACATACAGGCCACGTCTCTTTGAATTAAGTCCCATTGAGGAGGGTGACTGTTCCCCTACTAACATACCTCCAGCACAAAAACCACTTAGCTGCAGCCCTCCTAACACAGATCATTTCATATTGTCACACCCGCTCCAGCGCTCGCCGAGCGCGCAGCAATCCTTCACATAAATAGGTTTACAGGTGGCTGTTACTTTGCTGATTCCAGAAACACCGGGAAACYTGCTGTTTGCTGGTACGGAAGCAGTTGCAGAGCTTGGTTTGACAAAGTCTGATGCACCTTAAGCTCCCAGTGAAAAAACAAAGAATAAGAAAGTATTCTGAGTTGAGTTTAGCTTTACGGACACCTGACCAAGCATCTCAGCCTTACCGCGAGCGCCTTCCTGTTGTTTTTGTTATACCTCGACGTCTCAGGTACAGACGCAAAGGGATGCGAAATGCCATGACGGAGCGAAGGAGCACCCATGCCTGAGCGGGGACAACCCAGCACCCGACSGAGCCACTTCAGCATTTTCCCTAGGGAGATATTCAGACAAGCTGCCCGAGCAGCGTCTGTCGTTCTGCGCCGGGAGCYGACCTCTGAACATATTCACACCCCTCTCGCCTAGCAGAAGCTAAGTTTAGGGTCTGGAGCACAGGTCTGATGGGGAGCGGCTGAGGGAGCTGGGGGTGTTTAGCCTGGAGGAGGCTGAGGGGAGACCTTATCGCTCTCTACAACTCCCTGAAAGGAGGCTGTAGAGAGGCGGGGGTTGGTCTCTTCTCCCGAGTAACAAGCAACAGGATGAGAGGAAATGGCCTCAAGTTGCGCCAGGGCAGGTTTAGATTGGATATTAGGAAAAATTTCTTCACCGAAAGGGTAGTCAGGCATTGGAACAGGCTGCCCAGGGAAGTGGTGGAGTCACCATCCCTGGAGGTGTTCAAAAAACGTGTGGATATGGCACTTCGGGACATGGTTTAGTGGGCATGGGTGCTGGGCTGACGGTTGGACTCGATGATCTTAGAGGTCTTTTCCAACCTTAATGATTCTATTCTAAGTTGCACGACGTGATTAAACACGATTCCTTATTATTCTCCAAGCCTATCCAGGTATCGCCCACAAACCCTGCCGCGCCTCACCGGGCAACACCCCCACTGCGCTGCCGGGGCGAAGGAGGCACCTTCGCCTCCTCCCCTCGAAGAAGCACACCGGGTTTTACCGGGACGGCGAGGCCTCAATTAGCCCACTTACTCCTTCCAGAGTTTGGTTCACCTTGAACTGGGAGGTTCTCCCGGCAGGACTCCAGCGCTGGAATAGCGAGGGCCCCTCCGTGCRCCCCCCACGCCGCGGCCCACCTTCCCGCGCCGACCCTTCCAGGCTCCCAGAGAAATCCCGAACCTCCCAACTCGGGCTGAGCCCACCCGGGCACCGGCAGCGCGGGGTGAGGCCGGCCGGCCCCGGCTCGCTCCCTCCGCAGCCCACCCGCCGGATGACACCACCCGCCGTCCAGAGAGCCCCGGGGCTGCCGTTACCGGCGACCCGCTGAGGGAAGAGGGGGCCGCGGGGGGCCCGCCTGGGGCTGAGGAGGGGGCGCGGGGCCGTGGCTCCTCCGGAGGGGATGAGAGAGGCCTCCCGGGGGGAGGCGGAGGGGTGCCGGGCCCCCGCGGGGCGGAGGAGGCGCGGCCGGGGGCACCGAGCGGCGGGAGGCCGGGCCGGTTCCTACCTGCGGGGGCGCGGGCCTCGCTGGCGGCGGAACCCCAGCGCCGGGGAGGCGGGGGCGCACGGAGGGGCAGCGCCGCGCCCCGCCTTCCCGCCTTCCCGCCAATGGGAGTGCGGGGGACGGGGCGCGCCGCGGGCTCTGGCCAATGGGAGCGC
>JASVER010000014.1:13940875-13967455 GCA_030449065.1 Oceanodroma leucorhoa | reverse complement strand
ACCGACCCCGCGGCGGGGCCGCTCCCGCCCCTCCCATCCACCGGGCGGGCAGTCCCTAGGCCGCCCCCACTCTGTTCCCCCTCAGCCACGGCCTCACCCCACCCCGCTCCAGCCACCGGCCCGCCCCTACCTGCGCGGTGCCGCCGACATGGGTGGCGGGTGGGGCGGGGCGGGGCGGGGCGGGCGGCGGGGCCTCCCGGGAACCGGCAGCGCTCAGCGGCCGCGGAGGAACCCCAGCGCCGGGGGCGGGGGCGAGCGAGCGGCCCGGCCCCGCCCCTACTTCCCGCGAGAACGGCGGGTGTGGGCGGGGCCTGCCGTCGGCCAATGGGAAGCGCGGAGCCGGGGGCGGGCCTGCTGGGCAGGGGGTGCTGCCTATTGGCTGCGCGACGCCCCGCCCCTCGGCGGCGCGCACGTGGCGGGGGCGCGGGGCGGGGCGGTGGGTGCTGCGCTGCGAGGGCGGGGAATTGCAATAAGCCGTGAGGGCTTTTTTTCTTCTTTTTAATTAAAATAATCTGTGAGTTTTTTAGCAATCCTGTGGGAAAATGCTTTTCTGCAGCAGGGCGTTCATTTTCCTGCCTCTCCTGCCTCCCGGGCCGCACCGGGGTGCACCGTGGTTTCCCCAAAAACTGCGAACTTCGCCTTTTGCAAATGTTATTGTACTTTTTTTGTCTGGTTCTCTCTTGAAATAAAGGCARTTGCTCGCTACGTGAACTAAATTTTACCTCTTCCTAGTCTAGGACGAGAGGAAATGGCCTCAAGTTGCGCCAGGGGAGGTTTAGATTGGATATTAGGAAAAATTTCTTCACTGAAAGGGTAGTCAGGCATTGGAACAGGCTGCCCAGGGAAGTGGTGGAGTCACCATCCCTGGAGGCGTTCAAAAAACGTGTGGATGTGGCGCTTCGGGACATGGTTTGGTGGGCATGGGTGCTGGGCTGACGGTTGGACTCGATGACCTTAGAGGTCTTTTCCAACCTTAACGATTCTGCGATTCTAAATCTCCGTCACCCTTTGCTGTGGCGTTAGGTGACGTGTGAACTTCCGCACCGCCGTCCTTCGGCTTCTCGGAGACACCCAAGCCCCAAACTCCCCCCTCCAAAAACAAACCTCCTCCGCCCTGCGCAGGCCCCGGGCGCCGAGTTTCCCTTTTTACCTTGTGCCGGCAGCTTCTGTGAGGCTGTTCCGCTCGGTGGCCCCTGCCCGCGMGGGTCTGCGCGACCTTACACGCCGCTTCTTCCAAACCCCCCCTCTGCCTTCCGCAGCCTTTGCCCTCCCCGCTCCTGCCCTCGCTGCCCCGCTCCCCTCCCCCTGCACCCCTACGTCCCTGGGGGCTGGTTCCCCCCYCCCCGAAGCTCAACCACCAGCTCCAAAAAAGCCATTGCCCGGTGCTGTGGGAAGGTGGGCTGGGTGTCGGAGCAGGGAGACGAAGCTGCTGGGGGAGCAGCGCGGTGCTCTCGGGTGCCCGGGCTCAGCACCGGACCCTTTGCACGGGCCGGATCGATCCTCCCAGCCCGGTTTGGGCACGGGTCGCACGGAGGTGCCGGGCACCGGGATTCACCCCACGTCATTCCAAGCCCACCTGCCTCCGGGTCTTTTATACCCCTACAGACTCCCCGTGCTAAAATCCAGGTTTAGGGAGCTCCGGCTGGAAACGGCGGGTTGACCTTCCGCTGGTTTTAAATCAACCGGGTAAGAAGACACTCGGCGAGTGTCTTAATCACAGCATTATCTTCCTTACTCATTAGCGGACCCAGGAAGGTGTTTACTCGCGGGGAGGACTCAGCGTTGCCGTGCCAGCCTCACCGCGTCGCCCCGCGGTCGCAGAGCGCGGTCCTTTGGTCTTCCCTTCTCCCGGGCGAATACAGGAGAGCCCCGGCACACAGCCCCCGAGGGCTGGGAAACAAGCAGCGGTGGAAGGGGGGGTGCGCCTGTCACTCGGTGCRTTCCTGGGGTGCACTTAAGTAAGCAAGAATATGGATAAAAAGTGCAGAATTGGGTGCTGACCTTCGGGTGTGCATGAGCTGGTGAAGGTCRTGTGCTGCGGGGACCTCTCAGACGTCGGGGGTTCTGGTGGCTTTGCGAAGCGGGAATAGTCTTAAAAGAATTATTCTYTCAGCTTGGCCCAAAGATTGTTTCCATGGCAATAAACACACAAACACACCCCACTCCTTTGTCTAAGTTATTCGTTAGTCTTACTTGTCACACACCGTGAAAACAAAATCATAGGGTAAAATGCGAAGAGATTTTAAGATAATGAACGGTTATTGCCTTCCGCTGCTCCTCTTTGTGCGCAGAGGGAGCRGGCGACCGGAGCCAGCCGCGCCGGGAAATTTCCATTGCAAATGAGCTCAAAATCCCACCGAAGCTTTTACATACTTTGGCGGATGTATGTAAGGTCGAGCAGAAGACATCTTTCTGCTTTCATGTAAGAAGTTCTTGAAGTGCTGTACAGGAGGTATCGCTAAATGAAAAAAAAATTTACAGTTTTCTTCATTAAAATGCAATAGTAACAATAAGGTGTCTGGGTAAAACTTCAAGGCCCCTTTCTGCCCGTGCCGTGCCGGTGGGACGGCACGTCGGCTGTCCTGGCTTGTTTAAGTGCTGTTAGGAGTCTATCCAAAAGCAAATAGTGTCCTCAAAGTGTATTGTAAAGAAATATCGCAGGTGCTCTTGTTCCAGCAYGGGATAAAGGATTTCAGCAGAGGCCCCGGCTACCATAATGCATTTAAATAGAGCTTAAAAGATGCGGTTCGCGTGCTAGCATAAAAAAAATTTACATTGCAATTATTATCTTKTTCCAGATTAGGTGCTGTGCCCTGTCTGCGAAATCCTTTCTTTCCGCCAGCCCGATACCAAGCTCAGTTATTCTCCTTTCAGCYTCCTCCTGCACTGGGCTCTAAGCTGATGATTCATGTATTAATATGTGGTTATTAGATGACTCCTCTACCTCCACTGCTGCTCTCTGTCTCTGGCAATGGAAGGAGGAAATGAATTCTTAAAACCTCAGGAACAAATAGTCCAGGCACGTAGATCAATCCTGCTCCCGCTGACGTCAATGGAAACATTTCCATTGGCTTCAATAGGGGCAGAATTAGTCGTATATATCAGATATTAGCTTGATTTATAACCTCGCAAAACTCCATGTAGCTGAAGGGGGAAAGCTGCRTCTGTTAAAAATAACCTGTGGGAATTAAGTAACTGTCGAAGAGATTTCTCTTTTGGAGGAAAAAACAACTATTGGGGCTGTTGGCCGCGAACGGGGGGCTGCCCGCGACCCGTGGAGCATCCCAGCCCCGCTCAGCTGCTACCGGCTCTTCACGTGAGGCTGTAACGAGTTACTGCTCTTTAATTAACTCCTCTGTCTCATCCATCTCCCCTCTCAAAAGCCGGGTGGGAGGGCAGCAGGGACGGTCCCCGACCCTCCTCTCYGCAGGGAATCACCCGCTTTCCAAACAGTTTTTACTGCCCGAAAGTAAGAACTTAATTTAATTCTGAATCTACCGCCGTGGCCGCACACGGCGCATCGAAGCAGCCGCGCTGGGCATCAGCCGTGGGCGGAAATTAAAACCCCAAATATCCTCTTCGTACCGCGGCGGCAGGGACAAACGCTGCCTGGGCTCAGCACCCCRCGTCCTGCCGGCGGCGGGGATGGAGACGGCGACGGGGGGAGCACCGAAAAGCACCGGTGCCCTTCCAACCCCTCCAACCCCCCCTCGCCCCACGGGCCGTCTGCCCTGCGGCAAATCGCCTGGGGTCAGCCCCTCCAGACCCCAGGAGGGGTCTAACATCWGGGTGCTGCTGCCTTCATTTGCAGAACCCCCCTCGTCCTCCTTCGTGTCCGTGGTCCTACAGCCCGTGGCCCGTCCCCTCTCCCTGGCACCCCCTGCTCCTCAGTCCCCAGCTCCACCAGTTCGGGACCAGTTGTGCTGGGGACAGTAGGGGCAGGTCATGTCCCCTCCCTGTACAAAATTTTGTACCCAAAATCCCAGCTCTGGAGCATCTCCCTTCCCTGCCCCACCAGGCAGAGGGAACAAGAAGACCCAGAAATCACCACCGGCCCCCCATTTCCCTAATTAGAAGCCACCAGCTAATGAGATATCATCGAAGCAAAATATTAGGAGTCGCATAATAATTATATCAATGAAATCAACAACAATTTAACAGCAAAGGTTAATTACATTTATTTAAAAATCTGATAGACAAAATGATGCTCAAACAGTTGGGCAGACTAATTGAAAGCTAATGTTGCTCCTAAATTGAATTTCAAATGAATTTTACATCCATAGTTCATTTTGCTAATTTCATTCCCTGTATCCTGTAATTTGTTGGCAGTGATTGATTACTTAAGTGAATAATATCTATGTACCAGGACCACTTAGTAATAGAATATGCCAAGTGTGATCATACTGTTAATAAATACAATTTCTTTAAGGTTTCCCTCTCTGTCTGGATTTCGGAGGAGCAGGGACGCGGTGCCRGGGGAGCGAAGGGTTTTCAGCAGCTGTAAACTCCTATTTTAATTTCCTCTTAACAACAGGTTGCAAAAACCTTCCTGTGCTGGCGGCAGCCGCCCCTCGCAGCCCTCCAGCGGCACTGATCCGCGGCGGCACTTCATCACCTCGCAAATCCTCGTCTTCGTTTGTCAGTGGATGAAAATTTATACCTTGAGGGTTTGTCGGGGAATATTCTGCCCGCAGCGTTCGGCGCAAGAGGCACCGCCGCCCGGGTGCCCTCAGCCAGCCCCCTCCAACCTGAGACCCGGCGCCAAGCCCCGCGCCGGCCCCGCGGACCCCTGCCACCCCCACACCCGCGTCTGCGTCCCCAGGTTCGACCATCACTCGAAACCCCCTCAGCTGGGGCGGGGTAGACGCAGCAGAGCCCCAACAAGCGCTGCTGCCTCTTCTCGGCGTCTTTGAAGCATCCGCTGCTGCGAGACGGACGCAATTATATCTTAATAAAATTTTAATACAGGGAATTATGCGCTTTGCATCCAACCAACAATTAGCTGTTGCTATGCTACCGCCAGAGTGTAATCACAATAATGAAGCCAGCCGAGGGAAGGCATTAATCAGGAGGTATATCATTATCCGGCCTCACCCCCTGCCTCCCCAGCTCCTGATTCGGAGCCTCCTGTTGCTTTAACACGAAAAACAACCCCAAAACAAAGCGGACCCCGGGCTTGGAGGGAGCAGCCCCTCTCTGGGCAGCGTTTCCCATCCCAGCTRTGGCTTGGTTTGGCCAAGGAGCCAAAGCTCCCTGTACCCCACTGCTCCAGCTCCGTGCCCGCTCCGGGGCCGAAACCCCATGAGCAGCAGCRATCCCCCCTCCCCAACTTTCACATCTTTTAATCATTTATTCCTCGGATCCAAAGGAAACATCCGAGGAACCGGAGATGCGGGGGAAAATGGCAGCTGATGGAGCTTCTGCGGATGGAAGGGGAAGAAATTCATTAATTTTTCATCGCCGTGGCTGGGATGTGTGCGGCTCAGTATTCATCATGTCAGCAGTGACCTTGATGCTGCCTCCATCCCCCCTYGGAGAGCGTTTTCCCACCATCTGCTGAGCATCAGCCTGCCCTCCTGCCCACCAGCGATGGAAAAACAACCCTGGGGGGGGAGCGAGCGCGGGCAGGCGGGTACCACCGCAGGCAGGAGCGGGCAGGAGCGGGCAGCTGAAAGCCTGCAAGATGTTTGCATGCTCCGGGACAGCAAAACCACCTCCCGCAACGTGCCGGGAGGGGCGCGGCGTGCGTGCACATTGCGAGCCCCGAAACAGGAGGAGCAACCAAATTCCTCCCGATGAAGCATCTGCACGACGGCAGAAGGCCGGCGGGGTGCGTGCCGGCGGGCAGCCTGCCAGCGGCAGAGCGGACGCGCTACGCGTCTCGGTGTCCCCAAACACCGACGCTTCCCTCTAAAGGGAAAATAAAAACCAAAGCCCACCCGGCTTGCAAGACCCTACCGCCCTTCGAAAGCATGGCTGCGTGCTTCCCACCAGGGYGGCATTCCCGTTTCTTGGGTGTTTTGCATGATTTCTCCCCGAAATCCCTCTGCTTTGGGTGCCCTGGCGCCGCGACGCTCGAAGAAGAGCTAAATGTGCTTTATTTTCTTTGGAGATGCTGCAAGCGTCGGAGCGCTTCGGCACCCTGCAATTCGGCGGGGCTGCGGAAAGAAAATGATTATCAGCAGATGCATAACGATTCATTCTGTTTRTAATTGCTTCGAAACATAGGGAGAACGGGGAGGTGTAATTAACTCTTCTTTRTGATTGAGATGAGTGTGTTTTCCTCGGCCACGTGACGCTGTTGTATACAGCCACGATTTTTTTTTCCTGGCGTCTTTGGCAATGCGAAAGCATAGATGTATGCGCATGAACGGAGTCAACCCGAGCGCGTAGCTGAAAGATAACCCTAAAACACCGCAACTGCGTGTGCAGGGGAGGTATTTATTTCCCTGCAAGCCCCAGGAGGCTGCAGCTGTCCTGATTTTCCCTTGGACGTGGCGAGCAGGATCTTACATCATCCCCCGATTGAAAGAGCCCCCTTAATGACGGCGCGTGGGCTGTCATTGCGGCGRCGACGGGTGCCCCCCTCCATGCCCCAGAGGATCAGCCCGTGGGTTCGGGGGTCACATCCAGGCTCCGTTTCGCAGCGTGGGTCTCCTGCAAAGACCCTGAGCGGGTTTGGTTTCCTCGGCCGAAGCTTGGAAGGGACAAGGGGCCGCGATGGGGCTGAGGAGGTTCCTTGCAGAGGGAGCTGAAGCCGGAGAATACGTCGTCAGAGGGTTGCGGTGGGGTGAAGAGGAAAGGGGAGCCCCTCTCCCACGCCGACACCGCCGGAGCAGCTCAGCTCAGTGAGCTGCCGTACATTTCCGTCCCGCCGCTCATGGAGGAGCCCGCGTTAGCCAGGGTTAAGAAAAATGACACTTGACTTTGGGATCTTCACCTCGTGCTGCGTGTTCACGGGGTGCTGAGGGCTCTCCGCTGTCTCTCCATCCATCGCGCATCAGCCCTGGACGTCGCCCAGAGGGGATCGTTACCCAACCCATCCATCAGGCTGGCTGGACCAGATTCAGCCGCGGAGTTTGTGTCATGGCCCCACGTSAAATGATTTCTCCCCTCTGGCTCCAGATTTCACCACGTCGCTGGAGCCGACAGCACAGCCTGGCTCCTCACCGCCTCCCGCCTCAGCTACCCATTTAGGCTAAGTTCTAGTGTCGGCGGTCCCTGCGCCGGCACCCCGGCAGGTCCGGGACGAGGCCAGCGGGGCGGACCGACAGCATGGCACAGGGGGGGCCGGGTGTCACCCCAGCGAACCCTGCCACCCCCCTGCAGCTCGCCTGCCCCGCCACCTCGTGCAGGAGGGGCTACGGCCGGGTCAAACTGGGATTGCAAGAAAAACGGGAGCAGGAGGTGCGTGTCCCAGTGCTGGGGGATTCCTGCCTCGCTCGGGCCGTGCCTGCAAAAGGCGGCGGTGGGGCAGCTCCCGGCACTGTGCCRGCAACGGGGACGAGGGGGCTCAGCCCCTGCTGCCGCCCGGGCACCGTCCCGCTGGATTGTCACCTTCCTGCRGCTGCCACGGCTGGGGCAGGGCTTCTCTGGGGGGACCGAGCGCTCACCGGCACATGGAAAAACCAAGGAGCGTTGGATGCAATGACCCAGGATGGGGGTGGATGCTGCGGTCGGCAGCGGGCTTCAAATCCCGGCGAGGAGGAGGGAGGGAGAGGGAGGAAGCAAAGCTGCGGATGGGGTGAGTGCCGAGGGGCAGGGCACGGCCCCGGCTCTGCAGCCGTGCGTGCGGGTGGGCCAGGCCGGGGTCTCGCACCCCCCAGCAGCCCCGGCAGTTGGCACCCATTCTGCACGGCCCCGGGACCGCAAGGCGCAGGGTGCTGCACGCTTTCCTCCGCCGCGGGCTCCCACMGCACCGAGGGGTGCGATCCTGCCCCGCGGCACGGGTGGGTGCTCCGAGCCTTCCCAGGGCGCGGGGCCCTCGGCACCCGCCTTGTGCCGTGCCCGGGATGCGCCGGCTCTGCGGGACGGCCGGGAACGCGCCGTGCCGGCAGCGGGCTGCTCCTCCGCCTCTGGTTTAGACTTTGCTTTCCCCACGGGCGACTTTGCCATCAGATGAGTGTCTCATCTGCATTAATCTTTCCTTTTTATTTATTTATTTATTTATTTATTTATTACACAAAAGCAGCAGTGTATTGCACAGGTGGGCCGTAAAATCCGTATAAATCAGCCAAGGCAGGCAGCTTCACACGAGCATTTATTTTGAACAGCGACGGGTCCCCGCCGGCCACCCGCGGGGGCATCCCCGCACCCCGGGGTCCAGCGTTTTGGAAGTGACCCCGTCCCACCAGCCCTCCCAAGGCGGGTGGGCTGTGCTGGGCCCCCTCCCCACCGCCAAAATATCTGTTTTCCTGGTGCAAAAAGAGGCAAAACCCCTTCTGCGCTGCAAACTGGGGCTGGAATGGGACGGGATGGGACAGGGCGGGGGATGGATTTGTCTTTGCAGCGAAACGTTCGGTGCCCTCCGGAAAGGAGCTGGGGGGGCTGCCCCGGGGTGCGGGGCCGGGCTCGGGGGGGGCAGCGGGCTGTGGCGGGGGGTCCCGGGGGGGCCGAGGCCAGCGCAGCCCCGGCCCCGGGCCGGCGGCAGGGTCCTGGTTGCCGAGTCTGCAGTGCCCTCCTGTGGGCACCGCTCCGCCGGCGGGGCCCGGCCGCCCCGCACCCCCCGCGCCCTGCGGGACCCCCGACCCGCCCCCCCGGAGCCCTGCAAGGTGCTGCGGGACACCCATCGCCCCCATCCCACAGGGCTGCAGGACCCCGACCCCTCCATCCCAAAGCCCTGCAAGGTGATGCAGGACCCCGTCCCCTCCATCCCAAAAGCCCTGCAGGGTGATGCAGGACCCCGTCCCCTCCATCCCAAAGCCCTGCAGGGTGATGCAGGACCCCGTCCCCCCATCCCAAGGTGCTCTGGGACACTGGTCCTTTCCCCCTCAAAACCCCTGCACAGATGCTCCAGGACACCCCGACTGGCTCCAAGACCCCATCCCCTCCACCCCAAAGCCCCGTGGCCCAGCTCAGCACCTTCCTCACCATGCATCCCACCCTCCCCAGCTCTGACCGAGCAGCAGCCGGGAGCCAACACGAGTGGTGCAGCAGGGTCCGGCCGCCGGAGCCCATCACCCCGCATCAGGGCTGGCAGGGGCAGGCAGGGAGGCAAGGGCTGGTGTTTAGAAGTTTTCTTTGAAGAAGCGGAAGCCGAAGTGCTCGCAGTGAGCCCTGATGACTTTGGCAAGCGCCGGCGAGCCACAGAAGAACACCTGGACTTTCCCTCTCTTCTCCTCTGCCACCTTGCCAAACACCTAGGGCACAGGCGAAAGGAGGAGAGGAGGCGGTGGCACAGCCCGGCACAGCTCAGCCTCCCCGAGCCCCCGCAGCCCTCACTTCCCGCAGGAGGGAGAGGCTTCCCCGGGTCTGGATATCCCGGTGCATCCTCCCGCTCCAAAACGGGGCTCTCCTGTGGCGTCCCCCCCAAAGAACGGGTTCGGGGGACATGGCTCCCTTCCCATGAGCATGATTTTGGCAGCGGGGCAGTGCCAGCCCTCACCTTGCTCCAGTCGGGGCGGCCGGGCTGGGTCCTGGTCCGCAGCCCCGTGATGGAGTCCCTCTGCTCCTTGGCGGCCAGCAGGTCCAGGGCCATCTGCAGCCCGATGGCCTTCATGTCGTTCTTGCTGAGGGCCGACGTCATGTACATGTGCATCTCCAAAAACCGCCCTGGGCRTTTAAGGGGAGCCCGACTGCAGACGGGGGGTCCAGCCCCACACCGTGCTCCCTYGGGGCGCGTTGGGCTCTCCCAGGGGTGATGCCAAGCACGGGGCTGGGCACCCCCGGGGTCAGCGGGCTGTGCTGGCCGGCCCCTGCCTCCTGCTCACCTCCCGGCTCCTGCTCAGCCTGCTCCATTTCCAGCTTCGTTAGCAGGCTGACGAACCACTCAAAGTGCTTCTGGTCCCTGTTTATCCAAATGAAATCAACCTGGAAGGACGCAGCAGCCTCTGCTTCGGAGCTGGCAGGCAGCACGGGGACCAAATCCAGCCACCCACCTCCCCACACCTCCTGGACCGGGAAGGGATGCTCGTGGGGCTCTCCAACCCCGGGAGCCTGCAGCCCTCCTGCCCCCATCCCCAGGGCAAACCTTGGCCCCGCGTCCCCCTCCGCCTGCTCCTACCTTCCTGAGCGTCATCTCCTCGTCCCGCAGGTCCTCGCACCACGAGTGGTGGCAGCTGGGGCAGCTCTGCTTTCGCCGGCGGTACCTGYACGGGCAGACGCAGCCCTGCCTGCCCCTGCCTGCCCCCCCTCAGACCCCAGCAGAGCTTTGCAGGAGACCCCCGAGCACCCCTTCCCCACCAGCTCTGGTGCGTGCCCATGGCCAACCTCCTGCCAGCGCCTTTCCTGCAGCAGGAAGCCCCAAGGGGAAGCCTGACGCTGAGGGAGGACCCAGCTCTGGGTCTCGTGGCCGTGCGTTACGAGTCCCAAGGTTAGAATTGAGGGCGAGCCGTGATGAGTGCTGCCCCAAGGTGCTTATCCCGCAGGGAGGAGTGTCGGAGGACGGGTCTGCCATGGCATACGTCTCGCCTTGTGCCTCCCAAAACCACGTCAGAGCTCGTATTGGGGGTCTGCTGGCGCGACCATAGCCTGCTGCTACGGCACCAACCTGTACATGATGCTCTGCAAAATGGAGGCGAAGGGGGTGATGCCGATGCCTGCGCCGATGAGCACGGCGTGCTCCGAGGTGAAGATCCTTCGTGTCGGGGTCCCGTAGGGGCCATCGATGTAGCACTAGGAGAGATGAGAAATAGGGAGAGATCCAGCAGCCCGTGGGTGCTAAAACAACGCTTGGACTGCGGATAGGAGCAGGGTTAGTGCGCAAGGTGCGCTGCAGGCTTGTGRAGCCCGGGCAGAATTTGGGGTCTTTTATAGGAGTTTTATGGGAGCAGAGGCAGGGAACGGGGCCAGGCAGGAGCACGAAGCCCTCGGCAGCACAGGATTTGCATCAGCCCCAGGTGGGACCACCCGTGCACAGGGACACGCGCGTGGGGTGGCGGGGCACACGCGTGGGTCTCCCCTGGGGATGCTGAGCAGAGCCCTGCTCGCCGGAGCCGGGGAAGGACCGAGGCATCCCTCACCTTGATGCTGCAGAGCCGAGGGGTCTCACCCAGCCCGGTGGAGACCTGCGAGGTAAAGAGAGCAGTGACCATCTCCTCCTCCCCACCCCTAACCCCTCCGTGACAGCTAACGCTRAACCCACTTGTTCCCCGGGTTTGGGTTTTGGGTGGGTTTTTCCCCAGCTGGGTTTATCYGGGCTGCACACCCCGCTTCCCTGAGCCAAGCCCATTGCAGTGCCCGAGCTTCTGGCAGGACATCCCACCAACGTCCAGCGCCAGGAACCTGTCACCTGATGATGTTATCCAGATCGRGATCGGTTTGCGTATGGATTAAAAAGGCAATTATCCAAATCCCCACACAAGTTGGGGGGTGAATAAGAGGTTTCCAAGGACCACGATGGCCCAGGCATGGGGAACCGCTGCTCACCAGAGGACAGATAAGAGCAAAAGAGGGACAGGGAGAGAAACTCATTAAAAATGATGCATGTAAATTCGTTATCTGCACGGACTGCTCCTCCAGCCCAGACAGAATCAATATCCTGAGAGCTTTTCACGTCGGGGGATAAAAGCCGCTCACGGTGGCTCTCGGCGTCCTGGCATCGCCGCGATTTACATCTGAGAAGTTTCTTTTAAAAAGAGCTTTTCAACGAGCTTTGGCCCGTTTGGGATGGAAGCGATGCTTCCCCTCGTTCCTCCAGGCTGGTCCTCTGGCCGCTGCTGGGGGTGAGAGCAGAGCCCCCCCTCCCCACCCCGCAGGCACCAGGGGCTCGGGCTCTGCCCCCCGGGCAGCGCGGGGGTCTCGGCCGTGCTGGGCGAGGGTCGAGACGGTGCTCACCCCCCCCGCCGGCGGGTCCTCCTCTCCTGGGGCAGCGGCGCCGGTGGCTTTGTACGACGTCAGCTGAACGGCTCCGTCCCCGCTGGTGGCCACGGACCCCCGCCCCGAGCCGGCCCTGCTGCAGAGACCCTCCTGGAAGCCACAGACCAAGGAAAACTGGCTGSGACGCCGGGGGGCTCCTGATGGCCCATCCCTCAGGGTCGAACGGCCTCGGCGGAGGGTGGGACACGACATCCTCCAAGGCCGCACAAGCCAGGCGAGGAYGTCGCCTTGAGAAACCCACGGGCACGCTGAGGGGTCCTCAGCTGGGTGAAGCCATCACCCTTCCTGCTCGGGGGGTGCACTGGGGAGTCCTCACCCCCTCCTTGCAAACCAGCTGCCAACCAGCAGCGTTTTAAGGTCTAACCTCTGCGTTTGCTGAAAGCTGAGCCCCGTCGGCACCAGCCTGCACCCGGCTCCAGCATCTCTTCTTCCTCGGGCTCCTGCTGAGCGGTTTCGGCTCCGGGCTGGGCGATTCRGGCTGCTGGAAGTATTCGTACAGCTTGTTGGTCCACTGGCCCAGCGACCTGATGTGCAGCCAGAGGGTCTCTGCGGGATGAAGCGGGGCAGTGGGTGGGCATCCTCCGTAAGGAACGGCCCTGTAAGCACCGCGGGCTCTGTACCGCMCAGCTCCGGCAGCAATCCCCCCCAACATCCTTCGCATCATCCTTTGCTTTAACAGCTGGGTGAAGCCCAAATCCCAAACCTTGGGCACCCGTGGAGCCGGGCAGGGCATTCAGGTGCCATTCGGTCCCCACACCTTGCTTGAAATAACCCAAACACGTTTTATACAGCACTTAGGTACAGGCAGAGATGGAGGCAGGTGAGTTGAGGCATGCATGAACGCACGCTGCCCTGCTCCGTGGGCATGGACACCTCCATGCACGACCCTCAGAGGGGATCCAGCCGGCCTGATGGGGCTTGTGTGATGCAAAACATCATCCCGGTGATGCAAAACATCATCCCGGTGATGCAAAACAACATCCCGGTGATGCAAAACGAGCGAAGGAGCAGCAATCACCTTGCTGCTCGGGAGCGCTGCTGATGGTGAAGGGGTGCCACTCGTAGGTGGCGATGGCCGGGATGTTCAGGTAGATGTAGTCTCCGGGTTTGTAGTGGAAAAACCGCGGTCTCTCGATGACAAGGTGAGTCACCTGGAGGAGAAAGGACCAGAGAAGCTGGGAGCATCCAGCGGGCACGTCACGCCGGTCGGTCTCTGCCGGGGTGGTCTCCCTGCAGCCCACGAGCAGCCGGGTTTGTGGCTCCCGTTTTAAAAAGCAGCCAGCATGAGACGGACCTACAGCTTCGGCCTGAGAAAGGGGTTTGTTCTSCTATTCAGTGCCCAGCTTCGCTATCAAACAAAAATCTCAGTTAGGGCTGGCCTCGAACAACAATTCTTTTGAAGAAACTCAGAGTCAAAGCAGTTTTCATTTTGTCTTTTGTTGTTCTATGAGTTTAGGTATTTTTACTTGAAAAACGGGARAAAATTCTAAATTAAAAAAACTGCTCGAAAACAAAAAAATTGCTTTCACCTYTTGCTGCAAACATTCACCAACGCAGCCCGAAGCAACCCAAACCCGCACCTTTTCCATATAAGCTATTCATTGCGCCCCGTCCCCCCCGCAGCCCCCTCCCAGCTCGCTGGGCAGTCACCCCCTTCCATGTCCCGCTGTCCCTCCTTTGCTCCTGCGTCGGATAACCAGCGTGGTCACTTGCAAAGTGCTTTTCCCCAAACTGCAGAACGCTTTGCTAATATTAAAGGTATTTCTCGGCACCACAGCATCTTTAGTCTGGCTCTCGGGAGAGGAGAGCATCAGGAGGGAGGTGGGAAGCGGCACGGAGACCCCCGCGGGCGCAGACCTTGGAGGGGAGGAGGTTGACCTCCACGACGCGCAGCCCCCCGCCACGCCGCCAAGCCAAGCCAACCACCTTCTCCAGCGCAAAGAGGCAACCGGGAACCGCAAACCACTTCCAGAAGTGGGGGCCGTGGAGGATGAGGAGGGTCCAGACGGAGATGTAGGAGAGGTGGGTCCAGTAGAAGACCTGTGGGGAGGGAGAGGGGCGAGGGGGTGGGGGGATTGAGCATGAACCAAAAGCRGTGGAGCCAAACGGTGCTTCATGGCGAGGCTGTGCCAGGGCATCCCAGCGGGCAAAGGCAGCCTAAATGATGAAGAAGAGCACGGAAACCCCAAAACCGCAAATCTGAGGAGGGCGGGGGTGTCCAAGGGAGGTATCGRGGGGCACTGCACCGGCTCAAGAGCTCCCCCCCACCCATGGGGCAGCACCCGGATGGGCACCCACCCACCAGACCCTCACCCCGGTCCCCTGCTCCCCAAGACGGAGCAGCTTTGGGCACCGCCGGGGTTTTCCAGGTCGCCCGGGGCCGCGGCGGGGACCCACCTCGAAGTGGCCRCTCCGTCGGACGCAGGGGCTGGAGAAGGCGAGCATGGCGGCCAGCAGCCCCCCGAGCGCCAGCCCCGTCTGCGAGGCCGTGCCGCCCAGGCCCCCCGCGCCGGGCCGTGCCGACAGCAGGTACTCGGCGAGGGCACGGCGCCCRTCCTGCCGCGCCAGCCTGCCTGGGCACACGCGCAGTCGGCACGGGGCGCGGGGCACCCACCCTCTGCGCACCCAGGTTTCTGCTGCGCCCACCGAGCTGCTGCCAATTRCTTTTAACTAAGCAGCACCCAAGTGCTTTGCTCGGGCATTTTGAAAAATGCAACATTTCTCCTCTCCAGAGCCCGGTCCCGGGCTCGGCATCGTTGCACGTTGCACCAGGGCGGGTAGCGCGAGATGCGCTGCTCGTGCCCCCGAGCCGGGGGTGCAGCCCTGGCACCCCGCCGTGGGGTGAGAGGGGCCGTGGGGTGCGGACCCCACTCGGGAGCTGCGTGGGGGAGTGGGAGCCCTTCGCTGCCCGGCTGGGAAGCCGCTAGAGGGGGATAACGGGCAGCACACAGACGGTGCGGCACCGCACGCACCCTCCGGCTGCCTGCACCCTGCCTGCASCCTGCCTGCGGCCTCTCAGCCCCCCCTGGGCACGTGCACCCCCTCTCCAGGCCTTGCATCCCCCTCCCTGGGGGCATGTGCACCCCCCAGGACATGTGCATCCCCTCCATGGAGCGTGTTCATCCCCCCCGGGACACATGCATCCCCTCCCTGCGACATYGGCATTCCTCTGGGACATGAGCATCCCCCGTGGGACATCTGCATCACCCCCCGGGACATGTGCATCACCCCCCGGGACACGAGCATCCCCTCCGGGACATCTGCATCCCCTGTGGGACATGAGCGTGCCCTCCCTGGGACATCTGCATCCCCCCAGGATGCGAGCATCCCCCCTCGGGGCTCGGTCCAGGCCCCTGCAGCTTTTCATCAGTGCAGTGGGGGTGATGCCCCCTGCACCGAGGGGCATTTTCCACTTTAGCAGAGGGGCTGGAAGGGGGGAACCCACCACGGGGCTGACGGGGCGCATTAGATGAACYCATTGCAGCCGAAGGGCCTCCCCTGCCCGGGAGCTGCTACTTACTGAAGTTGGCGACGTGGGCGCCCGTGTGAACGGCTGCCAGCGCCAGCACCAYGTACCCCACGAGCTGGTGGAAAACAATGTGCTGGTCCAGCGGCAAAACCTTGGCGATGGGGGTAGCTCGCAGCCAGGTCAGGCACCTCCGCAGCATCAGCACCTCCGGGAGAGGGGAAGGGGCAGTCAGAGATGCTGGGGGCAATCAGAGATGTTGGGGGGCAATCAGAGATGTTGGGGGGCAATCAGAGATGTTGGGGGGCAATCAGAGATGTTGGGGAGCTCAGCCAGGGGCTGGCGTCAGCCTGGACAGCACCGAGAGGCAGAAATCAAGGACCCATCTGCAGGTTGCCATGAGTGCCCTTGTCCCAAAGAGCTCACAACCTCCCTAACCCGGTATTTATATATAATTATTTAGAGGAGACTGCCTGGTCCCACAACTGCGAAAGTCCACAGGCTCCAATTACTGCCCTCCAAAGAGCTCCTGGCTCAGGGCTAAGGTCCCAGTGGAAATGGGGCTGTAAATAGCCCAGGTAACCATCACCCCACGCCCCCCGCGAGCTCAGCATCCCTCCTGGGACCCGGCACTCACTGCGAGGAAGGCRCAGTTGAAGTTCAGGCACTGCCCGCAGCCCCGGGCCACCACCACCCACCCGCCGAGGCCGGCGTGCCGCAGGGCGGCCAGGGCGAAGAGCAGGAGGTTGAGGGCGGCGTAGCCCCCCAGGAAGGTGAGCTTGCTGCGGTGGTTGTGCCAGTACGCCCGGCTCAGGGAGCGCGGCCGGCGGCTCCTCTCCGCGGGCGGCGGGGGCTTCAGCCAGCTCGCTGCACTGGGAGCAAAGGCATTGATCGCTCCTTGCCCGGAGAAGGGGGGAAGCTGGGGCAGTCCTGCACCCATCCCGGTGCCTATCCCTGCATCCGAGCCCTGCATCCAGTGTGGCATCATCCCTGCACCCATCCCGGCATCTGAGCCCTGCATCCGAGCCCTGCACCCATCCCTGCATCTGAGCCCTGCATCCGAGCCCTGCACCCATCCCTGCATCTGAGCACTGCACCCAGTGTGGCATCATTCCCACAACCATCCCAACACCATCCCTGCACCCATCCCAACACCATCCCTGCACCCATCCCAACACCATCCCTGCACCCATCCTAACACCATCCCTGCACCCATCCCTGTATCTGAGCTCCGCACCCAGCATGGCATCATCTCTGCTCCCATCCCTGCATCCAAGCCCTGCACCCCTCCTCCCTGCACCCATCCCTGCACCCATCCCTGTATCTGAGCTCTGCACCCAGCATGGCATCATCCCTGCTCCCATCCCTGCATCCAAGCCCTGCACCCCTCCTCCCTGCACCCATCCCTGCACCCATACCCTGCACCCAAGCCCTGCACCCCTCCTCCCTGCACCCAGCTTGGCACCATCCCTGCACCCAAGTCCTGCACCCAGCTTGGCACCATAAGGTGCCTGAGTTGCTCCCAGTGCTGGCCAAGCACCTCGTGGTCTGGGCACCCCACGAGAGCCTTAATGAGAGCACAAATCCCGTGCGTTTTCCTCCGTGCAGGAGAAAAAGGSGCTCGCAAGGGAACCTGCGGCCCCGCGGGGCTGCCGGAGGGACCCCCCGTCGCAGCTACCTGATGGTCAGGTTCTCCATGACCTCTGGGAAACCCTCCAGCTCCTCCCTGAGCTCCTCGAAGGTGATGGAGCCGCTGCGGTCCTTGTCGGCAGCCTCGAAGAGAGCCAGGGCGAGGTCTCCCAGCCGCTCCTCGGGCAGGGCGATCGCGCTCTCCCGCAGGCACCACCGCAGCACCACGCGCAGCTCCTCCGCATCGATGGAGCCGCTGCCTGCGCGGGGCGAGCGGGCGCCGCGGTGGGTCAGAGCGGGGACCCCCGCTACGCCGTAGCACCCCAACAACCCCACGGTTTTACCTTCATCTTGCACCTTTAATGCAGAAATCGCCTCCCTTTACTGCAGAAATCGCCTCCCTTCCTTGCACGCAGGCTCTTTGGGAGGAAACCGTGCCCAGCCAGAGCAGGACCATGCCATTGCTCATAAATCAGCAAACTCATGGACGTAAAAAAAAAAAAGGTGACCTAACGGGCTGTTCACCTGCAGCAGCCGCGTTGTCGTTTGTCTGGCAGAGCTCAGCGCTGGCAAAGCCGTGCAGACACGCTTCTCTGGCAGCCAGGCRTGAGAGCAAACCAGAGAGGCAAGAGGCTCAGCTCTCCGTCCTTCGGCCGGCATTTTATGCCCAAGCAGGTCAGAGCAGGAAAAGCAGCTCAAGGAGAGCTTTGCTTTCGTTATTTCCAGCTTTCCCGGCCGATGGAGGAAGAAGAGAGCGCGCTGGGATTCACAAATGTCAGCAGGATTGAGAGCTGAGATTTGAGCGGAGCGGAGACTGCTCCTCTCCACGGCCGAGGATGAAAGCAAATTGTGGGAAATCCTGATGTGTGGCCGGTTTAATTGCTGGCTTTCAGGTGGATTTTTGATGCTTTCATCATGGGATGAAGGCAGCGGCGTTATGCCAGATAGACGCTTACCTTTAACGAAGATCCAGCGGTGAAGACCAACCTACGCTATCACCCAGCTGTGCTAAACCTCGGAGGGGACGTGACACCAGCACTGAAGCCGAGCGGCGATGCCCACACTCGGATGCTCAGAGAAGAGCCGTGCTGCCTTGCAAACCCCAACTTGGTTCAAAAAAAAAATAAATAATACAAATTCATCTATTTTTCATCATCTTACCATCCACGTCGTAAACTTGGAAGAGGAATCTCAGCTTGTCCGTCTCATTCCCGCGTACGAGCAGGCTCAGGGCTTTCAGCAGCTCCTCCAAACTAATGGTCCCGCTCCCGTCCGAGTCGAACAGCGCGAAGAACCTCTCGGCGAAGAAGGACTGCGGGGAGGGGGACAAATGCTCTCACACGGCGGTGGGATGCTCTCCACCGGCCGAATCCTGATGCTACAATCAAAGTTCTCACCGCCAGCAATGGGAATTGCCCAGCAAAAGCTGAAAGCCATGGGGACGGCCCGAAAACAGGAGGGAGGAATGAAGGCTGATTTTTTGCAGGGGTGTATTGGCACCGCAGCCGGAGGGGGCTGCCTGGGGCAGGGGGGGAGCCCTGGGGACACGGGACAGGATGAGGTGGTAGGCAGCTGGGAGAGAACATTTGCTGGGAATGTTCAAAGACAGATGCATGTTCAAAGGCAGACTGTTGATATCCAATCGATTTTGCATTGCAGATGATTAATCCGTGTTTTCCACTCCCACTTGCTGCAGAGTACCACTAGGTTTCTCTCTCCCTCTCTCATGCGACGTCATACGATTCTATTTTTAAGCTTAATTTTCTCTAAGTACAATAAGAGACCACAGCTTGGTGTCGGGCTGCCGGTGCTGCCCGGAGGAAGGGACCCCACGGGAGCCTCACCTCCTTCACCTGGAGAGCGGCTTTGAACTCTTCCAAGCCGATTTCTTTGTCCTCCCCCGCGATGCTCCCGAACTGCTCCGTCACCCACCGCAGCCACTCGGCATCCTCGGCCGCGCTCATGGTGCGGGGACCTGCGGGAGGGTGCAGAACCTAGAAACCCCCCTGTAGCCTTCAAAATCTGCTTTTTTCCTGCTCCTGCCGTGCTTTCACCACCCACAGACTCCCTGCAGCCTCGTGCCGCAGAGCAAAGGGGCGGCTGCTCTCCGGCAGCCGCCATGGCTGCGCTGATCGTACACGTCTGAGGAGCCACGCAGCATCACGCGCAACCCCCAATTTCCATCTACCAAAGAAATGAGCTGCCGAGTCCTATTTGTACCTGCCACGCTACTGACCGCCGCTGCAAAGGTGCTGGAGGTGGTATTAGTACTAACAAGGGGYAAATCCTTCCTTCTTGTCCTTTCCTCCCAAGGCAAGGCAAAAGATGCAGCTGTTTGAGCCACCYCGTGCCCGCACGCCCCGTGTGAGACCCTCGGTTGCTTTTATGGACCTGAATTACCAAGCACCAACGCACAAGATGGTAAGATCTAATGCATTTGCAGGGAGAGGAGTCGGGCTGCCCCTGCGAAGCATCCAGCACCTCCCCGGGCTTGCTTTGCCCTTGCAGGAGCAGACATCCCCCCAGGGGCTGTGCAGCTGACGGCCAAAAAAAAAAAAAAAAAAAAAAAAAAAGAAAATCTGCAACTGCCTCTGCCGCATGGCCACCCCGACGTGCCAGCCGCCACGGGAGCAGAGCATCCTCGGGGGGGTCAGCCCACGGCCCGGCTTCGCCCCTCCTGGAGACAGAGCTCACGGCTTGGCCCCGAAGGGGCTGCGGGGAAGGAAGGTTTCCTGCTTYGCTCCCCGGCAGCCCTGCGCAGCCTCCTGCTCTTTCATCTCCTGCTCTCTCGCCTCTGTAGCTCGTCCGTCGGGTTAGCCAGGTACGTCGGGTGCAAGTCCCCGAGCTGCCCGGGGTCCCTTTGATCACCCGAGCGAGCAGCGTCGGGCAGCCCGACGTGTTTCACAGCCTGCGCTCAGCGAGGCTGAACTTCTTCTTACACCCACACCCTCACCCTAGGACTTCCCTAACTTCTGCGAGCTCGGTTTGACGGACGGGACCATTCCCTGACCCCCTCGGCTCCCAGCGACAGGGAGGTGCTGCCCCTCTCTCGGGACGGAAGGAGGGCGGCAGCGGGAAGAGGCTCTGGGGTTTCCCTTCGCAAACAAAACCAGAGCGGGGAGGTGGGAAACGTCGCTCCCCGCAGGCGCTCAGCCCTCTCTCCCCTTCCCCCTCCGCTCCTGGCTGCTCCTCGGCCCCGGCCCCTTCGTCCCCCCTCCCCATCTCCTTCTCCCGACCTCCGCATCGTCGAATCCCCCATGTTTCTGTCAGCAGCTTGCCAACGGAGTCCAAAATTACCGCAGGCTCTCATTATCTTGGGAAACCGAGAGAAAAATCAACGCAGAGCCGCCGCATTCAACGAGCCTTTTTACAGCTCTGAATCCAAGCCCCTTCTGTTCACCCTGCTCCGATGGCTCCTGTGGGACATAAAGCGGGGTCTCAGCAGGAGGACACGGTGTTCCTGGGGAGAACAGGCAGCGACAGAACAAGTTTGGACAATACAGCTGGAAACAAGGCACRAACTTCTGCTGACATGCAGGGAGGTCTCTGCCCAGCCCTCTCCTGCTTCACACCGGTTTAATTTATCGTCTCTCCCATCTCACAATCACACCCGGTTTTGCCATCAGGTCTGTAGCTGCAGCCCCGTTCTTCTGCCGCATGATATTTAAAATGTAGCTGATCACAGCTGTTGTACGTTATTCTTTTAATTTCCTTTATTTTATATTTCTTGCGCCATTAAGCAGTCTAACCTTGGGAAGCGCTCGCCCTGCCAAATCCAATAAAGAGCTCGTATTCACCCCGTGCTTCAATACTTATTTACYGGCCATCAGGAACACACGGGGAAGTGTCTTTTTCATACTGCAACCTTTATTCCTTTTTGAACAAATCCTACTTGTACGGCACAAAACTGTGACTGAATTGGGGAGGAGGTTGCCATGGGAATGTCAGAACCAGAAACCAGGTACTAAACCATTTCTGCTTTACTACCCCGGCCGGCGGCGGGGGTGCGCCAGGCAGCAAACAAGCAGGGGAAGCGGGGAGACGTTTTGTACGCTAAGCGGCAGAGTTCCGCTTCATCGCCGGAGCCGAGGCAGCCGATCCCAGCTGGATATCTCCCTCCGTCTACCTACTTACTTGTTTATCAGAAAATTCGCTGAACTTTGGATAACGATCCCCCTCTGGCTCCCCGGGAACTGCAGAGAGGGCTCAGGTCTCCGATGGAGGCGTTGCCCAAGGCTTGTGCTGCACAGACCTGAGGTCAGGAGCATCCGCAGCCCTCTCCTACCTCACCATCCAAGCGTCCCSGTCATGTATGTCCCACCTATTGGGCTGCAAAGAAGAGGGAGAAACGTGGAGAAGCCAGCAGAGTCCGACAAAATGTATAGGAAAGCCCTACGCGCTGCCCTGCAGGCAGCACCGCTCCCTCCAGACGCGGTATCACGACGGGAAGTATCAGGAAACACGAAATACATCGCACAGAAAGCATCTCCTTGAGTCACGACTGAGTCATTCCTCACATAAAGGCTTATTTCTCTAACCACGATAAGGCTTCAATTTGCAATGATGCTGAAACAGTATTACAGTAAGCAGATTTTAAGAAAGTACACAAAAATAGGTATAACTATTTTAACCCAACTAAGAGCTGAGAAATATTTGCTGTAGACCCTGCATGCTACTGAGCTCCGGTGCAAAGTAAGGCACTTTCAAGGGGGTTATTCTCCCCATTTCCCAGTGCAGCAGTATTTCTTCTCAACTGTGTGTATTTTACACGAAGTTGCAGCTTTCCCCGCTGGGATCCAGCRGAAACCGAGCACAAATCCCGAACGGAGCTAAAACTGCCAATTCACAATCCAGACAAATTCTCTTTAAAACTGTGGCAATCCAACGTCGTGAAACCATTTGCTAGGGAAAGGGGAGAGTAAAATATAAATCATCGTCAAGTATGTGCTGGATCCTACAGACACAGGCCCCCCTTTATACTCAGAGTATTTCCACTGTAGATGTCTAAAATAAGGGAGACCTTAAATTTGCTAATATGACACAATAAATTGTGGTCAGGCTGCTACAAAAAGAACATAATATATTATATTCAGACATCTGACATTGCAGAGTGGGATACTGGATTATTGACTCCCCTTGGAGCTGGCAGATGTACCAGCGCAAGTCTGTTTTATTTCAGTTCTTGTCTTAAATTCCTCATATAAGTTTATGAAAATAAGCCTGACAAGTCAATCTCTCAAGAAAAGCACTCCTGTTTTCTCYGCCTGCAGAGATTCCCCTCTTGGGYTTTCAAAGGTGACCACAAACCCAGAATCTGTGCACTGCGCTGGAATGTATGAAGGTAACCCAAGCCAYGCAAGCCGGGCTGAAGACAAGGACCCAGTTCTACAAAAACCTAGAGCAGAGCCCAATGCAGGCTGTTCCCATTTAAATCACTAATTAAAACTACTTTCTAGAGTCAAATTATACATCTGTAAAACTTTACAGGATGGTGCCTCAACTGCCTGTCGCTCCAAGACGAAAATCAAATGTACAAACACATTCARTGTCCTTAGAATCGGCAAAACTCCGGCGGATGAGAAGTAGGTAATACCCCAGCAGCACAGAGGCTCATGCCTGCTTAAACGARGAGGCTGTAATTAATACAAAAGTACATCCCTGTAATACTGCTGAGCAGTCATTTAGGCAAGAAGCAACTTTGAAATGGGCACCTGCCTTCTGAGTCACTTCTTCAAAGGCAATGTCCCTACTCATGGGGCTTGAACATCGAGATATTTGTAGGACAATAAACCCCACGTTTGGTGGAAGGTTTASAGASAGCATCSCACTGCGGGGAGGAGGGGAGGCAGAGGTAAAGTCACCTCTGCTCTAGGAAGACGGTCACCCTGCCTGGGTCTTCGTGTATCCTGCAGACAGTCAAGCCATTCGCCACGATTTTAAGTTATTTTTCATGGCTTCTTGCATTTATTAGCAACTTAAGTTTTGACACATTTCGATTTTTATAGCTCTCTTCCTCCAAACCCGCTGAAGCGTTCATGGCCCGATGGGTTCAGCGCAGCAGAGCCGGCATGCCTGGCAGTGGCACCCTCACCTTAGGTATTTGGTGTTTTTCTGAAAGCTTCAACACCTGGAGTCACCACACCACCTGAACTCACGACTCCCGATCTCTTTTGACCAAGAGCAACTGGGTTCCCCATCTTCACAATATGAATTTTTAAGGCCCCAAACCAGCAGCTGGCTAAAAAGGGGTCGACTTTTATTATTTGTCAGGAATCTCCATTTCTAAGCTAGCCCAGCTCTTGCAGGCTCTGGCTTGTGATTTCAGGGTGTTCGGTGTCGGCAATCCTGAGACAATTCCCGTTTTGAGGGCACCTCGCTGTAAGCGCTCCCTCCAGGCGGGGGGGGGGAACCCACGCCGGGGGGTGTCCTGGGGCRTTCCGCGCCGGCGAAAAACACCCTGAAGTACTTCAAGCTTAATACAAGGGGCACGTGCTCGATTCTAGTACTAACCAATCCTCCTCTGGCAGCAGCTTTTATTAGAATGGAGATAGTACATCAGTGTATTCGCTCCGCGCTGAGTTTCAGGTAAAGACAGTCAAAAAAGAAATATGTACAGACACAGGAGAAATAAAATGTTTACAAATTTAAGAATTAGATTTGAGAAACTAATATCCTTTAAATGGAGAGTAATTTTTAGATTTTTTTTTTTTTAAATACTCTCCAAAAATTTCTGAGGAAATAAAATCTAAATAATTGTTCACCAGGACAGTTTAGTGTTTCTCTCATGCTAAAAATATGCACAAAAGCATCATGATTTAAGTGCTGTGCTCCATTTCTTTTCGTAGAACTAAGTTAAACACACTTTACCACTTCATAATTCCACAAACTGTAACCTACAATACTTTAAATACTCAAACTAAGCACAATTAATAGAAAATTATAACTGGCCAATATGTATCAATCTAAAGAATCCTCCTCAAAATATCTTATTTCCTTTTTTTAAAAAAAGTCAAGTTAATTTTGTATTTACCAACTACCAGAATATTTGCATTAAGGCAAGAAATGATGTATATATTAACAAATTATGCAACTTACATCTACAAATACTGGTCTGCTCAGATTTTACACAAAAGTTTCTAGAGAAGAAAACTTAAAATGTTTAAGTTATATTACAAGTGGCAAAAAAAAAAAATCTTTCTTTGAAGAATAGTCTACTATAACATTCTTAATGCTTAACTCACCTTAAATCAAACATTTGATACAACTTTCGTTCTTGTTTGTTCAAAGATCCAGTGCTCTTCAGTTAGATGTGGATTCCAATCGAAATGGTTTTACCCGAAATGACTGTACCACAGCGATGCGAACCCTTTTAAAGGCTTAAGCTAAATCAGCCCCGGTAAAGCTTTTCATGTCAAATAAAAAAAGGATTTCAACTGAASCATTAAGGAGCATCTGGTTTTGACATTGCCATAATTACCTGTTTATTTCAGAACTACTTTGAAGGTGGCTTATGGGTCCCTGCCTAAATACTCTGAAAAACAGAAGAGAGCACGCGGCTCCTCAAACGCACGKGATCCGGTGATTCACAGAAACGACCCCAAGGCATCAGCTGAGCCRGGGCGAACGGTCCGGCTGAGCCGCGAGCTCTGCCTCCGAGCGCTGATGGAGAAACCTCTCCCCGCGAGCTCTCCTACCAGACACTCTGAATACAGCCAGGCATACAGTAGACCCCAGTTCGTTCATGTTCATAATTACTGTATTTTATAAGTAAGAAGGAGGCACAAGTCCATTTACACCTCATAATTCTTAACCCCAGTCAGACATGCTTCAGGGGGCTCTGGCTAAGGGCACCCCGCCGACCACCTGAGTGCGAGGAATCCGCGGAGCCGAGGGCTGGACCACGGGAGGCACCGAGCTCCCAAACCTCCGTCCAGCACGCTCTAAAGCACCGGGAGGTTCTGGTGAATTGGGGTATTTTGAAGCATCAAGCTACTGAAAAATAGACCAAGTGTTCTGAAACCAGAAAATGAATGACCTACAGACTGGGGAGGAAGGGGCACTCAGCACCCCCAGCTCAGGACATCCTGAAGCAGTTCGACGAGGATCCTGCAGCACCCACAGGGACTCTGCTGGGTCACGCGTTGGATGTGCCCACGCCATTCACGGACTTCGCAAACCGGACATTTATCTCACGTTTGGTACATATTTCGAACTCCCTTAGAGACCATAACACACCACGCGCTCATCTTGGGCGTATGTCAGTGACATTTGCTAACGTCACGAAGGTYGTTTCCGTTTTGCATCCAAACTCTGCAAACTCAGAAGTGATTCTTTCCTCAGGGTTTGCAGAAAGTCTTACAAACAATTTACTACTGACAACGGGCACGGGTCCCAGCGCGTTACATCCAAACACAAACTTGTGCCCTAAGAACTCGTGTACTCCAACGTCCTAAGGGTGGTGTGTTTTCTTTAAAATACCTCTCTTTACCAAAACACACATATAKTAGCCTATATTGATACAAGCATGTGAAAATAAGGCATCTGTTCTGAAAGCATTACTCTCCAAAGTCCTGCACTTAAAATTGTCTAAAGAGTCTTAATCTTTCTCAATACTGCCTGCTCACGCTTGATAAGTAAAAAACTCGTAATTCATGTGAAGCAGAAAGATCAACAATAAGTGACCTTATTGTTACACCGACAGCGATACCTATCCAGACAGCTATAGAGTGGGTGAGAGTATTTGCAAAGCCAGAGAGTTTAAAAAACAGTCAGAACTGATTACTTGCACAAAACCCTGTGGTTCAGAGTACCGTATTCACTATTCGTTATTTTCCTGCCTCAAAGTTCCAGTGACCCACTGAAGGAACATGAATTAACAACTTCAAACAAGCAACATCAATAATAATAAATGAAAAATCAAAGCTGTCAACAATTTATAAATAAACTGCATACTGAAAATTCACTTGTTTCYAAGTAAAAACTTATGCAACTACTCCACACAATCAAAAAGTCCATTTGTTTACGTACAGTTCTAAGTGGAAAAGCAGAAAAAATCATTGCAATTGCTCCTACAAGAGAAGAMAAATGAGATTTCAGATTCCTCATCCAGTCCATTCCCAAACTTTCCCATGACAGTTCAGTTCTGACCCCACTGACTTTAGTTTTCATCTTCATTACTAAGATTGTCCGTATTTCTGAAACCCTGTCATACAAGAGTTGGGATCTAAACTCCGCTGCTTTCTGTGATGCTTTTTGCTATCTCCACGTCACATTTTTATTTCTTTGCACCACTTACTTTTGCATACGTTAAAGGTCAATGGTTTAAAGCCAACATCCAATTGCTCTTAATTTTCATCAAGTGGAAGAAAAAATGTTTTAAGAGAACTTTTTAACTAATATAYCAAATTTATGAAATAATGACTATACTAGAAAGTTARWWATATWTTWTA
>JASVER010000014.1:13907410-13940867 GCA_030449065.1 Oceanodroma leucorhoa | reverse complement strand
TAWRAWATATWWYTATTTTCTTTACTTGGTATTAAAATACCAAGAATGTGCACRCTGTACTTCTCTGAATATAAGCCTTGTATCATCATGGTACAAACCCATTTTTAATGGAAAAAGCAACCAAGAAGTATGTCATGGATACTGAGCTAAAAGACATGTAAGTGAACAGACTTAGTTTAAAAACATCTTTATGTCAAAACCCTGAAAACTCCCATTTTCAGCTTTTAACCCATGCAGAAGACTATGTTTCAAGAAAGAACAATATTTGACAGAGGCCTAAGAATTCAACTAGAACCAAAAGAAAATCCAAATAAACARTAAGAAAATAGAAATAGTACAGAGCTTCAAAAATCTGGTAACTAGCAGCAGAAAATGTAAATATTGCATGGTACTATTTTTAAGTAACAACATGTTTTCCAATGATGAAATTTACATTGGAATATGTCCACAAAAATAATAAAAAAAAAATTGTTGGAGCCAATTTATTATTGTGCCATTAGCGTAGAACATCGAGTGTATTCTAAAAATATATGAGTGACTTGTCATCTCTTATATGCACAAATGAAACAGTAAAATTTGGAAAAGCCCACTGAGCACTACTCTCTATTTCACTACAGCCCAATTTATCATTGTCACATAACAGACGTGAGTAAAAACATTTAAAAATGATAACTTTTAATTACTGGGATAAATACGGTTATATCTGGTTTGGGTGACTGACAAAACTGAAAATTGATCTTTTAAACCTCAAGGAAAAACAATGACAATATTCCAGATATTAGTAGTTAACTATTTTTTTAGAGCATTTTCACCATTCTTAAAAGCTGGAATATTTTTTTCAACATAACTATAAGTGTATGTATTTAACCAAGGACTAAAAATCATAAAGCAGGTTAATCAGAGATCTRATTTTCCTGGTTTCAGTTGAGCTCTCTGCTAGACCTAGCGGACAGAGAGATGGAGACAGAGGAGCAGAGCAAGCGTTAGAAAAATTATACAGTTGTTCTTACAAATTCTCTACTTCTAGTGCTTGAGCTGTTGCTGTCTAGATTCCAGCCAATTCAACATGCCCACTGAGAGGTGGTTTGTTTAATGCTCCCAGGTGCACTCTCTACTGCTGTCTGCAACGTTTGGAGCATYCCCAAGATGACTCTGCCTAGAGCTTGATGTTCCACCTTCTTAGATGGACGCAACCTTTTTCATCATTTTGTTGGTAGGTCCTGGGTTTTCAAACTTAACTGTGATACTTAACATTCCTTTTTTTTTAAAACATTCTTCAGAGATTTCACTAAATCCATTTATTAACTGATCAAGAGTCTGATTTTTCTTTTTTGTAGCTGCAGTTTGAAATATTAAGGCTAGCTCTTTCAGTGCTGTTGTCAGCTGAGTACACTCATAAACACATAAAACAACAGAAATATCTGGGTCAGTTTGGAGTGTCAAAACTGATGGTGTTGTAAATGGAGTAGGTTTTCTTGTCATTGCGACGTTTTCTAGGGTTTTTTTTTTTCTTTTTAACATGTTTCCTGTATACTTTTAACCAAAGAGCATCAATGGTATCATTAAGAGTGGGTGTAACGGCTGAACGCTGAGCTGGTGTGCCCTGCGTGGGCACACTTTGCACTACTTGCTGCAGAACGTCCACGAGGCTCTTCAGCTTTTCCTCTTCTTCAGCTGCTTCTGTCCTAGACGGAGTTGTTTGAGGTGCTGCAAAAGATTATTAAACAGCTTTTAAGTCGTGTGTTCATGCAAATGTCAGATGTACATTTGCTATGCTCACCCTTGAGTCAACATCACAAATAACAAACTTTAGTACAAATGCACTTTTGCTAGAATAATTATAATCTTCAAATTTACAGAAAATCCATTCGTTTTGCCATACTAGATGTAGCCCTGCTTTCTTGAAGGGATGAATAATGCAGTGAATTCTCCAGTTCRCTCCATCTCTGCAGCGAAATGGAGTTTTTTTCCATGCCACTCTTGAAAGCCGCAGTTTTTATGCCCTAACGAGCATGGGAAATGTGCATGGGATGCCTTCCTGAAGAGCTTATTTGTTTGAAAAAGGTCCTGCTGCTTAGCATGCAGCTGAATTGTGGATCGTTGCTGYGCAGGGGAAAAGTTCTTACCATGGACTACAGCACCGACCGCATCTACAGCTGAAATCTCGGTAGGTGAGGATGGATCATCATCTGTCAAACACAAAAACTAACTTTAATCACATCAGGACTTCCAGCTCATTGAAGTGATAATATTCATCGCCAGATTACCGCACTGAATTTTTTAARTTCAAATTAAGACGGACTACTGTAAAAAAACTGGGGTGGAAGGAGACAACTTTAATCAAAACATTATGCCTAGAGAGGCCTGGAAACTCAAAGTTAAGGCTACTATTTTTAGTAAAGAAGCAATCAAACCAGGCCAAGAAAAAAAAAGAAAGAAGTGTATTTGTGAATATATTCTTTACAATACTCACAACTCATAAATTTGCTTCTCCTCTAGATGCACTATGTGGGGAGAACATAGGCTTTTTCAAGTTTAAAAATGTCAAAATCCAACTTGCAAATGAACACTTTCAAATGAACATTTTTTATTTACACTTTGCTTTCCTACCTTTTTTCTTGGAAAAAAATTACAGCAGGTAGATTCTAAATAGCTACGCAGACTGCATGCTGAAATGCAAGAAATGTATGTACAAACTTCCACACGTGCAAAACTTTGACTATGAATTCATGTACATTCAGGCCTAAAAGCCTCATATAAGGCCAGTGGCCCTACATGTATACAGTATATTCTTTTATCATTAGACTTAGTATTTCTGAACAGTACAGCACAACRAAGAAAGTACAGCTTTTGAAGAGTACCGTACAACTACAAGAAAGTACCGTGCATTCTTTAAAATAACTTACATCTCAGAAGCAGTTTCTCTACCCAGAGCTATTCTAAAATATTGAACCGAGTTGGTCATTGCTAACAACTACAATAAAATGTCACAAAATTCACAGCATATCACAAACTTTTGAAAAACAGGGAAACCACATTATTATGTTTGAAAAACTTGAAATCGGAAAACGTTATGATTATTGTTCCTACATCATCATTAAAATCCTAGCACTGGAATAGTGTGACATATCAAAACTAAGTGACATATTATAAAAACTGCCACTTGGTGAAATTAATCCTCTTCACGAGGAATAAATAAGTGTCTTTAKGAAGGGGTCTACCCTGCAAAATTTTAATTTTAAATTCATGCAAGTTTTTCCATACTGGGAACCTGTCAGGATTGCCTTTTGTCTCCCTTGACATTGCTCCCATAAAAATCAACAGGAAAGCTTCCTAATAGTTTCAAGAGCAGAAGAATTTGGCTTATCATATACACAGTAGCACCAAAACAGAGAGTAATTAATGAAAAAAGTCTTTGGCTTTAAGGCAAAGGAAAAAGAAACGAGACACTTTACACTGATGAAAAGTACACCAGAATGTGGCTAATCATATCTATCTGGGTGAGGAAGATCCTTCYGTTCAAAGAATCGCTCACACTCCGTGAGCACAAATACAAATAAATACAACTGTGTTCCAAAGTCCCCTCATTAAAAGTACCTCTACACGTTTTGCATTCCTGAAATTACGTTGCAATGCTAAAAGAAAGAAAAATTTTTAGAAACATAATCAGTCACTCAGCACAAACACAGCCAACGTGATCTCAATTTGATACATAGGCTTGAATGTGCTGTTCTCGGTACTTTATAATCTTCTGCTTTGAATAGAAGTTGCCATGTCATAAGCAGTTCTGGTAAAGGAAAGCTGCACAGCTCTATTGTGAAAGAACAGAAGAGAGTGGTCTCTTTTTTACAGCTAGGTTTCTTTTTACGCAATGAGTCCTCTGAAACTTGTACRGATTTTTTCTGAAACACAGATTCCCTTCCAAAGCTGGAACTTGCTTCAGAGGATCAGAACCTCTAAAAACACAGAGAAAATGAATCATTTTCCCATGTAGCATCTTAATAAAGGTAGTATATTGAAGCATCCTACCTAGCACCTCAATGCAGTCTAACCACCTCCAATGAAACGCKGTGAAGCCTCGCTATTGACCTTCTAGAGAATCTGACACATCTCCTTTCCCCGTGCCACACTGCCCTCAGGATCCCCCAGGTGCGTATTTGAAAGCGTTCAAGTGCTCACAAAAGTTCAGAGGTTTATTTTGGGGGGATTGACTTCCACCTTACCTAATCAGTTCATCCTAAYGATTTCAGAGCCAGTTAGAAATAAAGCTAGTCACAATTTGCCTGTATGACACTGCATGCTTACTGGTCCCTCCTGAGCAATACAAAAAAGCAGCTTTGGAAAAAATACATGAAAGGTAATATAAAAATGAGATCTGATCTTCTACTGCTAGATAAAGGAGCTATGCAAGTTTCCACCTCAGCTATTAAATAACTTGCACAGCAGAACAGGACTAGTGAAATACCAGCGTTTGTACAACCGCTTCTCTGGTGTGATCATTACAATGGCTACGTTACTATCYAGGTCATTTAAAAATTGCGCTTCAGTAAGTCTCCAAAATTAAAAAGATACACGATGGGAAAAATGTCAAAGACAATATTGAACCTTGAAGCTTAACAGTAAGGCTGTGTTGCAGYAACTGCTCAACATAAATACTTCAAATTGTTTCCTGATTCTATGTTTTTCTGAGAGACAGGCAATGCAAAATAGTAAGAATTTCACAGTTAAAGCCTTCATGGTTAATCAGGAGCCAAAAGCTAGGAAACAGAGCTGCAAACAGAACTAACTGTTATAAAATCAAATTAAAATGTTACACAAACATTTATTTGCTAAAAAGGGTGTGTGATTTTTTGCTGAAAGAATGCAAATAAACTTCTGACTTTCTCCTGTCTCTCCTGAGGCTTCACAATACCTCAAAATGTACGGAATAAATAAGATTCTATAACTTTTTCAGYTAAAGCTTGGTTTACAGAACAGCATCCACACAAGAAATCATGTTTGGAGCAAGGCTGAAACCACAAAAGAAAAAAAAAAAATTGACCTTTAATGACAAAGAGCTTTCCTCACATGATCAGTTCTCTAACAAGTGAGGTTTTACAGAGACCTTCATGCAGTGCTTTCAATAGCATGAAGTTTTCTAATTTCATAATTTAGATAAACAATCTTAATGACTAAAAATTAACCTGAGAACAGGTAAAAAAAATTACAGCTACGCCCTTACTCAAGGAATGGGAGAATTTGAAAACCTAAGGGATCTCAAAGGGTTTACAGTGGAGAAAGTATACCGATTAATCCRTTTTGTCTGTGGAATTACAAAAAAAACCATCCCCAAACCCACACTGTAATCCAGAAGATGGAAAGCCTCTCTGGTTACTACACTGYGATTTGTCATCTCTGGAGGACAGATGTAAATTGGAAAGAGAGGAAGAGGACCAGGGCTGTCAAGAAAAATATTGATTCGTACTCAGCTGTCTTCTTTAAAATTTCCTCCAAACCTCYCCAGAATAGCAATTCGTGCAGGAGCAGGCGGCCCATCAGCTGCGACTTGACATTGCATCCCCTTGCCCGGGGGCTCACCAGAAAGGCCGTCCATCCACTGAAATGGCAGTTACCATCCCACAGAAGATGCTGACGGACTAAMTGCTGTCAGCTGGGAACTCAAAAGGCATAGCTATCATATGGACTGATTTCTTAAACGTGTAAAGAAAAAAAAGATATGTCCCCTCCTCTATATCCACAGAAAACATTTATAAATGCTACCATCAAGTAAACTGTCAACAGAATAGAAATATTATAAACTCTGGTAGCATCTGCAAGTGCCTTCTGCTCTTTCCTAATATTCCTTATGCTTCAGCTAGCAACAGCCCTACAACTTCTACCGTGCTGGGAACAGTATATGTAAACGAGGAAAGGTTTCAGGTAATAGATGCCCTTTAAGAGGTTTATCTCGCATTGCCTTGAGATAAGAATAGTGTTTTAACAGTCTATTCAGGTAGAAGTTGGCAGAGACAATGTAGAAGTTTTATTACTATACAGGAGGCAAAGCCTAGTATTATTTTTATTTCTGTAAGATTTTCTATAATGGCTAAATATTTAAAATATATATTCCATAAAAAAGTACACAGAGGACTGTGTGAAAAAGCCAYAGATTTGCTCCAGTTCATTCAATCTCTGAGCAAGAACGTAAAGTCTTTTGGTCTTCTCTAACAAGTCATTGCTCAGCAAACAATCAAAGGGAAAAAGGTGTTTTATGCAGCATGACTAACACGAGCAACGGCTTCCCGCAGGCGCACRTACAATTAACCACCAGGCAGAGTCCTCTGTACAAACTGAAATATCAAATCTCTTCCGTGCCTGCTCCTTTCGAAGGTTAAAGAGTGACACGCTATGGAAGAACACGAGCTGGAATAAATTCACGAGCTTTCCTCAGGTGGGTAACAGCGGTCGTAGAGGCGTTCCCCCCTCCTCGGCTGCCCTTGCTAGCCCGCACCAGCGGGGTACGGCCAGGCTGACGCTGCCGGGCTCCCCGTCCTGCTCGCTCGCTGTCTGAACTCCCAGTAACACATCCGACAACATCACTCGTGATAAAGTCTTGATTTAAGCAAGAAGAGGAGTCTCGATGTAAGTTACCATTTCCATCAACAATAGACTAATGCACTATCACTAAGCAAACGCCTGTGGTTTGGGTCATAATCAAATACTTCCAGTGAAACARATGACAAGCTTTGAAATGAGAGAATAATTTGAAGAAAGAGGTAGAAAATGCAATGAAGAAAATGAAATTTTAAAGCAACATTAGTCACGGGAGATGACGACTGTGGGGAGAAGATGCACCAGTCACTCATCACTGCATGCTCAGCCTCGCTTGGTGGCAGAAAAGCTCAAGCATTCACACCAGATTGCTGCTTTAAGCGCTGCAGAAGAGCTATTTCAGCTTGCCACTTCCCTAAATACGTTGAGCATTATGTTCCTCTAGGCCCCTCATGATGTGATGGAGTAACAACCCTTAACCTATAACTGACAGGACATAAATATATTTTTATAAGCACACAGAAGCTACGTGGCTTCTAGGCACTTACAACCACCTTTTTAAAAGAAGTACTAGGAAACACTGAAAATAATATATCCAATGCCACTAGCTTCAGTAGTATAATGATAGTCTCTTTAAAATTTTTACTGGTATTCAGTATTTTAATTTGGGGAGGAATTGTGTATGTAGCTAAGCAGGTCAGCATCCCTTTTATGGATAATTTTAACGTTTCCTATCTGTTTTCACACGCTCRGCACCACGAATAAAGCACAGCACAAACCATGATGGTTCCTGGGAAGTTAAACAGGCATGTGAGCCCAGGGCCAGCTACACAATAAATTGGTGACGGCCCACGGAAGGGGCTGCTGCATCGCCCTCGGAAAAACCTCAGACTGGTGGGATTTTGGGTAAAAGAAGGGGGGGGGGTGGGGGTGGCGTGTGTGCAAAACCCCAGCACCTCTGTGCCCCGGTGCTGGGAAACACATTGCCGACTCACCGCCGGGCAGCCCCGGTGCTGCGACCGCCAGCAGCACCATCGCCTAACAGCCCCGGTGCCGTCGGGCCCCCCCTTCCCAGCCCACCCGTCCCAGGCAGGGAGCTGGGGAACAACTCACCTCCACCGGCGGCTGGACCCGTGCAGCTGAGAAATATGCTGAGTAAATGAATAAAGTCCGTTTAAGTGTTTGGCGCTCTGGGGGTTCTCTATCACCACATGTGGAACACCGTAAAACCGAACCGTTTTTAGGATCCAAAT
The DNA here is from genome assembly GCA_030449065.1 of Oceanodroma leucorhoa. Taxonomy (NCBI): domain Eukaryota; kingdom Metazoa; phylum Chordata; class Aves; order Procellariiformes; genus Oceanodroma; species Oceanodroma leucorhoa. The sequence continues at coordinate 13,933,083 of JASVER010000014.1, read as the reverse complement.
ATGAAATTACCACAGTCACAATTTGCTGCTATTGGGGCGGAGAAATAGGCAGCTGTAGGCAGGGTGCACGACCAGCAATAAATAACAGCTTCACCGTACCAGCGGTGCCGACTGCCGCTGTGCCCTTCGGAAACCACCTACGGACCCTCCTAACCCCGGGGTACTTTTTGTTGTGCTTTTGCAGGGACTTTGGGGCTCGAAGTAACCCTTGGGAAGAACCCCAGGGARGCAGTGCATTTTAATGAAACACTGTTAGCTGCTTTAAAGCTYTGCATTACAACAGCCTTTCCAGCAGTCCCAGCGCCCCACGGCACAGATGCGGGCCGTGCAGGAGGAGCYGTGTCCCGGCCCTACGTGCTCGGGGTGTGACGGGCGAGAAGCGGGACCCAACATCAGCTTTGTGCTGCGGCCTCTGCCACGGATGAGATCATCCGGGTGCCGGCTCTCCAAAGAAACCAGCTGAGTTGTGGAGCACAGGATTGACGAGGGAGCAAAGAGGCGGAGAGGTCCACGCACGCACCCACACCTGACCCCTCGTCAAAGGGATTGATGGGAGCATTAGTTGGTTACACCGTGATTTACTTCTCTCTTGATTATAAGTATGTTAAAAGAATCAAATGATATTGCCCATCATTAGCTACTGCTTTTAAAGTGATTGTTCTGGTTACACATTTCCTTTAGGAAATAAGAGGGTGAATTAGAGGTGGCTGCAACCTATATCAAATTGAGAATGATTTAGTGCAGTAATAATCCAGCTATTAGCCCTTATCCACAGCCACTTGCTAAGGAAGGTCCTGAAAGAATTTTGAACAAGTGACAGTAAGAAGAGTCCAGGATTGCTTGTTCGGCTATTGCTAGCAATATTCCCCCAGTTAAATAAGATAACACATCTGAGATGGTTAAATAAGACAATGGTACTGAATAGTTACATAAGATAATGCATCTGAAATATGAGGAACAAATTCCTTATCGTTTAAATGCTTCAGAGAAACAAGCTTCACACAGAGTGCCCTGGAGCATTTTTCTTTACAGACCACMGACACCACGTTATCACTTCCAGAGAGGGACTGCATTAGTATGCTCTAGTAAAAAGGTCTCCGCTCTTCCCGTGACCTTGGTGAAGAAGCCACACCGCTCTACCCAACTTCAATGGCATTTTTCATCGCCTGTGGCATGGCACAATGCACAGCAATAGGAAAGGACAGAAATAGAAGAAAATTAGTGTATCCCTTGATATGAAGGGGAAAAAAACTACAACATCATGAAAATGAGTTGCTATTCATGACAGACATTAGAATTTCACTATTGCAATGGGAAAGAAGGCATCTAAAAGGTGTTAAAAATAAGCTTTCTACCTGATAGTCTCACAAAGTTTGGTCCTGAGGAATTAGCACATCACAGGAACGGCCATTCCTTGAGCAGCAATAACTGCAGCGGGGTCCTTCGGCAGAAAATGCCGGGCTTGCGTTGCCTAAGGAAAAATGGACTGTGAGCATTTATATTTAAAGAACAGTGGGAATGAAGTCTGGGAGACGCTAGCAGCAACTGACAGAAAAAAAGCAGTCTGTCGGTACTGGAAAAGACGTAATCTGCACTGAAACCTGGCTGTGCAGGCGCAGCGACTGAATGCCCGGCTTCTCCCACTGGAGGAAAAAAGGTTTTCTTTCTTGGAAAGAAATCCTCTAGAGGGAGTCAGAAAATTGTTTAAAGGATTTTTTTTCCCTTTCAGTCTGATAGTATCAAAGGACCAAGGGACCGCGAGCCATTCCACAAAGAAAAATAGTAATTAAAGAACTTCGCTTCATTAAATGAGGAATATTTAGAGCACAGCAGAGGCAAAAGGCTCATAAAGCAAACAGAAACATTTACACACAGAGAGGYGGGCGCTGGTGCGGCAAACTGCAGACCAAAGGGGAATCTGCCTCTCCAGGGAACTTCAAAAAAAAAGACATTTTCACCTGTCAAAGGGAGTTGTGGAAATAAAATCCATGCAAGCCAGAAGAGCTGTAGGGATGAAAGGCTTGCAGCGACAGTGCCAGGGCGAGAGTAGGCAGAGCAAAGCGCGGGTGTGGGAGGCAGAGCCAGCCCGCCAAGGTCAGGGCCGGCGGCGCTGGAGGATACGCCGTTACAGAGCTGTGCGCATCAGCACTTCCGAGATCCTGGTTCAGCCACCAGATACAGAAGTATAGTAAATATTTAATTAGATAGCAGTATGGCCAACATAGCATCACTGTTTGTTCAGGGAAGTATTTGAAATAATTTTAAATTGGAAAGTTATTTTAGGCTCTTTAAAAATCACAGCCGTTGTAAATGACTGGGGGAAATCCAGTCTCCTTTTTCTTTTCCCCAAAAAAGTTATGAACAATTTCATTATATCCAGAATTTATTATCCGCAGTTTGACAGGACACTTTTAACCTATTACAAAATTTATCGTTGTGATTTCAGTAACACTCTGTTGCTGTTTAACTTTATGTATGTGAATAGTCCCACAAAAATTAATAGAAATACATGTGTGAAAATGGGATTTCTGTTCCAGGAAAATGCTAGATTTTTTTTGTTTTGTTTTTGAAAAAAAAAATCTGAATCAGGATGAAAAGTTGATATTGCAAAACTAAGAAAATGGAAAACACATGGGAAAAGGAAAGTTTTCTTTTAGAGCCTCAAAACAAATTTACTAGAACATTTCTTTCACTTTGATGTCTGCATTTCAAAACAGAGAACACAGACTGGCCCAGCTACCCGTCTGCAGCATCCGAGGCACCGCTGTTGGAAGGGTGGTCTGTGCTGGGAGCGGGGGAAGCGGCTGGCCCGCCAGCCGTCACGTACCCCCTGCGAACACCCGGGCAGCAACTCCTGCCAGCCGGCGCTGCACCCGCCGGGAAGGGAACGCTTCAGCGTGGCTGTGACCAAACTGCAATTCCCCGTGGGCAGCAGGGCTGTTCCAAATGCGGCACCTGGCTGGAACTGCTGAGATAGGAACCACCTCAAAATATGGAAAATAATAACATCTGAAGTCTGAAAGTCAAACGAGACCCTTTACGCTATCAAATATAAAATGAGGTGGGAAAGGCAAACCAAAACATGATTTCAATTTTTGAAGATTTTATATTTTTTCCCCAAACGTTACTGAAACATCAACACATTCATTTTAAAAAAACATATGCTTTGATAGGAAACTTCTATCCAAACATTTCTGCCCATTCCAGTTCAGTCCCTAAACCAAATCAGTGAGAACTCGATCCTGAGGTTCCTCTACCAGCAAAGCAGTTGGACAGAACATGGCACCCACTCCAGACAAAAGACTTCAGACTTTTTACTGCATCTCTCTCAAAATAAAATTTCTTTTTGTTGAGAGTGTTGGCAGCTCAGGCTCTGGCCTACCTTTTGSTTAGTTAAAATGCAGCCAGTTTAGAAATGTAGGCTCACCCCTCTAAAACAAGTCTCGCTCGGAGATGAATCAGGCTTGACACCGCTGCCAGGTGGCAGCAGCAGACGGAGTACCGCAGTACTCCCAAGGGCTAGCAGTGGCAGTGCTTACACGGGGTTTACAGAATTGGAAAACAGAAGGAAAAGGCTAACTTTGATATTTCATGCTGGCAACGCCACACCAGGGGCTGCAGGTTGTCACATTACTTCTGCACGCAGAGAGAAGTAAGCTTACGGACTGGACTGTTGCAGCGGGACTCCCATCCTCTTGTTCCTCCCCGTGGGCGTCCAGAGAACCCCCCAGCACCACGCAGCTGTTTCCCCTGCACCCATCAAAGCCCCCAGCCCCATAAGGGGAGGTTCTTGTATTGCATGGCTTGCAGGAGCGGAATCTGATTCAGAAACGACTTCCCAGGAACAATCCATGTGTCTCTCTCCACGGCTTTTCAACCTCTACCTGGCGAACGCTGGGCTACTGGAAGGGGTGAGGCAGACACAGGGGTTGCCAGGTTCCCAGTGACAGCTCCGTACGCACCCCTGCTGCCAGCATGGTGCAGGCCCCAGGGAGCTCCCCTAGGAACAGTCCCCCCGCTCACCCACCAAARATGCCCTTCCCCAGTCATCACCAGTCACCAAAGCCCCAACAATACTGATTCTGCATGTTATTCGGATTTTTTTTACTTTTTTGACTACGGTACACTTGGAACWATCTCTGGATTGCTGCCAAGCACGCTTCTTCCTTGAAATCTATAGCCCCCTAATTCCCTCAAACAAAAAAAACCCCAAACCAACCAAACAAAACCCCAACAAACCTCACCCCCCCACAGCCCCAAAGCCCCCAAAAAACCAAAACAAAATCTACACCCACTTTTTACTAGGGCATCTTGTTCCAACTCCTCAGTTTCCTCTTGTTTAAGGGAAAGAATATTATGATGCATCTTACAAAACACATCCCACCTTTGTAATACTGTATTATTAGCTAAAGTAAGAGTYTGCCTATGCACAGATTTTGTACCAATACAACTAACTACATTTGTTTGGAAACAAATACAGTTAATTCATAAAACTTGCTAGTATCAATGTAATTATATTAGTATAAACTTATCGATGTAGTTCATGAAATCCCTTAACTACTATGCTTAAATGCATGCATAATTGTGCTTAAACCAGCTCTAAATTTGACAAACATATGCCTGACATTTTTAAAGCTCTAGTAAAGAGTATGTTCAAATGAACCCCTTAGAGACCTCAAATCTAAATTAGGAATCTGAGATAACAGGAACACAGAGATGGCATTAAGTTCCAGAAAATACGTTCAGGCCTTAAGCCTAACAATTTGCCTAGACACAAAATTTCTTGGAGCTCTGCTTGCTATTTGGTGTTACAAAGCATTCTGTGTTGATAAACAGTAGAATTTGTTAGAAAACAACTGGTATTTAAAAGCTCTTAGGAAATAGTTTTACTGGGACACAGAGGGAGTTCACAGGCAGCCAGTCACCCCCAACAGCTGTTGCACCTCTGCCAGACTCTCCACTGGTATATTCTACCTAACCATTAGAATTAATTTGCTCTTTTCTCCCCCTACTACGTGACTATGCTGGTGACTGCTACTAACAAAGCTGCTAATGTCTCCGTATTCCTGGYCAATCTATGCCAAAGGAGCAATGGTACAAAATACACTCTTGGAGAGGCTGCTTTGGCCAAAACAGAGATAAAAAGTGCAAGAATGGAGTAAAGGTTCCATAAAGTGTGACTGAAGAACAGACAGAGAAACAGCCAGTACCTGGCAGGGCTGACAAAGCTAAGATTTTCCTGAATAACGTGTTGGTTCCACACTCACAGAGTGTGCTGTAGCCTGCATGAATCTTGTGGCCCTTTTCTTCTCAAAAAAACTGACAATACATCCCCGGAGTTATGAACCACCACCCCCCCCCCCGTCACCTCATGGCGGTCAGAGATGCTGGGAAAAACATTGGACAAAATACCCTCTCTTGAAAGTGAGCTCTGAGACCAACTGTGGAAAGCAAAAAGCCTGTGAGGTCCTCTGCTCATTACCAGTGTGTGCCGCTCTGGGCTCCCCAGTACAAGACAGACACGGACTTGTCCTAAAGCAGGTCAAGTGCAGGGCCACAAAGATGATTAAGGGACTGGAGAATCTTTCACACAAGGAGARGCTGAGAGAGCTGGGACTCTTAAGCCTGGAGAAGAGAAGGCTCAGGGGGATCGTACCAGTGTGTATAAATACCTGATGGGAGGGAATGAAGAGGAGGGAGCCACACTCTTCTCAGTAATGCCCAGTGACAAGAGGCAATGGGCACAAATCAAAAAAAAAAATTGAACTGTCATCTCAACACAAGAGTGAGGGTGGTCAGACACTGGAGCAGGTTGCTCAGAGAGGAGGTACAATCTCCAAACCTGACCTGACACAGTCCTGGACAACCTGCTGTAGTTGACCCTGCTTCAGCAAGGGGGTTGGACTAGCTCATCTCAAGAGGTCCCTTCCAACTTAAATGATTCTGCAGTATGAGTCCCATCGGTGAGTTTCGTGCAATTCAGAAACTCCACCAAGAAAAAAAAAATTAAAAAAAAAATGAAAAAATCTCAAACCATTATCAAGTTCCTGTGCATTACTCATACAAAAATAACCCAAGGGGGGGGCAAACACTTTCCGGTCAGCAGTGCTGGCTCCATTAGAGAAGCCCTAGTGATTTATCTGTCAATACCAAATTGGCTAGCTACGGTCTTGCAGCTGGAGAGGAGGCAGTAGTGAATGCATATAAATGTTGTGGAGCCACAAAGCAAGATCTGCGACAGAGAAAAGTCATTCTAGATGTCTCAACTTCTCTTATTGCAGACCTACAGCACTTCCCAGTCAGGGCCAGCTGGCTGACCCTCAAACTGGTATTTGTTGCATGAACTTTCTCAAACACACGCACACACCAGGGAAAAAAAAAAAAAAAAAAAGCAGCATGTTCTTCTACATCAGTCCCTTTCTCAGTGTCACTGGGTCTAGATCTATTGCCTATCTTTACACAAGCCTGCAGCAGCCGGCTGGAACTCGCCAGTGTGAGGAATGCAGTGCAGATGCACATCGCTCTTCCTCTTCGCTAGGGCCTGTCTCTACTTTGGGGGAGGGGGGGGGGGAGTAATATCAAGGAAACTTATGGTATAAACCAAGAAGCATCTCAAGGATTGCTCAGTTTGAGGTTAAGTCCCAAATTTCAATTACYCCTGATACAACTCGTACAACACTCAGCACAGTAATTGCCAGACACGTGGCACACCTCCACCACAGTGAACCACGAGATGGCTTACCAGAACGATGACTACCTGTTTCAAAATGTTACCAGGCTCTTTGGCTATACCATTACTTAAAAGAGCTTAATCATAATGTACCTATACACTACAGGCACTCTGCTCTCTCAACAGTGGCTGAAATGCAAAATGCTTGATGCAAATACCAAGACCCTGAGATGGGTTTCACATGTGGATGCACTCTAGGAACTCCTGGAGTTTTTTTATGCATGGTACCTTCAGGAATGAGGATCTTAAATACCTGGAAGTCTCAGGACAACACAAACAGCCTACAGAACAGGCACGCACAGCTAAAGGGAAAGTCAGTCTGCTCAAAGAAAATATTCCAAACTGATTCATTTGGGGGAAAAGATTAAAAAAGTTTTTTTTTCTTTCCAGGTTGTGAATTTTCTTTACATACCCTATAAACAAAAGGTGAAGTGTAACTGGTTACATTTTGTTTAAAGGAAAAAAAAAATTTCCTGCTTGCTGAGATCTTACATTGGATGCTGAGGTTTTGTCTCCCATGGGGTATGCGTAGTCAGAATCTGAGAGAGATGGTAGCAAAATTTGCTCTGCAAAGGAAATTGCTTTACTACAGGTGGCTTAAAATTATCTGGTTTCTATTTATGTTCATTAACTCAAATACCTGGGGAGAAGTAACGTTGGCTGAGGCTTCAAATCCTTGCCTTTGCAAGCAAGGGTTTCCAAAGCTGACAGCCCCCCATCTCCGGGTTATCCAGAGTCTCTCAGCAGAAAAAAAAATGTAAGCCATATTTCTGAAAAGATAAAAAGGATTTCTTTTCCATCCTGCTTTTTAGGCATCATGGAAAATATTTTTTAAAGAAATGACATTACAAACCACTTCTCCCCTTTCTGCTATATGCTACAAGCAGAAACAGCAGCTTTTTGAGAAACATCCATAGAAATAATAGATCACAAAGAAATGAGAGAACTGGAAAGAACAGAAACCATGAAGAGATTTTAGAATGAACAAAAAAAAAAAATTCAAAAGTTTTCTACTTACCTGATTTCCCAGCCACGAGCTGTCATCGTTCCCCAACCCCCCCAATTCTGAGGTCTGCATCTTAACCAGCTAAAAGCTATTAAATAGGCTGAGAATTAGCTTTGGACCCATGTGTATATTAGAACATCTGAAGGGAAATTAGGCAAATAATCACTTTTTATTCAGAAGCCTAACTCAATTTTAATATTAGAAGAGTACTGCTTACTTCCAGTCCCACCAGTTTTCCCAGAATCTCCACCCCATTAAACTTGCTTGGCGAGATATTGACTGACAACACATTTCCCCAATGAAATGCAAGTTAAGAATCACTTGATCGTCAGCATTCTTTGGCAGACTGTTCCTGAGAGTGTTTCACAGCCTGCTGAGGAGTCTAGGAGCTGATTAATGCTTCCTTAGGTACTACACACGCCTGATCTATACTGGTAACCCCTTTTGGGGACATGAGGATGCAAAGTCACATCTGGAGAAATCTTAATGTTCCACATGGATTGCTCAATCACTCTGTTCCTTCTTTTTGCTCCTGTTTGAGTGCTATGGCTAGTCACCCCTGTCATACTCAAATCTTTTCCATCTAGTGTCTGCCAAAGATCAGTATCGGTGGAATAGTAAATTTTGTAGAAGGCAATTCTAAATGATATTACTTTCAGATTTTCTAACAATAACACCACAAAATAGCCAAGCCAGTTATTTCTGCTGAGGAACACCACATCTGCAAATCATGGAGCATGGGTAAAAAGAAATTTCAATACAAAAGCCTTAGGAACATACTTATATAAAATAATGTTAAATTTAAAGCCAGACAGAAATGCCTTTCTTTTATGCAAATTTCATAGCATATGAATCCCTCCTGGTCCAAACTTTTGTATGCTAAGAATTTTACCTTATTAATTACTTTCTTTTCTTAAAATCAAGTACAGCTAGCAAAACGTATGCTGTGCTCTATGCACATAGCCCCTGGGCAAAAGACAAAATGAAGTCTGCTTTGAGAGATATGTTTACTAAATGCATGAAAGATTAACAAACTCTGTTTCTAGAAATCCAGAGATGCAGAATTCCAGAGCCAGAAGCCTAAGATAAGACCCTGGAAACTGCAGTGGATATGGCCAGAAAAATGTTAATGCTAACAAAGCGCTGCTGTAACACATTTTTTGTTGGGCTACAAGTTAAAAGCACTTTAACACAGATGACATTCACCAGACAGTCACAGTCATGCACACAAAGAGAAGACTACTTTGCTGTTGTTTTTGGAATATCTGACTATGTCGATTAGGCAATGGTTTCATTTCAGTGCTAAGTTACAGCCACACTGACAGCCAAGTCACATATACTTATCTTGAAGCAAGAATAAATGGGAAGGTTAAAAACATTGTGGCACTTCATGGCTGTTGTTTGAAAGACAGGCTGTTGTCCAGATACACATTTAACGTTCATTCTTCTACCTTGAAAGAAAGGCTAAGATGTATTCACTGCTATTAATGAATAAATAAGAAGCAGGTATGGTTATCACATCAAAAAAAGCTTCATAATGCAAGCTAGTGGTAGACCAACCCAAAACCAGTCCTTTCTATCAGCTTCACCAGATAAGCAACTGGCTTGTACTCTGCTACTCACTATTACAGGATACTCCCTACAATTTCAGTTATGAAATAAGAAGACTATTGGACCTCCATAACCAGCAGGTAGTGGGATCCACCTCCCTCATCTGAACACTTTCCCAGTGTTAATCTCGTAACAGCAGCAATTTTCTTTACCTCAAGGTCTGGTTCTTGTGAACTCTTATCTTGGGGAGAGCAGGCAAGGTTAGGCAACGAGAGGGCAACGGTACGGCTGAAGCCCACTTGCGGCACCTTCCAAGCAGCATGATTCCACAGGTCTGCACAACTGCAATTATGTTCAGGTTGTTTTACTTGGTCTGCCTAACCAGTAGTCATGTTTTTATTGTTGTTTGAGGTTCTGGATGGGGTGGCCTGGTTAACTCAAAGCCTGATTCTGAAGACTCCTCAATACATTTTTGCGCTCACTGACCTTAACTTGCTCATGAGCCTACCRCATCTGAAGGTGACATGGTCCAGTTTCGGTCATGGTGATACCAAGGATATGGACCCTGCTCCTTCTGCTCCACTGTCCCTTGGCACAGCTCATTCCAGTCCTCCTCTTGAAACGATCTGGAAAACCTCAAACAGTTACTGGTCTTCTGCTGAAATGATGGTACCTGTCAAAATGCAGACCTAGGCTTTTCCTCATCCTGTTGTCTTCTCCTCTCCACGTAGGATGGAAATCCCTAAAAGGTACTGGTATAGGCTAGCAACAGGGGACTATCTGACTTTAGGATTACCCCACTGAACTCACTGGGAAGCGATTTGTCAAGAGGAGGCACACCCTGGAAAACCATGGCATCTTGCAGGGATGTGAGATTGGAGGTGATCAAAGAATCGCCAAAGAAACTGTAAAATTATAAAAGGGCAGGACAGACCCACTTAAATCACTGTGGTGAGGTGGACTTGCCTGTATCAAAACCTCAATAAAATATTAAGGATCTGACTTGCCTTAACAGAGGGATTGCCAAGGAGATCAAAGAGGACAGCACCACTAAGGATCTCCAGAGCATTTCTTCCCCAATTTCAACACTTTAACCGTCAATTAAAAACAATGGCTTTATGTATATGTGATCAACTCTGCGACTGTGCTGTAAATCTGTGGGTTCCCACCCTCACTCAGGCCTCAAGTCAGCTGCAGGGGGATTCTGTCAAAACAGGATTAGGCCATGAGAGGAGGTGGCCAGAACAGAGTGAAGGAGATGGTTCTCAACAGAGGGAATAATATATGTGTACGTCTAATCCAAGACTTCAGGGGAGTGCCTACACTTTTTAATTAAAACACTTAATGAGCTTAATGTACCAGATTCAGTAACAGGACCTTTTGACAAGAATCTAAAGGATACCTCTTAAAAAAAAAAAACAAAAAACAACAACAACAAAACAACAACAAAACAAACCCCCCCCAAAAGACAAAACATGCTCTCTGTAGGCACTTTGGCACTCCTGTCCCTCCTTTATTGTGAACTTTTTTTGGGTGGAGTTTAGGTATTTCTGGAGAGTACAACATTGCTCTACGATTATAAAGTGAATTTGTGATAGAAGCCCTTTGTAGGAAAAAAAAATAAAATTTAAGTAGTATCTCCCTTTGCTTAAATTAATTTCCTACCCCTAGCTTTAAGTTCCACCCGTGTTTCCCTTGCATTCAGAGATGCTGAGTAAAGACATATTGTGAGTATTTACAGAAGGAAGGGGGAAAGCTGGAACAAGCTGAAGATTAAGTCAAGGGGAAGATATTTTGCTGGCATCTGCGAAAACCAGAAGTTGGTGAGCCACTGTCTTCATTGTAGAGGAACAAAAGGCCACCTTTAGTACCCACCCTTAGCTAGTAAATAATACAGCAGAATCTCTCCATTTTACCTCACAGAATAAAAAACCAAAGGTGACTTGTTTATATTATTGTATTGTCCTTGCACTAGTACTCTTCCTGGTACTAGACCTTACCTTTAGTAACCTGTATGCAGAGATGTATCTTCAAATATATATGACCATATATATCAGAGTGTTTTAGAAGTTCACAAACATACTAATTAATACAAAACACCCAAGTCATTTGACTTCTCATTTGTATAATCACTTGTCATGAACTTGTGTGTGAATTAGATATATGCCCAGTAAAACAAGTATAGCTCATCTGCATGCACAAAAGCTGAATTTGCATGGTCATTGCAAACGAGCAGATATATTTGGTATGCAGCTCTACATACCTGCACATGCTCCTTCAGCCTTTCTGTATTTTCAGAATCTGATCCTGTAAGTCTACCTGTTTCCTCAGATGAACACTCACCTTTCTTTACAAGCACACACTCTCATTCACGCTAGCTGGCATTCCTGTGTTTTCTGATGCCTGTAGTAAGATACCCCATAACTGCCAACTGAATTTTTTTTGTATCTGTTTTCACACAAATTAATTCGAGTTTCGAATGCCTGACTGACCCCTGGAACTGCTTCGGAAAAAACAGAGGGTGGCCACAGAATTTCCACATACAGAACAAGATTTGAAAATGCAACTCTACTTGCTTTGCCCATACTGCAGTGATTTCTAGAACTCTCAACTACCAGAAGAACTTAAAACGTTAATAAACCACAAACATTCATTTCCTATGGATTTCCACTCATGAGGCTGAGATAGGAAAGCAAATATTTAAGGAACAATGACAGAAAGAGTACATTTTTAAGATTACTGTAAAAACAGTAGAAGCAGACGTAAGAAAATAAACAAGGTTGTTATAATTTTGTATTTTCAAGAAAGAAGCTATTCATGAAGTATGGAGGAAAGAAGAAGAATGTATTTTATTCCTCCCCCATGGGGCTTTTAAATATATACAACATATCGCAAGCTCTGGGAATTTGCAAAAAGAATAATGCAGCACATAAGCAGTAATAACATTCAGAGCCTCTGAATATTTCCCTAGCTCATCTCCAAGCACACATTCCAGCGTAAAGATCTGTGCTTTGAGCTTCATTCAGAAGACACACAGAATGCTGAGGCACTTTGTACAGCTATTATCTGAAAAGTCTGACCCCGCAACAAATGACACTATAGAAGAAAGCTAAATTATCAAAACTTTATTTCAGCATTGTATGCTCAACAGGGTGTCTTGCATATCTGACTAGGCAGCCAATTTGCTGCTAGGTAAGCAAAGAATTTCTGATCCTGTTTGTACAACGCTGAACTCTAGCACACAAGAGGGTGAACCGTGAATATTGTGTGAAGCTCATTTCATTAAATTACTATTTTTGTTAATAGCATTTCTGTAAAGGAAAAGCACTTCCATTTACCCAAATGTAAATTTAGCTTAAACAGAAATGGGAATACATGATCCGTACAAAGAAAAACAAACATACAGGGTCTAACCACCCCGCTTCTTTTCTAAGTAAAGTCTTTTTATGCTTAGCAGATGACAAATCCTTTTGGTATATTCAATATCCACCACTTAGTCCTAGGTTTTGCCTTTGTCATATTTAAAAGAAAAGACAATAACATGTCATTCTCCAAGGCCTGAAATAGGAGTACTGCACTCAATATGGATAGTGATTAATAACAAGAAATCCTTCCTCTCTTTTTCTACCCAGATCTTTTCTGTCCCCTCCAGCATTTTTTCAATCTGAAAATCATTGTAAGATTTTGCTGGGTCCAGTATTGGCAGTTTGCTCCTCACCCACTGCAGTGCTCTGGGACTGTGCAGATAGGAAGGATGGATGTTCAGCCACTTGGCCTGTCGACTCACCCTTCAAAGTACCATCTGATATCCTTAGGCTTCTTTATGTTGTCTCTGAGATTCAAGATTCAGCAATGAAACCTGGATCCCTCGCATTGTAAGCGACACCCAGGATGAAATAGATCAGAAAAGTTAAGAAAAATCTAGTTATTCTTGTTAGCAAAGAACAAGTCCAGAGAAGAACAGCTAAGACTATCCTTGTAACAGATCTCATCAAGTATCTAGGCGCTTCACAAAAATGAAGGCTGAAAAGGGATAAAATTCCTCCGTCTAAGGGATACATACCTAAGGGATAAATATCAGAGAAGCAATGCTATTTGATCTAAAATATTGTCACTACGAGGATACAGCCAAACCACCATGAAAAAGTTAGATGGCTTATATCCACCAGAGACTTCTGAACAGCCCCAGCATCTTTTCCAGTTCCGTTTCTAGTTCAAGGCCATGCAACTTCCCCGTGCTGATCACACTTCACTCTAGGAACAGTTTTTCATTGACATATTGACCATCCAGACTAAGACCCTCATCGAGGAAAAAACTGCAGCTACTTATTACTGCCACTTCCATCACATAAATACCGGACTGAAAGAACGAGCTAAATAACTCTACAGAAAAGAATCTGATGGTTGCAGAGAAATTACAAGGTGAACGCGAGTCAACAGTGTTTGTTTATTCTGACAGCAGCACTGCACTTTATGGGGATCAAAGACAAATATAGCCCAGGTCACAGCTGGAGTACAGCACCCAGCTTTGGAATGTTGTACCTTAAGAAAGAGGTGTACCTCATACAGACTATATACAGAAGGCCAGTAAGAATGATGAGATGTTCAGCAAACAACCTACAAGGAAAGGCTGAAGAAACAGAGGAGGCTGGCCTGACMAAAAAAAAAAAAAAACCACAACACCACACACCACAAAAAAAAACACCAAACAAAACAAAGCCTGCAAGTACTTTAAATAAAGTGTTTAGAAAAAAAAAAGGGAAATACCTTTTTTACCTTTTTTCCTGTTCACAGCCTGTACGAAAAGAAATAGCCTTATACTTCAGCAAGGAAGATTCAGGTTAGACATTATGAGTAGCAAGGATGTCAAGGTGCCGGAGCAAATTATTGGGGAGCAGAAATTTCAATGTTACTTACCTCCAAGAGCAGCCCACATAAACATCTGTCAGGAAGAAAGTTATGTGTAGCTGACCCTGCCCTGAAAGGAATTATGGACTAGACTGCCTTCCATACTTCTGAGTCAATGTTTGATTATCTCATATTCTATCATTATTTATTTGTTTTACTATAATGTCTATAAAGTCTAGCCACTGACTCATGCCAAGCCCTGGGATAGGATGTGACAGAAATTCCACAATGTGCACAAAAAAGAAATGTAAGAGGCAACAGCAGAATAGAGAGGTAGGGAGGCCCGAAGAAACAGCAACACAGCATTGGTAGTCCCAACGGCACGTCAACAAGGAACTCTGAAGACTGTTGCAGTCATCATAGTAAAGGAAAATTAAGGGTTGTTTAGGAGAAGGCGTTGTTTATGGGATACTCCTCCTTGTATGAAAATAATGGTTTTAAATGCAACCAGCAGACAATGGAGGCTGGTACACTGCATCAAGCAAAACCAGTGGCTGACTAAGGTGAGGTGATGAGAAATAAGGCAGTGAGGGATCCGACACAAGGAAAAAGACTTCCTATTGAAAACACGAGAGCAGAGCACAAGAAACGGACGAAATATCTAACCACTATCCTGTACAATGCCCTCTGCAGCATCACTCTGTGTGGATGTAACACATGATGGAATTTTTCAAGTTATAGAAAACAATATTGGAAGGAGTGATTAATTAGATGGTGAGATGTTGCATAAGTTTTACACGTGCAGAYGGCCAAGGACCTCATCACTGAAGATTTCATGTGGAAAGAAATATGGAAGTTTAGACAACCCTACTCAGAATTAAGAGAAAATCTTATTTCAAAGATGATGCCCAATTTGCATTTGCATGCTAAGCAAATAAGGGTGTTTCATCTGCCGTGACTAAGACAGCGAAGGGAGGCTGGCAGAGGAAGAGAATCTCCAGTTTAACTGTGTGATACATAAGCTGATGCCCCAATTCCACAAACACTTTCAGAAAGACAAAATGAGATTTTAAACTGCGACAGAAAACAGAACTAGGTAACACCAGAACTGCTGGTATGACCACTAGTTTCATGCTTATGCAAAGTGAGGGACAGAGGAAGCAAGATGACGACTGTGGTCTTTGATTACATACAGAAAACCAGACGAGGGACAAACATGACATGGTAAGGAAGCACCTAGGAAGGTGAGAAAAGAACTGGTGGCAACCAGCCACAGATGCCATGGGAAAACAGAAGTCCAAGAGCATCACTGCTAGTGGCAGAAGCAAGATGATAAAGGAAATTTCTGCTTCTAGYCAGTGGAGAATCTTGGTCCTCTTATTAGGGAATAAACATGTTTACGTTGGCTTTGTACCCCATTGTATGTTGTAGACTGACCAGTCTACATAGATTTAACAAAATCAGACATCATAACCTCTTCTGCTGAGAGATAAAGTTCAGTTTTTGACTTGAACATCACTACAGTTGAGCCGTTAATCACAACCTAATGATTTATCATCTATGAATGGATGTTACAAGACTGTTATGTCTCAAGACAGAACGGATGACTGGGCCATTTATCGAATTTAGTTGTAATGTTACGTGCTAACCCCCAACATTCACCAGGCTTGCCCACAGGAAACACCAACACTTTATTGTTTTCCAAGGGATTGTTTTCACCTGCAATTTTATGAAAGGCTGAGGCAACACATAATTACTCAAGTAGTAAAATGGGGTGTATACTAGTAAACTTTAAAATGCATTACATCTATCTGGAGGGTTGGGAACAAGACAATCACAACATCATTTATATATCCCTACACAATTAAAGCGAAATCTTTTGTTCACATCACAGAAGTCAGCTGTGTCAATTGAATTGCTCTGATTGAACTAACTGAATTTCAATTGCTCAAGTCTGGTTTAGAACAGTTTTGTATGACATTCAAAAGACTGAAGACTTCCTTTATAAATGGAAGTGTGTGTGGGGAGGGACAAATGATTTGGCTGTTACCCAGAAAATAACAAATGTGTAATGTATTTCACTGGAGTAGCATATCTTTCAGTAGAGGCCTCCACTTACTAGGGTGGTGCATGAAGCACCTCCTATGTTTTAGGGTCCTCCTCCATGAGGAAGGAGGTAGGGACCCTCACTCTGCAGACTACTGAAATAAAACTGAACGCTACTTATCCAAGTCCTCCTTCACCCCTGTAGCTACTATTGTGTTAGCAGACATGAAGCACACTTGAATTCCAGCTTTGCAGGACAGAGTGCATGGACTACTTGTAAAACTCCTGCTTTTACCGCCCAGAAACTCCATACCCACCTACGAGGGAAAACAACACAATGGGGCCACAAGAGGATTAGGATTCTCAGTTATTTCCAGAAAAACATTTATTTAATTAAATTTTAATTAAATGCCAGGCTAGATCTCATGGCTGATGTCTACCAGCAGCTTCTGTACAAACTTGCTGATTGTTCTTTATTCTTACTGCAGAAATGGAACTGTAAGTGGCTTATAAGCCAAAACCAAAGCGCTCATGAAGCCAATGGCAACAATTCCATTAACTCTACGARCCATCACATCCAGTGTGCACTCAACCTCCTATTCAGCACCAATTCATTAYACTTATTCCAGTACATCACTTCCGCTTTAAAGGCATCAATGGTGCAGGCACGCAAGAACCCTGCTTTGTAACTTTCTAAAAAGGCTCATCTATTTTATCTTTAAAATTAATTTGGTTTTGATAATAACTTCTATGCTACAGAATTTGCTTCCCTCCCCCTGTCTCTGAATTAAGAAAGTATCCACACACTCCAGCACAAGTCAGGTCTTCAACTGTTAATTAACGTTTCCTTTTCTTCCTCTGTCTTGAAAGTAGCTGCATTTATTTTAATAACTGGGCATAAAAAATGGTAGAAGACACACCACACACTTGAAGACTAGCCTGCATGCCTAAGAAGCACCAAGTACTTCTGGGTGGACAGGAAGGGCAACTTTACTGTCAGGATTTATAAGTTCCCACCCGACGTACACATCACTTACCGCAGCTCAATTTACCCACCTATAAAATGGACACCAGTCTTCCTCCTAGTTTGTACATCTCATGGATATTATTCATCGTTACGAATGATTCTATGATTCTTCATAGTTATCACTCCATTGGCTGGCTTTGCCTCTGGCTCAATGAGTTTTTGAACCATTACAAGAATTGCAAAATCCTGTTTCAGAGCGCTGGCTAAAACAGGGGTTTCATATCCTATTGCCACCTGTGATTGACCTCCGAGTTTAACAATGCAATTATTTATGTAATTGGGCAAAAAAAGTGATGGATGTACAATGCATCATACCTTTACACTAGGCAGAAAAATTAACAGGTCAAAAGAAAAGCAGAGAAACTAAAGGATTATTAAACTCTATTTGTTAACCTACTTTGGAGACCATGAAGACCTAATTGTTGAGGAAAACCACTCTGGGATGAGCTGATCTTTTACACCAGCTGAAACTGTAGTTTTCATTATAGAACTAGAACTATTTTCATTTCATTGGCTTCAAAAGAACATTATTCAAATTTTTAAAAATAATCAGTTTTGACCCTGCTTTCTGTATTGGAAAGAGGTTCGAAGATGGCACAGAAAAAGGATTAAAATACGATTTTCATGCTTGGGGTTTTAATTGTTAACAAAAAAAAATAACCACAACCTTCAGGCAAAAATAAATTTTGTAGAGAATCTTMATTTTTAATGGCATCTTCAAAAATGCTGTGTGGTGCTCATTCCATAAACTGATAGCCATCTATGACGAAGAAAATAGGCAATATAACTGCCACAAAAAAGGTCACTTCATTAGGGCTGAGCCCCAACGCATACATATACATGCCAGACATGGAAGCTACAGAACTACACTACTTACTATTGCCCTGTTTGCAGTCAGGAGGTGCTTGGGAGGAGTACAGGGAGTCCTGCTCTACAGTAGAGCTCAGTCCTGTAGTAGGACTACTGTAGGACTCATGTTATGCCTGAATTTAAGTCTGTAGGAATTGTACTACAGCAGTCAACAGGGGCAACAGTCAGGGATGCTTACAGAACGTTTTCAGGAAATAATTAACAATCTTGCAATAACTTTGTATACTGGAACTTCTGACCCCCTCTCTACCTCTTTCCTGAACCAAGCCACTAAAGCCTTTGCTCAAGAATGCCAATCAAGCYGTAGGAGGTAGTTCTTAAGAAACGGGAGGTGGAAATGACAAAAGCAAAGCAACAGGTAGATGAAAGGTTGAGAAGAAGAAGGGAAGGAAGACAATGAAATTAGGAAGGTTGTGTGTGCGTACGAATGTGTCACTGATACTCAGAACAGCTAGGAAGGAAGCCAAGTAGTCTCTTAAATAGGACAGAATAATTATTTCTACTGCACAGATGAAATTTTATGATCTGCTAATGCAGCTGTTGGGGCTAGGCAGTTAAACAGACTGCTCTGACTAACAATTTTAAGTGGAAATTGCAGTTATTGAGTGCTAGAAAAGTCAGTTTTGATGACACGTTAGTGAAAGAAAATATCGTTTTGGGGTTACTATTTCAGAAGTCCCCTTCTTCCCAGTAAAAGATTTTTCTCATTTGAACTAGTATTTATGTTAAAAGAAAGCCTGGGTCTAGCACAACATTCTTATCCCTTGTCCCCCCGAATTTTTCAATTCAACTCCAAATTCCATTTTGGATCAAATCTGAAATGTTCCATTCAACATAATTGGAAACAAATACTAATAAATGAAAAATCTGACCTACAGTTTAAGAAATGGCAAATATTATTATCATGGAAAGAAGTAGAAGAGTCCTATTTATTACAATACTAAAACAAATGAATTTATTACTGAAATAAAAAATAAAAATAATGAAGTGCAAAAATAAAAGGTATTTATGTTTAAGGGTTGAGTTTTTTTCTTGCCTGAATTCATCATGTTTTACTCATTACCAGAGTAATTCAGTCCCTCTGAATCCCTGCCCTTTCACTATTATTTACAGAAAACACAAAACAAAATCTTACCACCTCCAATTCCAAAATTTTAGCCCAGCCTCAACAGCTTAGGAAATCCTGTGAAGCTTCGGTGTCAGTTTGAAACCTAGCAGAAATAGC
Organism: Oceanodroma leucorhoa; assembly: GCA_030449065.1. NCBI lineage: Eukaryota > Metazoa > Chordata > Aves > Procellariiformes > Oceanodroma > Oceanodroma leucorhoa. The sequence goes on along the minus strand of JASVER010000014.1, from coordinate 13,913,780 downwards.
TCCATCCACGTACGCTGGTCTGAAGTTGGCAAGTGGAACAAGGTATTACACTTCTGCTGCTCCCATCTTTATCACTTACACTACGACCAATAGAGCATTGGACATGACAGATTTTTTTTAGTATTGGCAGAAGTTACTACGGCAGCTGCACTGGTAATTATGCTAGTAACTATGTCCCATGAATCACATTCCTCTCGGAGTCCCCTGCCCAAGAACTGTCCTCACTTTCATCTTCACTACTTAAACTGTCAGACCTGAAAGCTCCCGCATCCACTGCGGCAGGTTTCGTACAATACGTTCTTTTTACAGCAGGTACTTCTTATTTTGAGTGTAAGAAAGAAATGCACTCCGTTCTTTTGAAGTACTTCTGCTAAATCAAAACCTAATCATTCTGTAAAGTATCAAAACTACAAATACATTTCCTCCCCCGCCCCCACCCCAAAAGAACAGAACTGGTCAAATATTCCCAAAGTTTTCTTAAAGCCCTAGTGGAACAGTAAGGCTGCTGTACTTTCAGCTACATTCACACTGCTGGTGTGCAGGCCTTGTAAAAAACTGACATCATGCTCTTGTTGCTTTAAGTAACTCAGACAAACTGCTATAAAAAAAACAAACAAGCAAACCCACCTTTCTATTTATCCCAACACACAGAGATTTGACAAGAGAGAGTCCTCCAAATGTCTCTTGTCATCTTCAGGAACAGCTAAATCAGTCCTGCAAACTCTTTTCAATAAACTTCATTTTATACAGTTTCATTTTGTCATCATCATTCACTGTATTTTCCACCTTAGTTACAAAATACATTAACACATACTTTTAGCTTTGAATTCTGGTATGTAACCTTCTTAAACTTTTTGTACTAAAAATTGACATTTTTCTTTCCTACCTCTGATTTTGTGTTTTATTCTGCCATACCACATCTGAGTTTATCAGCTTTTTAAAAGGAATTTTATCAGGAGTTTTGCAAGACTCTCTGAAGTTCTCTTCCTACTTCTGTGTTGACCCACTCACAGATTTATGACAGGCTAAAATAAAAAAAAAAAATGATGCTGTATTTTGGTTCTCTGCAAACTACTYGGAAAGCTGCATGACCTCCTCATTTGACTTCAAAGTTACGCTATTTCTTCAATTCAGGATTTTTTTCACTTTCATGTTATACMCACATTTTTCCCCCAAATTACCCTGAAGGTTTATCTAGCAATTAAGCTAATCCATAATATTTTTGGCTTACAATGACTAATTAATGAGAATTTACAAAAGTTCTGAAGTTGATCATCGACAGGACAGTTTGTAAAAGGAAGACTAGCAGCAGTAAGAATGGCTGAATATTCAGTACGAAATAAGTAATATGTATTATAAGCTACTGGAACTAACTGAGCAATTATTTTTCATTTGTTAAATCCTATACAGTAAAATGAAGCATCAAAGCCATAAAAAGCACTTATTTGTAACGATGTCATCCTATCTTCATAATAAAATGATTAATGCTTCAGAAAAGAAAGACAAAGAAATTTTCCAGTTTATGTGAGGAATTGCTTAGTTATCTATAAAACACTGAAGAACAAACCTAATGAACACTCTTAAGCATCCTTTTCACAAAAAGAGGCGACATACAGTACATCTCCTGGTTTAAAAAAAAAAAAACCAAACAAAACCACCCACAACCTCCAAAACTCATGTAAACCCTGTCCTAAAATCATGCTAACTACGACAACCAGTTTCGGTAGGAAATAAAAAAAAAACATATTTGACAAACAGAARCTGGGGARGGGGGGATGGCATACTGCAAAAGAYTTGCAGAAAACTAAACTATTTTAAAAACTGGTGTACAAGTTATGGAAGGTTTATGGGTGTATCAGTCCATTTCCGTAGACCAGCAAAAATGTGTAAAACAATTGCTTCCCTTGTTTTGTTAATTATGAATTTCTAGGCTCCACTGGTATGCCTGATATTGTGCAAATAAAAAAGGGAAGTAACATCTTACATTCAACTTTGGAAAAAAAAGCCAGTTTTGAGATATACCAGAAGCATTCACCTCTTCTTCTCCTAATTTGCTAACTTAAAACAGCTGCTTCCCATTCCATACATTGCTTTAAAAAACCTTTCTTCATTTCTTGTCTGAGCTTCCCAGTTGAGGATGAAACTCTTACTTGAAACACTGCTAGAAAACAGAATATTGTGACACAAACGTGGAGTATTTGCAAGCAGTTAATGCAGAAACCAATGGGAAACACTMATATGCCAGAGCAATTATACACCGGTCCCAGAAGCAAGCACTGAAAAACATATTGTTTTGAACTTGCCCAACTCCCTCCAAGGGCGGATTACATTTAAAAAATGAGCAAATAACATCAGACAAGAACCCTTCTGGGTTTAGACTTGACCACTCAGTTTACACCTTGCTAACCACTACTGGGAGAGATTTAAACAACCGAACAACAGACAGAAGGCACAGCACCAACATCCAAGCCTCTTAAAACAGTAGTAAGCTCCAGAGCTTATTTATCCAACATCTTGAGCTCCTCTTCTTTCTCTTTTTATTCTGCCTATAGCAGTCCCCTATTGATTTTAAGGGTCTCAAAGCGTAAATTTGCATTGTCAGAAAATTTATATAGTTTCCCAATGCTCATTTTTGTCCCTTTTCCCCAGAATTCCTGGATACCAGCAATCAATACTGCTCTAAATTCCCCTTAATGACCAATACTCCAGCTATGCTGGGGGGCGGGGAAGAGGGACAATTTAAGAACAGAATTTTCTCTTTCCAGTTACYGTATCTGCATACACAGAAATGACTGAAGAAGATGTTACACAAAACATGAAGGAATGCATTGTCTAGATGCAGCAGGGACAAACAAGATACCAGCAGATCTACAAAGGAGTATTATAAGCCACAAAAAACAATCAGCAGCTCATTTCAGCAAATGCTCAGCTACCCAGCAATTTTACAGACATAGAACACAGYAGGATTTCACACATGATGCATATGCTTAATGTATAGGAGCCCGTCACATGAAACTTGTGTTAATGTAAGGCTGCAGTATTCATGTCAAAAAAAAAATAAATATAAAAGGGAAAGAAACATGCAGAACCATCCATAACAAAGTATAAACTGCGGATGAAATCACCTAATTGGCCAAACTGCAGTTACATTAAATAGTTTTTAAGGCTAGATCAGAAAATACCTGAAAGATAATCATATAGAAGCACATGAGGACCTAACTCAGGCTCAGCAGTAACTGAAGTTTCTATAGTGAGTGGTTTTAGTATTTTAGATTTTGGCCCAGGATTCTGACATACAATCATGCAAACCTGTATTTAGCTTTTCAGGAAATTTAGTTTAGTTAACAACAGGTTACTCTSAGCAATCAAGAAATTGGAAAAATATGTGAACCGTGTACAAAAAACAAACATTAACTGTAGCGATTACAGCGATTACTCACAATATTAACTTCTTTGTACTTGAGCTTTAAAAACCAGAACATACAGATAAGAACAGGGAGTATTTTGATCTTCCAACAGGAGACTGACCAGGGATCCTACAGAGCAGTTTCCCACCATGGTAAGCAGGGCTCAGACCACTTTTGCTGCTCCRCTCTGTTAAGGACTCCGACAAGACAGGATTCCATACACTGTGTCAGTACGCAGYATTTCTAATCAACTGTAACAGATAGTTGACAGCTTTATTCATCAAAACACATAATAAAAATTCCCCGACTAAGACTCAGTATTGCTTCATCAAAATGTTACAGTTTCTTCCTCTATTACAAAGAGAAGAAAACCAGATCCTTAGTTTAAATGGCATAATCATATCCACTTTTAAAGTTGATTTTCTTTTYTCCGTACCCTAAAAGTATTAGTCCAGTGACCAGATTTTTTTTGTTGCTGTTTGTTTAAGGAAATCTGTACTCTGCAAAGATGTTATTTAAAATTTATTTACCGTTGTGATAGGACGTTTAGATATTTGGCCTGTGGAACATTTCCATTCATTTTTAGTTCTCCAAACAGTTCTCAAGACTTCTCAAACCCTTGCAATACAAACAGTGAGCACAGGAAAGGGGCAGAGGGGAAACCAACGGGTTTAAACATTTAATTTCGGTTTTGAACTTTGAATAAGTTTCCCCCAATAGTTTGGAGGGGGGCATTTTATACAACTTTATGTAATTAGAACACACATTTTTTTCTTCTGAGAAAACAAAGGAAAAAGGAAAAGTATCTCTGTATTCTCAGAAACTTTTTTTTTAAATATTTTGTTGGTTTAGTTAATACTTATAGACACTYTTTTTCCATGATAAAAGTTCTTTTCCAAAGGTCTTCACCTGTGCCATGAAAACAAATTCCAGACCAAACCTTCCTTTGTGAAGCCTCAGCCCAGGGGCCACCTTTGTTCGCACCTGTAAAGGARAATTTAAAACAGAGCTAAAATAAAATTCACCCTGATCCTGAAGTCCTAAACGCCTTGTAAAGTTTATATTCTAAAACTACTGCAGTAACTTYGATTATGTTGAAACCAGTGCCACAGAACAATAAATAAAATGACTTGTCCATGCCACAGACAAAACCRAAATCCAACAGCTCTAACAGCGAAATCATAATGAGGCCCTAAACCACCACAAAAATATTAACCTGTTGCAGAATACTAGTGGTACCGTACCATAAATTACACTTTTTACCTTAAGCTGGATCCAGCTTGACGTTGCTCCCAGCTCACATACTCTCAACAGAACTTGTGTTCAGTTGTCAACTGCATTCGTTACAGTTTATCCGCAGGCGACGCAGGTAAAAGAAGTATCTCCATCCTGCACTGCAAAATATTTTGACAAGACAGACAGTTTTCCAGCAATTTTCATCTTTTTGTTGAAACCGAATATCCAAYGTTTCAAACAACTCTTAGGGGTTTTTACAGCCCTGTCTTTTTCAACCACCTGAGGTGAAGGCAAGGTTAACAAGTCCACCGAAAYTCCAGTGACTCTGCACGAAGGGACAAGCAGGAATCTCACTAAGCAAATGAAGCACATTTTACCTATCTGCTACGCCCAACAAAAACGGTCCCCTACGTTTGATAAAACCAGCCACAAGTACACTGAGACAAGCAAGCGTGGGGTTTCGCCGCTGTCAGAACGCTAGTGGATCCAATACCTGACGCAGATAGCAAGCCCTGCCAGGACACGTCTGGCACCTCACTTCAGAGGTCTGCCTGGCAAAAGATACAGGAGAATATACCTCCTGTTGGCACCACAGGCCCTGCCCCACCACTCCATCCAACAACTGGACGTGAGTAACAGCACGAGCAGGCCTCCGGCAGACTGCAAGGCTTCTGGTGACACATTCGGAGCAGCTACAAGCATTTCCAAGGAAGGTTTCCAGAGAGAGAATCGACCGATCCAGGATTTCTTTGCACAAGCAACGCCTCCCTGTCCTCCCTCTCTCTGCCCAGAGCCCTCAGCAGTCCCTCCAGCCCTTTCACCCAAAAGGCGGGGACCCCGAGCGGGAATCCCCCGCGCTGACCGAGCGCCTCCCCGGCCCGGCACAAGCAGCGCCGACACCCTAGGCGTTCTCCCGCCGGGGCCCGCCGCGGGGACCCCGCTCGGGGCGGGCAGAGCCCGGCGGAGCGCCCCGGCAGAGCGGGGCGGCTCGGCCTCCCCTCACGGCCGCCGCTGAGGAGATGGGCGCCCCTCCCCCGCGCGCGCCGGTCCGCCCCCCCGCCGCCGCCGCCTCGCGCTCTCCCCGCCCCCCCGCCGCCGGCGACCCGCGCGCCATTCCTCGCGCTCCGCCGCCCCGCTCCGCACCTTTCCCTCCCTCCTGGCTGCGCGCCCCTGCCCGGGCGGCTCCGGCTCTAGCGCCGCTCCCCGCCCCGCGCCTCGGCGCCTCCCCCAGGATCCGGCAGGCGGGGGAGCGGAGCGGGGCGGGAAAGAAAGCAGCGCGCACCCCATCCCCACCGCGGAGCCGCCGCCGCTCCTTCCCCATCAGCCACCAGCACGGAATGATCCTCCGCTCCCAGCCGGGCTGTCCCCCTGGCCGGCTTCGCCGCTCCCCCATTGGCTTCCACCGCCCCTTGCCCGCCCCATTGGCTCCGGCCTCGCGTTGCGGCGCCGCGGTTGGTGGGGACGGACGTCAATCAGGCCGGAGCCCCCGGGAGCGCCCGCCTCCGCAGTTATCAGGTTAGTGTTCGCCGCGGTGCTGGGGCTCGGGATTCCGAGCGGAGCTGGTTGAGCCCTCAAAGTCCCTCACCGCGCTGGCTTTGGGGGGGTCTCCATCGGTGTCACTGCACGAGCGGAGCCGGGGACAGCGAGCGACTCCCGCCAGCCACGGAGATGGACATGAAGAAGAGGATCCACTTAGAGCTGCGGAACAGGACGCCCTCAGATGTAAG
>JASVER010000014.1:13893374-13907251 GCA_030449065.1 Oceanodroma leucorhoa | reverse complement strand
GGGGGGGGCGGCGGGGCCGCTGCTGCCCTTGAGGTGCCTACCTGTGTGTGTGTGTGTGTGGCTGTGCACCCCAATTTGGGGGTGCCCGAAGGCGCACGCGTTGTGGTCTAGGGGGAAACTAGAGGCTGCTCCTGACTCTGCCGGTGTGCGATGCCTTCGAGGGGGCTCGCCGTGCATTAAATAAAAATAAGTTGGTGCTCCTCTCTTGGCGTGTTTAGTTCGCAAATATTTGTACTGGGTGCTGGGCAGGGAGAGGCAGGCAGGGACTGCGAGTGAGTTGCAAATGGTTTAGTTTAAAGTGCGTCTTCATTTCTTTGCAGTGATCAGGCAAGAGAGACTGGGGAGCCATATTTGTAACTTTGTAGTCCTCATGAACGCGCCCTTTCTCTCTCTCTCCCTCTCTCCAGATGCTGAGAAGATAAAAGAAAAGAATTTTAAACCAATGCTTAGCGTTTTTGGCGATCGGGTATCGCCGCCGGTAGCGCGAGCGTTGAATAAAAAAAATATTGCAAGAAATAAACGCACTCTCCACCCCCTCCATCCCCACACACGCACAAAAAGGCTGGATGTGTGCGTGTGCGTGTTTTTCTCTCCCCCCCCCTTTCCCCCTTCCCCCGGGGCCGGACTTCAGGTTGTTGTTCCGCGTCTCGCGGAATAAACGAGAGAGAGAGAAAAACTTTGTCAGGACAAAAAAGAAAAAAAAAAAAAAACACCAAAAAAACCCAACCCACCCCAAAAAGAGTCGGCGGCGCCGGCGGGGGGGGTGCCCGGAGGCAGGCGGGGCCCCGAGCCCGCTCCGGCGGGGCGCGAACTCGGGGCGCGGGGAGGCTGAGGGCCGCGGCGGGGAAGCCCCTTCCCCTCCCCTCCCCGCCCCGCCATCCCCCGGCGGGGCCCGCCGCCGCCAGGCCCTTGCATAATGGCCGGGGAGGGCGAGGTGTGCCCCGGCCCCGCCGCCGCGGAAGGGGAAGAAGGGGGGAACGTACCTCTCCGGGGGGCGCTGGGGTTAGGGCGGAGGCAAGGCGGCGGGACGCGGCCCCGCGGCTTTTCGGTGGCCGAGCGCGGTGTCCGAGGGACAAAGGCGGGCAGGTCGATGCAACCTGCGCTTTAAAGTTTAAAAACTCCTGGGCGAGGAGGAGGAGGAGGAGGAGGAGGACGGGGAGGGGGGTGGAGGAGGGCTCCCGCCACCGCCGCGGCACACGCCGCCGTCCCCGGTGAGGCGAGGCGCGGCCCGGCCCTGCGCGGCCCGCGGGGGCTCATTGTTCGGGCGCGGGGGGCACAACGAGGCGAACGGGGCCGGTCGCCGAGCGCACCCCCCGCCCCGCCGAGCCGCTCCCGGCGCCACACCGCAAGTAGGACGCGGCGCCATGTTTTTTTTTCTTCTCCCCCCCCCTCCTCCTCTTCCTCCTCCTCCTCCTCAGCAGCGGCGGAGGGAACGGCCGGGCGCGGGCGGCGGCCCTGCCCGCCCCGCCGGGCCGTGAGGGGAGCCCGGCCGGCCCGCCCGCCCGCCCCGCCGCCGGCTCCCGCTCTGGCAGGCCGGGGGTAGCGGCGGTGTGTGGAAGTGCGACATGAGGCGTTGGCGGAGGGGGCCTTCCCGCCGGCACTGCGGCGGCGGGGCCGGGCGGCGGCGGGGCGCCCGGGCGCCCTCTCCGACATGACTGCCAGCCGCCGGGGCTGCCATTTTGTCGCCGCCGTCGCCGAGCGCGGGGCGGGAGGAGGCTCGTGACGACCGCAGCGGGACGAGCCAGGAGGGTAAAAAGGCGCCGTCCCCCCCCCCTTTATTTTTTTATAATTATTATTTTTATTATTTTTTTATTTGACCTTGCGGGTGCCGCTGTGGGGCGGGGGGAGGCCGCCTTTCCCCCCCCCTCCCCGGCCTGCCCGCGGGGACCGGGCCCCACCGGGCCGCCAGCGCCGCCGCACCTGCCCGCGCCGCGCCGGCAGCGCCCGTCCGAGCGGGAGCGGGCCCGGGGGTGCCCTGCGGCGGCCTGGGGTGCCCCCGCAGCCCCCCCGGGCAGGGAGCGCGGCGCTGGGAATACGCCTTCCTCCTGGGCAGGGCCCTGCGGGAAGGTAGGTCTCTGCTTCTGGGGCTCCTTTTATTTTTTTTAAATTTTTTTTTTTAATTATTTTTTGGCCTTTTTTTCCCTAGTTTTGGTCGATTTGTCCATCGCTCGTACTGCTGGAGGCCTAGTCACCATTTTAAACACAGACCTATGGTTTAAAGACTGGATCCAGAGTGTGTTAGGTGTAAACTGGATTATTTTTTTTTTCCTTCACGCTTGGATTTTGTTCAGTTTTTRCTCTGTTCTGGCTTACGCCAAAGAAAGCTGAGAGAGCTCTGATCTGGTGGGGGTTCACTGTTCCTCAGTAACTCAGAAATCTGCAGCAGTTAGTTGTAAAATAAGGCTTATTTAACCTGTCACTTTTTCTTTTTACCTGCAAGCCTTTAACTCTGTCAGTGAGTTACGTGTATCCGTCTTCCGAAGGTAGCGAAGGTGATCACCTCCGTTATAAAGCCAAATGTTTCTGGTTTCATAGGAAAGGGGATAGAGATGCCACTTGGGAATGCTGTTCTGTTTAGAGTCTGCTTTGTAAAGCCATTGATTACAGATGTGTGCACGTGCTTTTGTGTCGTGGAGAATTAAGTGTACGGTTTGAAGTCTGTTTCTCTAAAATACCTATTAAAATAAAATTCAGCTAAATCCAGCTAGTGCTTTAGGTAAAATACATGCAACTGGGGTTTAGAAGCGATTCAAATGCCAATGTCATTTATTTATGGATTTTAGTAAGTCTTTGGGCATGAACAGGATGGTTCTGTGAGTTGTTTTTTTAGTCTCTGCTTTGACAGATAGGCAGTATTTCTCCTGCTGCTGKGGGGGATCATTATTTTCAAACCTTTAAATGTAATGTAAATAAATCTTCATGAAAATAACCGTGAGTATACTTGCTTTGGAGCTTCTGCCCTATATGTGCTTGAGTTTTGCGGTACATCTTATATTTAATATATCCTGTTATCAGAATGTGCAGGATGAAAACTTTGTAAATCAAAGATAATAGGATGTTGATAAGGTGKTGTGGTTCTTCCCGAGCCTATATTAATACTTCATAGTTTGATCTGGCTAATATGGTTTTCGTGTATAACACACTGTGCTACTGTGTGGCTGAGCTAGCTACTTCGAGCTGTTAAGTCACATAATCCTGTAAGGTTACATGTTGACTAATAAAACATAATATAAACGTCCTGAAGTGGCTTGTATAGGAGCTATTTTTTCCTTTTCTTCCTCAACTTCTTTTTTGTTGTTTATTTTCTTTTTTAAATTCTCCCTCCATTTTTATAAGAATTCAGTGTTGGTGAGAGGTCTGGCGTTTTGGTGTTTGAAATTTTTTTTCTGGGTGTTGYACAGCCAGAGTTGAGCTTGCGCATCTACTTTCTGCCCAGATATTTCAACTTTTTATCCCATTACATTTAATGGTCACTTACAGTAGTGCGCTTGCTGTAGCCTTTGTCGCTTTTTTTATCTTATCAACCTGGTTTTCTATTATAATTAAGTGCCTGCTAGAAACTGGCCGGGTACAATTATTTTATGTGGGTTTCCTCCAGAGCTGTCAGCCGGTAGTGGTGTCACTACTGACCTCGCAGAGGGGGTGCTCACCTGGGCGTGTTTGTGGGCATTCTTGCTCATTCCCATTGTAAACTCATTAGTAAAATGGAAGGACTGTGCAACAARCTCAGTACTAAGGCTCTTCTCATCTGTGTGACACGGAGGTAGGTTTTTGAAATTATGCACAAAACTCATCTTCGCTGGTTTAGCGCTACCGCGCCAGTTCATTTAGGCTGAGGATTTAGTGCTTTATCAGCTCAAAATTGTGACAGTGATAAAATGCTGACTGTAACATTGAGTATTTCTTACAGTTCTTCTAACTCTCTGTTGYGCTTTAAGACTTACTTGACAGTCTGATTTCTCTCTGGTTTCCTGTAGGTTTTAACACTGAAGGGGAATACGGTGCAAGCATCTATACAAAGTGTTCTTTCAAATGAAGAATGTAAATAGAAAGGCTCTTTTCCACAAGCTAGTTCCTTGTTGTGATACTTGCAATAACAGTAAAGAATTTAAAGTGATACAYGTCACTTTAAAGACCTGTATTTAAAAAATTATTTTGGTCTTGAGTATGGGTGCAGATACATACTTTTTTACTTTACGCAGGCTGAACAACCTCAAAAGGGGAAGGGGATGTACTTTAGGTTTGAAAMAAAGTGGGATATGTTGTACCTAGGGAGGCATGAGATCAGCACACACAAACTCTGTGCGATGTGTGCAGATTATCACGGATTTTTGCAGACTTGTATCACTTAACCGCTCATGACAGCAGGGTGTAAATGGACAAAGAAGTAGCTGTCTTTTGTGCAAACTTCCCAAGTTTGTGTAACAGCTGGTTTTCATGGCTCTGAATTTCCAGATGCAAACCTCTAAAATGAGCATCCTATTGGACAGATGGATGGGTGCTCGTCTTGGAGGGACWGCAGCCCACAAAAGTCAGGCTGGAGAATGGGTGTGATGTGTGAGCTGTCCTCACTGAGATTTAGACTAGTTTTACAGCTCACTACTGGGCTGACCAGGGGAGTATTTGGCAAATTCTCTTCTCTTAACCTGGACCAAGTTTTAAGCATGTGAAAGGAGCTATGACCGTAGACTTGAAAAACACCAGTATATGGATCTAAAACTGGTTGCCTAATTTTCCCATTTCTCTGTGATGCTGCTAGAAAGTAGCAACGGTAGATTTTTATTTTTTTTAATCCTCAACTCTTGAGAATTCCCTTTTGACCAGCAAKATGTAAAGTGCAGTCACAGTTACAAAATTTTCTGTATGATTCAGGTGTGTGTCCAAAGACTGGCTTGATAAAAATGCATTAGGAGAAATAGCTGGGGTTTAGTTGATGTAATTGTGCCGTAGTCCATCAAGAAACGCATCTCCTGAAGAAACAAGGGTTCTTGTCCTGCCCGCCAAATGAARCAAGTTGTTGAAACAAGGGGAAAAAAAAAGCTTCTTAGTACAAACCTTCTAGGGTTAAGCTGAGCTATTATAATCCATCCTTGCAGCAGGATTTGTTTGTTATATATCAATAAATAGAATGTAGCTTTCTGCTGTTCTGCTCTAAATGTACACCAAAAACTACTGAGTGTTTCAAGGTACCATTGATCATGTGCAGGGATTTAGGACTTTTAAAATACTTTATCTTTTGCTGTATTTAAAAGACCATATTATCTACATCAGTGATGCATCTTTAAGTGTACAYTGAATGGTGGCACAAGTATCAGCAGCTGTTTTCTTAAATATTTACATCCTGTAAGGCTGATCTTGACTGATTCTTCCTATTCCATTCATCCCATGGATTTCTTCCCCATCCTCCTGCTGTAGAGGTACAGGTACTGGTAAGTTGAAGAAGCCTGAAAATTAAGAACTGGACCTGTGAAACATGAGTGTGCTATGTCTTRAACGTTTTTTGAATGAATTAAAACTAAGGGAAGGTTATGGGAGTGGTTCTGGTTTGCACACCAGAATCCCAGGCGCCTGCGAGGATCCCAGCACCGTGTCTGGGCGGGAGCAGGACTCGCCCGGGGTGCCGGGAAGGGAGGAAGGGAGGTCCTCTCCTTGCCACCCGCCGAGGCAGGCTTGCCATTTGCGGAGCGTGTGATGGCTTTCAGCAGYCTTGACTGACAAACAGCTCCGCTCGATGAACCAAACTCTCTGYGTCTGCAGCGAGGTACAAGTCTCAAGTGGGAATAGAGAGCAGTGATGTTTTTGTTGTGCTTTGGAGTGATGGACACTTCTCAGCTATTTACGTGACACTGCGGGACTTGTTCTGCATATAATTTTTTCCTGTCTCCTCTCTTGCTCTGCTCTCCCTCAGACAAAATAGCTAGTAAATACGTAGTCTGTATTTTTTGACTAGGTTGCTAAAATCAGTCCTGAAGCCCTTGCATATGTAAGCATGACCTTTGAAATATTTCAGAAAAAAAAAAAAAAAAAAAGCCTCAGTGGTTTGCCTTTACGCCACTGTGTAAAAGTTGTGCTCTCTATTGGAGCACTCATTTGTCCATCGACTCCGTCTATCGAACACTTTCCCTTCAAAGCCATAAAAAAAGCTTATCTTTTGCAAGTATGATTTGCCAGTGTATTCTATAGCAGCTGACCTCTTCAGAGACTGCTTTCCGTTTTAAATATGCGGCTCTTGAAATTAGTCTTAATTTAAATGCAGTGTTTCTTTTTTATGTATGTCTCCACATCAGTCCTTTGTTGCTGAGGGCAATTCAGAGTACGTGCAACTGAACAAACTAAGCGGTTCAGCTAAATGCTTAAATTTTCTAACTGAAGAATTTTCAAATCAGAGGTGCGATGCAATCCTATGTTTTGCTTCTGTTTTATTTAGTGATAGCTGGCAGTAAATGAAAAGCACTTCGGATGTGGTATCAGGCACTCTGTTTCTCAAATAGAGGGAAACTGAGACGTGGAGCTGAAGTGACCCATGCGAAGTCGCCCTCCCCAGCCAGGAGCAGAGCGAAGTGCTCTGCTGGGAGGTGATACCGTCTGTAGAAAAGGGAGAAGCAAGCAACATTAATGTAAATATTAAAAAGCATTTAATGCAAAGATCAAGCAATTTAATCACTTAYGTATTTGAAACAGTCTATCTAAAGAAATATTTGGAGTTTTTACAGAGTTTTGCTGCTAATGGTAGCAACAAAAATGAAAACTCGCTGTATGCTTTTGAATGAAACAGCTTTCCGTGTCCCTGAAGTGTGTTCTAGATTTATTAATTAGTGTGTTGCTTATGCATATGGCTATACTGACCCTTGTAAATGTGTGAAAGTATATTTATGTGACTCATGGGGTTTCTTGGTTGGGGGGATGTTTTTTGAGAAAGACAACGGTAGATTATTCTTTCTGGAATTTTTTTAGTACTGGAGATGCCTTGCAATTAGATAAGAATGTAAGACATAGTCAGAATTGCCAAGACTCTTCAACCTTCTGCCACTTCTGTATTTCACTCGGACCTTTAGTTTCTCTTAGAACAGAGCAAAGGGACGTGARATTAGTTGGAGCCATATGTATTGCTCTCAGGGTTTATGGCTATGCTACGTGAAATATTAGAGGGTAAAAAAACTAAATGTATTGATACTGAGCCAGATTTTTTCTGAGCTATGCAAGCAGCCTTAAGCTGTCTCTGAACACAGAGCAGCTTTGATTTAAAAAAAAAAAAACAAAAAACAAAAAACCAACAACAAACAAAAAAACAAAAACCACACACACAACAACAACCAAGCAAACAAAACAACAAAAATTTCCTGTCCCTCCTCCCCTGCTCCTTTCCGTTTGCCGGGGTGGGGGTGGTGCAGGGTCCCCCATGCSGGCAGRGTGGCCAGCAAAAGGAGGACCCGAACTGTGCTCACCCTTGTGGGAGTTAACATAAACAGAGCCCAGCCTGAGGGGAGTTTAAAAGGTGGCTTTAAACTGCTATTTTACTGCATCACTTTCAACCTGGGGACAGTGATTTAACAAGCTGCCTGAGTCTGGACTGTGACAGATGTCCACGGAGATGCCCGTGTTGTCACTCGTTCTTGTCTCTAGGCAAATGTTTTCACGCAATTCCTTGGTTGCACCCTTGTCCGGAGTAAATCCTGGTTTTTGCCTCTCCTCTCCCGGTTGTCTGTCGGGGGCTTGGTGCCACGTTGGTGGCACTTTGCTGCGTCCAGCTTTAGGAGCTGGTGCACAGCCCCTCCTCTTCCTGGGCACTCTTCTCAAGCACGCTGGATGGTTAAGCTTTGAGAACCGCGCAGAACTGCAATCCAGAAAGTATTCCAAGCCGCTTCATCATGCGATTGTTAGATCAACTAAATTAAACACCAAGCGCTTACTAGGGTATAGTTTACAAACGCAGAGTAAACCTGTATGAGACCTGTGGCATTATAGTTCAAAGACAGCAGTATCGGGATCCGTGCACATCCRTGTGTATTGGTGCTTGTAGTGAAAAATATGAGAGGCACCAAAACTGTATCGGCRTGATGCTGGAAGTTCAATTTTGGGCTTCTAAAACCCTCCGCTGAAGTGTTTAAAAGTATTGGTAGGTGTTTCCGAGAAGGAGAGGCAGAAGAGGAATTCTAATATGAAAGTTTGATGGGGTTGTATCATTTTGAGAAACCCCAGATGAGTTTTGAGGTCCAGTAGTAGTTTCACATGACCTTGTTGCAAGAATTTGGAGTTCCAGCTCGGCTGAATGGGTATAGAATAGGCAAAACAGCTAGAAGTGGAGTGGGTTGCTGTTGAACCAGGCTGCGCTGGAAGCTGTTTTGTTCAGCCGCTGTGAATTTGCTCGGTATCGAAGGGGCCAGTTGCAGAGTGCTGGTGGAAGGGATGCCTTTGTTCAGGTGTGGGGAGTGCCCCTGAGGGAAATCCTGTAAACTTCAGCCTGGGGGAAATCCTGTAAACTTCAGCCTGAACCGCTTTGAAGTCCTGACAGGCGCCTGGCGTTCAGCCGCGGTGAGGCTCTGCGCTTGTACCCGGTGTCTGTAATGGAGCACTGCTCAAAATTACAAGGTATATGCATTAATCCCATCCAGTCTCTTCCCAGCTGTCAGTCACTGCCTCTGCTAATACAGTTCTCAAGTACTCTGGCTGCTAGATATCTTGCCCGTATCTCAAGGGAAGTGGTTTGYGTTACGTCGCCATTTTTTCCCGCAGCATTTCTCCCTGCCCCTGGATTTGCAAATCCTCTGCCCAACACGATAATGACCACAGCCTGTGCAAGGTAAATGGTCGTCGGCTAACTAATTTAAGACATGTATTCCAGTCAAATCTACGTATCTCTTCTCAGATACTCATAATAAAGCCTTGAAGGGATGTATCAAAATCGCATGTTGGTTTGGCAAGGAGAGAAACTTTACTGCTGTCACCTGCGGTTGGTGTCGATGAGCTTTATCCTGGTTTGCTTTTTACGTGTGTATCGTGGGGGAGGAAAAGGATGCCAACACTGCTGGAATTTTCCCTTCCCTGTTAAATTTAATTCTGTTTGTGGCTAGATCCTCATCCCTGAGCATCTCCACCGGGCGATGCTGAGCTGCCCGGAGGGAGCAGCTGAGGATGGCCCCACCGAAGGGGAATCCCCCGTGGCACCGAGCCAGCGCAGTCCGTGCCGCGGCACCTGCCTGCGGGCAGCACGCCAGAGGTAGGAGGGGGCACAGCCCAAACCRGCAGCCCTTTGGCAAGCCTGGAAAGGCTGAACAGCTCTTGAGGGGTGTCTTAATTGACATACAGCAGCCCAGTAGCTGCTCTGATTTGGGCTAGAGATTATTCTGTCGTCCTCCTCTGTCTCTTGCTGTTTTCCACCAGGAGCTGAACTTTGCGTAGCCTGGCTCTGCTGTGTGTTTATATCACGGGGGGCCCTAACGTGGCTGAAGATCTGTCTTGAATGCAGGTGGCAAATAGCATGTGGTGCTATCTTCATTTTTTATTTTTAAAAATTCAGTTCTTCAGGTTGGTTTCATTTTGGTGACCATCTTAGAGCAGAAGTTGCATCGTGTCTTTGAGCCTTCAGAGCAGCTTCGTTAGCCCAAAGTATTAAGTAGGCTGTTCATTAAAGCATTTTTTGGCTTAGTCATGTTCCAGATAGTATCTGAAATGGAAATTGTGCAACGTTTCACTCATTCCAGTAGTACCTGTGCAGAAGCTTGTAAAATTGAGCATGGAGAACATCATATCCTTAGCATCACTGTGGAGCTAAGCATGAACGATGGGCTGCTTGCGTTATCCTGAGCCTTGTCAAACCCATRCCTTCCCCAACAAATGAGAATGTCGTGACTGTGGAGGGCTGGCTTCTCTTAAACTTTGCTGCACAAATCAAGTGGAATAGAAACCTAAGGAGATCTGTTTCTGCTCAAGGATCGCCAAATCTGTGTGAGTACAGATCTACAATACAAGAACTAGAAGGACACAACCCTTGGCACTGGTTACAATAGGCAGCAATGGTCATTCTTTACCATGGACTATGCAGGCTTTTGAGACCAAAAAACCCCCAAAGACAGCAACCCAGGTGTCTTAAAGAAATGGTGGTGCACCTGGGAGAGAATAAAACTGTCTCTGCTTTCAAAAGTAATTTGGACTTCACTTCCACTTACCACAACAGRCTTTCCTTGCCCTCTCCTCCCTTCTTTCCACAGCTCTGCCCTTCTCCAAATGAAATTTCCATTGGGTTAAGAGGTACGAAGGACTTCTCTCAATGCTCCCCTGGATCATTAGTTGGGAGCAGTGCAAGACAGAGTTAACACCCTCATCTCTACCTGCTTTTTTTGACAAAAAACACCACACAGTGGGATATTTCTGTCCTAGGGTGCCATATGCAACGTACACTTCAAAACCATCTGGTCCATTGTGCCAAAAATGAGATGTTACAGCCTTTGCTGTTCTGCTTGTAAAGCCAGCAGAATAGTATTTGTACTTGTAAATTTGCCTTTTATCTTTTAAAATGATACTCAAACTATGTCCTTCTGTCACCTTGTTAAGCCTTCARTTACAGACCGGGATTCGGGAACTTAGTCCCAAGTTCATGGATCTCCCTGCCCATGGGTTGTAGGCTTTCTGAAGTAGTCTTTGCCTTTTTACCTGTTACAGTGGAAATGTAGATTAAAGGTTAAGGTGATAACATGTGCGGCTTAATRGTTGTCTGCATGTAATTATATTCTATTGATTGTGTATGTGTTGGTAAYTCGGGAGTATGGTCCCTTTAGAGAGGCAGCCTGCACTGGAAAGGAAGGCAGGGGAAGGTCTGCCGGGAACCGTGCACGGCGAGTGACTCCCAGGTGTCACTTGTGATGAGTCCCATGAAATCCAGCGGTTGCTTGCGCGTGGTTGCCTGTACTTACCCTGGGAATTGGTTGGAGTCTCRCGGTACACCCCACGGCTATATTAAGGATACCATATATGCATTTGGGAACACAGCTTAATGCGGTAACCATACTAGGAAACAGATAAGAGTCCCTGGTTACCAAGTAGAGCATGATGTCATGAAGAGATACTGGGGATGCAGTAATCCACAGTTAACAGCGCAGCGTGCGTTGACAGAGATGTGATGTCATGTGCTGAAAGCGGCTGGGACTATCAGAAATAGAAACTGGGGTGACCACAGGAGAACAGGTCCAAGGCGTGTGGTCTGAAGAGTTTGTTGGAGAAGCAGCAATCTACTTGCTTCCGTGTGACTGCTGAAAACTACGGACTGCTACCAGCAAACCACAGAGCAGCGCTCGGGCAGAAGCGCGCAGGCGCCCAGGAAGCACCTGCTCGAGCAGATGGCACCCGCTGCAGGGGGGAGAGSGGCAGCGGAGCCCCGAGCCACCCCGGGAATGCAGAGGGCAGGGYGGAACGGCAGGCTGGGCGAGCAACGCTTGGCAGTTGAAGCTGTACGATGGGTAATATCCCTGCCCAAGCACCTGATGGTGCCTTATCGTAAATGCTATCGAAGACATGGTTACGTACTACGGGAACCAACCTAGCCACCTGATTGTTYGGTTTTGTGCTAAACATTCACCTGCGGGTGCTTTCTTAGCTGTTTAGGTAAGTATTGCCGTGTTATCTGTGGTGGTTGGTTGCCTGTGGCATGTTGCTCTTCCACTGTTTCTCACTATGTAGCAGGTTTTTGGGAGAGGGAGGAAAGATAAGTACAGCTCATGTGGTCTGCCTTGTACTAGTGCTTACTTGTGTTAGTACTTACTCCAATTAGTGCTTTGATTTGCTTATGCGTTGTGGCATAGACGGCGATAAGGTTGACCCTGTCCAACTTCTGCAAGATGAATCTTCCTGTCTTTGATGCAGCTAAACACAAATTAGCTGAGGACACTTATTCCCTTAGCCTATCTCTCCAAACAAGTTCAGATTGTCCTCCCTAATTCTGACTGCTCATCTACGTGTCTGTAATATTACAGAGACTGCAGTGTGATACAACTAAATTGGTTCAGACCCGCTGAGGCCCACTCATCTCGTTCAGGTATATAACAAGGCTCAGAAAGGGTGCTCGCCCAGGCTACTTACATCAGGCAAAGGTTTATTCTGTGTTTTGGTGACAGAATATGAGGRAAAAAAATACAAAAATTGTAGTCTTACTGTGCATTTTCAGGGAAGTTCRGTAGATATTTGGAAAGTGATTCAGGAGCTGGAATTTTCCTTAAAATTACAAAGACTTCTGAAAAACAAATGAGGAATAGGTTTTTAGTCCTTCTGTCATACTTYTGTGGTAGTGAGCTGTTTTAGATGGAATGTAGCTTTACTAAGGTCACCTTTCCACTTCTCCCTCTCTCTATACTGACACAGTTCTGTGCTTGCTAACTGTCAAGGCTGTGGTGCGCCTGGATGAGGCCCAACGTCCTCACAGGGGGGCTGAGGTTTGAGAGGAGACCTCTGTGCAGCGGCCAGCACGTTGGAAAAGAGCCCTGCTAATAACCCAGGGGGGCCTTGGAGAGCAATGCCCTCTCCCGGCGGGGGGGACGGAGCTGCCTCTCCGCTTAACTGCAAAAGTTCTGGAGGAGGAGATGGCAAGTCAGAGTGGAAGGGGAGGAGATGGGATGCGCAAGACCGCAGGCTGAGGGGCTGTGGGCAAGTAGCTGCGGGTAATTTTAATACTTACAAAAACTGTGTAAGCTGGTGGTAGTTTTTACTGCTTGTGCTGTATGCAAGAGAATTGGGTACGATGCAGCAGTGTGCGTGCACGTGGCAGTGACGCTGGGAGAAGCCCCCCAAGCCCCGTTCATCCTCCTTTTGCACGCGTGTRTTTTCTACGGGATTCTTAAATCTCTTCGAACATAAAGCCGTCTTAATTTTGACTTGAATTGTGTTTTGTGGAGTCATGTTCTTTCAGAAGCGATTCGGTGTGTTAATACACCTCTGACCACGTGAGCACCGAAATTACATTGCTGTGGTTGTGCTTCTGGAGCGTTAGGAGCCTGTGCTCGGCTGTTCCCTAAACGAGCTCTTCGATTCCACCAAGCTTTCTACCACCTGCAAACCTGGCCAGTTTTACTCCACGATAGCTTACYGGTGGTGGTGGTTTGACTGTACCTTTTCCCAGTATCTTGGTACTGGGCGCAGTAAAGAAGAGAGCATTGCAGTTCTTGTATCAAACAAAGTTTTCCGAAAGGTAAAGAGGAAAAAGCAGTCTCGCACTAAAAAGAGCAAACTAAAAGTAGAAGCTGGTTGGCTCTTCTGCCACCATATTAAAGGATTTTTCTTCTGCATCCATGGCTATTTCCAGCTCTCCCCAAAATCTCCTCTCTACCCCCGAGGAAGCTTTCCCCAATTCCCCGTTTGCCTCTTGTCCATCCTGCCCTTGGGGAGGATGAAGGGCTGTCCCAGCTCCCGGAGTGAGGACAGATGCCGGTTCTTTCTCGATGTSAGGTTTAGGTGCTGCCTCACTCCGCCTTTGGTCTGCTGCGTGGCTCAAAGCCAGAGCTGACCCTAAACTCCGCTGGCTGCTGCAGCTGCGAGCATTTTCCTTCCCTGAACTCCCTCCCGCCTTGCTTCATCTTCCGATGTGTGCTCTTGCAAACTTCCTTTGCAAAGATGATAAGGCAAAAAAAACCCAAAAACAACACCCTCCTGGCTCTCCAGCCGTCCACCAAYGCGGCGCGGTTGGCTCCGCGGGCGCTCTCCTTTGCCCCCCTTGCTCCGAAGCCCGTCCGTAGGTGGGTGCTGTCTCGGCTGAGCCGCCTTGCTGGCCGGGGGAGATAACGGGGCAGGCAGGGGCCTCGTGTGCTGGTGAGCAAGGGCACGGGTAGGGGAAATGGAACTGCTGTACGGTCTGTTTGGGGTGGAGCTGCTTTTGTTTTACTTTTTTTTTTTTT
>JASVER010000014.1:13757035-13885731 GCA_030449065.1 Oceanodroma leucorhoa | reverse complement strand
ATTATTCTCACAGTAGTATTTTTAACTCAAATGGTTTTTTTTCCTTCCTGATTGTAATGTTGCTGTGGGAACGAGAGGGAGAAGCAGACTGGGTGGGCAAGGGAATAAAATACTATTTTTACTGCCACTCCTCCTCCTATTCATTTTAAATTTTTTTCTTTTTGTCCCTCTCTTAGTCCCTGTAACTGCAATAGTAAGTATAAACCAAGTGGTAATTTGTTTCTTATTATTGGAGTGGATAGTTTGACATCTTTTAAAAAATAAAAAGACAAAGAAGTTTAAGATCAGTGGATGATGCCCCAAATACACATACCCTGTTCCGAGACAGCTGAATAGCGTTGGTTGTTGGGATTTTTCCACCGCTGCCAGTCACTAAATACGTTGTAAGCATTTTTTGGGGGATGCTGCAAATCTAGGCAAAGCATCCCTCCACAGCAACAGGTGTGAGAATGGCATATTGATAAAGTGATTTATTTGTTGCCTGTCCGTGAATGACTGCCATTTTCAGCCAATGCTTTCCCTGCTTTTGTAGGTACCTTTTATTTTGCTGTTTGTAAATAGTGACCAAATGTTTTTGTTGGGTTTTTTGGGGTGTTCCTTTGGATCTGGTTTGTGGGGTGAATTTGCAATCCCCCCCCCTCCCTCCCCGCCCTGTGTGTTGTGTGTTTTCCTTTCTGTTTGTTTCTGGGGTTTTTTTTGGCTAGGGTATAGCCAATACACTGAAAATGGCAGGCATTTAAATATATATATAAATATATATAAAAAGTGTTCCTAATTCCTGAGTTACTAGTGAAATGAATTTGACAATTGTAATAAAAAAATGTTTCAACCCTTTTAAATAAGGTGTGTACTATTTTGGTCTGTAATATATAACACCTAGTCAATTTTAAGTGATGAGAAACTACTTCCACTTGTGCTATATACTTTGAAAATTTTTACAAACCTAAATACAGGAGGCAGTTCAGCATGTAGGGTAGGAGGTTTCTTTTCATACACTCAAGCACGAGATACTAATACAAAATTGTATTTTCTTACCTAGTGGAAGTCAGTAAAATGACTGAAAATACCTAGTGAATGTACAGTTTTACTTTCATATCCCTCTTTAAAATAGCTTTAGAAGTGACTTGTATTTCCTAGTCAATATTTCATCTGTATAAATACATTTGCAACAGTTTTTTTTCCCAGAAGAGCCAAACTTTTGAGTTTTATGTCTGTTTGTCATTGATGAATTTCAATAAATCTTTTTATACAATTTTTCTGTGGCTTATTTGAGTAAAATGGGCCACTGGGAAGGAATCGCATACCTTTTTAAAAAGGCATTTACTAAGYTATTCTGGTAAATTCCCTGATATTTTTAGTAGCTTGATGATACGTTTTGCTCCATCAAAACTACTCTTAGCCATGGCTGGGCGAAACCAAGGGAGAGGTTTTGGCTTTAATGCAAATAACGGTATGCCATTTTTCTTTCAGAATGAGGGTTCCTCCTGTCTTACCAGCGTGATTATTGCAGTTAAGCACGTTCGTTTCTACTGTTTAATCCTATCCCTATTTATCCAGGCCCAGAAGAAAGAACTCTCGGTTTCCTTCGTCTGAGTGAGGTGCTGTGGTTCGGGGTCAGTGTATCTAGGAGCTGTGGTCACCCGAGACGAGGGCTGTCTGCTGTGACTTGCTGCCAGTCCAGAGCTAAGTCTCCACGTTTTCCTCTCTTGTGAATGAGTTTTGTATTAAAGGCGAAGGGCACAGCAAGTAGCATATACCGCGTACTTAAAATTGAAGTTCCTGTGCCGTGCAAGAGGATGAGAAGCTGTGGAAGATCACGTATTGCTCCTTCTTAACTGGGTCTCTTTGGAAAAAAACATGCCTTTTTTTTGTAGGGGGGAAACTGCACTATCCTGAAGCGTTTGTGTAGGGTGGGGTGGTTTTTGTTTGTATTTTTTCAAGGGGAAATAGGACTGGGCAAACTGCTCCCTCCCAGCCACGATGTGCTGCTGTGAAACCGAAACCACGAGCTGGCGGGGCAGGGGCAGGGGCAGGGGCAGGCTCCTGCGAAGCAAATAGCAGCCGCCAGCCCGGGGTGGGACAGGGCCAGGGCCGGCAGCTCTAGAGCTACAACCCAAACAGAGCCCTGGTGTCACTCTAAACCGCCTTAGTCTAAGGCTTCAGGTTGGCTTTATACTGGGAAACTCGGTTTTCCAAAGACACAGCTTCTTACTCGAGCKGTCAGAAGGAATCGGCAGCGGCTGGACCTGACCTCTCCTGCACGATGAGCCTCTGCAGGTCCCAGAGACGCAGCGGACGAGGACGCCCGGCTGAACGTCCCCTTTGCATGCAGAAGGTGCAGCAATACCAGGCTCACACGGTGATGCTGAAGTGGCATTTGGGTTAACCTTTGTCACTCGGGGCTACCTTTGGCTTGCAAAGCAGTTTTTCCTCTTACCCTGGAAGCTCTTTGCCCTGTGTAGGCAGTGAATGGCCCGGGTGTCATTTAAGTGACTCTTCTCTTTGTGCTGGTAATTGTTTCAAAGCTTACTTTGGAATTAATTCGGTTTCTGAGAGAAAACTGCAGCAGTAAGACCTTTGCTACCCATGCCTGGTATTTACCGCTTTCCCTGTCCGCCGCTGAGCTCTGCGGAAGCACTGATCCTGGGAGATGGGAGAGGGAAGAGGGGAGGTCTCTGACGAACGGCAAGGTTTTGACTCTGTGTGCAGGGAGGGGGGGAAGCTAAGTGACTTCCGACTGCCTGCTGCCACTGAAAACAAAAATGAGGTTTGCCCAATGTGGATAATTTCAGTTATTTCATATTTCGTAGTATCTAAGTACAGTCTTGTCATGCTGAGAACCAAGGGCTTGTTTTCCCAAGTGCTCTGTGTGTACCTAAGTGCTGGCTGAAGATACTTAGCAACTTGCAACAATACTTGGCAACTTATCAACTCTTGGAAAAAACCCAAACCCCGGTATTTTATAACAGTTCAGCAGGAAAAGCCAGGTAGAAATACTGTCAGAAATGAATAATGGGAGAGTTCGGCTCATTCAAATGCCAAGTTTCTGTGTCACTTTGCTCTTTCTGCAGGCTGTAATTTGAAGAGCCCGGGTCATGCAGCAGTCTAGGGCTGATGGATCTGCCTGGGCAGGGACCGTGGGGATGGAGCCCCGTATTTTCCAGATGCCCAAACCATTCTCACTTGTGCATTCTTCCTKAGGTGTAGCATGAAATATGCTTCACCTGGGACTTGTCAGGTGCTGGGGGAAACCTCTCCTTCATGGAAGAGCAGAGCCCTCCCTTGGCTCCTATTGCAGAGAAATCCCAGGAGTTSGTTCCTGGGGTGCTTTATTTTGCCTCGCTGTCCCGAGCCTGTTCTAAAGCTCAAACCTCCTGAAATGTCCTGCTGGGGCTTTCCACCCCTCTTCACAAACAAAACCTCGCTCCTGTGTTGCTCGGGGTTGTGCAGTGCCTGTCAATGAGCGGATTCAAGTCGGGAACAAGATGCTCTTGGTCAAAATTGTTACGTGCCAAGCTGAACGTATGGGGACTGCAAATCCATACGGCCTTAATAACATAACGGCCTAGGTGTTTGCATTTCTGGCACCCTCGAGGACAGCTTCTYCTAGGTTGATAATGCTTTCTTGTACCTGAACTATTTGTGGARGTTAAAGCAAGGGCACGGGACTCTGGTGAAGGTCAGGAAGGCTTTCCAAGCCCAAATAATCATCAGCATTATCCAATTATCCAGGAGGAGATGACTGCTGGCTCTGTCTGGACTCTGCTGCAAGTCCCCCGCCACTAGTTTAAATGGTATTTCCTTAAAACTTRGGAATTTGCRGTAGTCAGGGAAAGTTGTTCATTCKATTGTCCAAGGTGGGGCCAGTGACTTGCTTAACCACATACATAYTCCAGATCACCTTAATTGAGATTTGGATATCCAGAGGGGCAAAGCCACTGGTCTGCAGCCAGATGTAACAGCTGACCATCCTTGCCAAAAGTGGATTCCTGAAACAGCGACAGTCAAGGCTCTTACCCTGCTCTGCGATGCTTTGGTTGGTATTAAATCACTGCCCTGCTTCCCTGCGGGACAGTCCCTGCTTCGACCAAGACTCTTACAATTGTCTCTTTAAAGGGGTCTTATGTTTCAGTAGGAATGAATCCTCCCATGCTGAAATTCAGAAATCTCTGATGACTACAGACTTCAGCCCTAGGAGTGAGATGGCTGAGGATTTTCAGTCCCCATTGTTAAGGGAAGAAACGTACTGCAGAGTACTTAAAAAAAGAAGAGRCTTGATTAAGGATCCAGCTGCATGGAGCTCGTCCTGATGTGAAAATAACYGTTGCTCGGCTTTCTGGAGGTCGTGTCGGCTGTGGCTATCGATGTGCCGATGCACCTGCGCGGGCTGGGCAGAGCTTTGGGCCGGCAGCACCTGGTTCTGCAGCTGGGGAGGATGCCCCAGCGCTGGGTTTGCAGGGACGGGACCCCCCCCCCAGCCCTGCGGCTGCTGCCGGCGTCCTGCCAGCCCCTCCGGCCCACACCGGTGGCTTGGCTCTGGCAGGAAGAAGCGGGCAGCCTGGGAATGGGGTGAAGGTGTTGCACTCGCTGAAGGCTGATGGCAGGTAGGTCCGAGAGAAGGACCACGATGCTTTCCCGGTGCCCGAAGCAGGCTCTCTCTYGCATCCGTGCTCACCGCTCTCTTCTGCTCTTGCAAATAATTCCTCCCACCTCCCAAAACGGAGCTGGGGAAGCTCCTTTCCTCTCTCCCGCTCTGCTGCGCCCGCGCTGCCCACGGCTTCCCTTGCGACCGCTYGCCCTTCTCCAGGCGAGGCTCTGGCAGCAGCAGCGCCCGCATCACTGCTGCACGAATCGCCGAGGGAAGATGTAAATATTCCTCTATTTTGCTTCGTGGGCTGGGCAAGGGGATGGTGGGGGGGGGATTAAAGCTGGCGAGGGGGTAAACACAGCGCGAGACGTGGGCTGGAGTCAGAGAACGTACGTGTGTGGTTTGGGAGCTGCAGTTATSGCTCCCCCTTTTAACTGGAAAACATTTTCCTGTCTGAGCATCTCCCATTAACTCTAACTGGTGCTTCTCCGAATGTATTTTGACTGCTGTTCTGTTTAGCTCGGCRGTTCTCGCTTGGTCCAGATCATGTCACCGTGTGACTCTTCGGCTATCAGCTGCTTGTTCTCGCTGCTGGTTTTGCCCCTTCTGCCCAGAGCCAATAAAAACCCGGTGAGTAATTTTTGGCAAGACTTCTAACACTTCCTGTTTGGAGTTTTTATTTTTCCATTACACTCGGACACTCGGCACTTGCCAAACGTGCGCAGAGAAGGGAGGCGGCAGCAGAGGCAGCGCCAGGCCGGCATTTCACCCTGGACATCATCCCGTCAGAGAACGCCGCCGGTCCTTGCTCCAAACATCCCTGTCCGTCGCCTTTGCTGCCGTTCCTAATCTTACTGTGATTTTTCCAGCGCTGTTGGGAAGCTGGCTGCTGCCGGGCAGTAGGGCAGGCGACGGGGTGTTTCCCTGCTGAGCCCTTACGGATGCTGCRGAACATCTGGAGGGGTCACATCTGGCTGAAGCAGGTGGGTCCGAGCACGGCCGCCGGTCCTAGCGRGCGGGTTGATGTGGCACGTGGCACGTGGCCGGTGCTGGCCGGGACGCCCGGAGAAGCGGCCGTTGGCTGCGCAAATCCTGGTGCACTTTCATCTCCATTTCCAGCACCAAAYTCCCATTTCGGTGTTTGAAAGCCTCCTCGCGGGAGGGGAGGGGAAAGTCGGATTCTGGGGAATCTCGCTTTAGGTCAAAAGGCAGCAGTGCGTAATTTCTGAAAATGCACTAAATTTGTAGGAATTTCTAATAGTTTTTTGCTGTGAGGGAGTTGAGCTCCCCACGGAGGCTCCACGAGTGCGCTGCTGAACCAAGCGGGGCCAAGTTCTGCGAGTGCAAAGCACCCCTTGATTTTAAGGATGTCAGAAAAAGGAGGAACCATTGTCCTCAGCAAATTGATGGGAAACTCCCATTTAATTAAAATAAAACCCATAGTGGCTTCTCCTCTGCATTTGCTTCATTTTAGATTTCAGAAACCAGATCTTGTATCTTCATCTATAAATTCAGGGGGGTTTAAACACCAGAAATCTTTTCAAGTAGGCATTCACAAAATGTTAGAAAACAGAGAATTAACAATAATCCTGCAGCTAGGAAGCGTAGGAGGAGGCCAAGCCTCAAACAAAGCGAAACCTCCAGGAAGCAGAAAGTAGGTCGGGCCGGTGAGGATGAGCACAGAGGGASAGCATTGATGTGGAGGGGAAAAGCAAAGCAGGGAAGAAATCACCCCGTGGCATTGTTTGAAGAAGGAAGGGGCTGTCTGCTACGGACAGCTGAGCTCTTTAAGCCTTTTTCYTTAAAACCTATTATTCCTGAAGGATGTCAGCTGCGATGGCGAGGTAATTGCAATTAGCAGCAGTACAGGACGGGTTGAGACCTCAGCCTGGGTTTGGACGGGGACAGCTTAGGAAATGCTGCAGGTAAATTAGATGTTTGTGAATTAATGAGTCGGGATAAAGTTGCTGGAAGGATCCTGGAGGAGCTGGTCCCGGAGAGCAAGGGGATCAGCTCTGCTACCACTGCAGAGGCTTTAAAGAAACTGTAATGTTGTCTGCAAGAAGGATAGGAGAAAAAAAGCTGGGAGGYCTCATTTAGACCCTGGAAAATACTGCAAACTACCCAGAAGCATCTAAAAAACCCACCACAGCACCCCAGGCTCGTCAAGAGCAAGGGGCAGGGACGTGGGTGAGTGCAGGAGCAGGTCTCACGGTCCCCAAGTGGGACAAAACCCTGGGGCTGAGGGGGGACGCAGCGGGTCCTGCAGCGRGGCAGGATTGCACCCGGCTGCACGGGGCCCCGGCTCCCTGGTCCAGTCATACGGTTRCAGCAGTGCAGGGAATTCAGTGCTAAAATCGGATGTATCAAGTGCCCCAAAAATGGGCCTTTCTGCTTTAAATAGCACGCAGATGGTGCAGGAGGAAACGCTGGGAAACGCTCGAGCTGTCACTGGGAGAGGGGAGCTTGGGAAGGTGCAAGAAGAGGAGCAGCGAGAACCTCGTGAAGGGTTTGCCCTGGAAACTGCACAGCCGCAGCTCAGGCTGGAGATTTTYGGTGAATCCCAAATGTTTTGGGAGCCCCGTGAGCACGCTTTGCAAAGGTATGCCGCACGCTGAAGCCCACCCAGAGCCACCCCGCGGGGCCGCATCCTGCATCCGTCGCCTCCGCACCCCGAGACGTCCCCGCTCACCCGCAACAGAGGCAGCAACCGCCGCTAGATTCGTGCTGATGTTTGCAGATATGCTAATTGGCTCATTAATCATCACCACCCGCAGCTGTAATTGGGCTCATTTCGCATCGATTCAAGGGGCTTTGGAGAAAAGTTGGCTTTTCCCTTACAAGAGATAATTTAGTACAGTAAGTCCCAACACACCCCCTTTGAATAAGGCCATAAGCCATAAATAACCTCGAACAGGACCAAGCCATCGCTGCTCTGCACAAAGCAGCCGAGACGGGCTTAAATAGTGGTTTCTCCTTCCAAATATGAGACACGATAAAACCAGGAAACTCCAGCCCTGACACCAAATGATAACACATTCCTCAACACCAGAAAATGAAGGAAATAAAGCTTAAAGCTCTACTTCCATCTCAGCATCCCTCGTGCTGCCCTCTCGCTCAGACATGCCTGGCTGTGGCATCGCTGAACTGCTGCATTTTACCTGCAAATTTGGGGCCGGTCTCAGCATAAGAAAGCTGGGGACAGATWTTTTAGCAGGGCCTGTAGCGACAGGACAAGGGGGAATGGTTGTGAACTAAAAGAGTTCTAGATACAAGGAAGAAATTTGTTACGATGAGGGTGGCGAGATGCTGGCACAGGTTGCCCAGAGAGGTGGTAGGTGCCCCATCCCTGGGAACATTCAAGGCCAGGCTGGACGGGGTCTGAGCAACCTGATCTAGTTGAAGATGTCCCAGCCCACGGCCGGGGCTTGGACTAGATGGCCTTTAAAGGTCCCTTCCAACCCAAACCATTCCGTGATGCTGTGATTGATCCAGCAAAGTGCCTCCAGCGAGCCTCTCCCCCCGCGCCGCTCGCCTTGCAGGGGAGCCCAAACCAGCCCAGCCCAGGGCAGTTCCCAGCACCTCCTTCCCTGCACAACCGGGGCTTCTGCTCCTCGTGYCGCGCACCCCAGCCCCGCGCAGCCATCCCACAGCATCGAGCCGAGCCTCTGGCCAGCATCGCTCGACCCTGCGGGGACCTCCCAACCCTGGGGACGAGCTGCAGCGCAAGCAGAGGACACATTTGCACACCCAAAAACGCCCCTTTGGGTCCCACCACCCTTTCTCAGGTGGGGGCCAGCGCTCGTGCACGGCCCCTCGGCAAGGAAAGGAAGGAGCGGGCAAGGTTTTGGTATCTTGAAAACATTTTATTTCATCACTATTCCGTGGTAGCATAAATAATAGGCAATGACAGCACATGTAATGTAAAGGGGGGGAAGCAGTGGGTGCGGGGCACAATGTGAAATAACGGAGAGGGGAAACCATTGCACAGGTAGTGCTGGGCAGCTCAGCAACTTGATTTAGTGAAAATATATATATATATATAGGTAAACTAGCAGTATTTGGTGTCGTTCCCTGTGCTACAGGCCTAATCCACAAAAAAACCCCATGATTGTACACACATGCTGAACCCATCGAGCGCCCGCCCAGCTCCAGCACCCGCTGGGTCCATCCCTCAGGGCAGCACCGCAGCGGCCGCCCGGGGACCCTCGGGGCGAGCCGGGTGACATCCTTTCCCCCCTCCCCATGGCACTGGCACGTGTCCCAGCGGAAAGGAGGAGGGCGAGTCCCTCTTTGCAGAGGCAGAGGGAGCAAAAATCCCTCTCCGGTTAGGAAACCCAGCCTCTTTTTTTTTTTTTTTAAAAGGATATAGGTGCACGTGCGCGGATGCACGCACACATGTGGAGCAACTCCCTTCCCCGGGCCGTAGCCCGGGGACACTCACAGGCTGCTCCTGCCAAAGCCCGGCCGTGCCAGAGCCTGCCCGGCTGTGCCGCCGCCGCGGGAAGGGTCCCGGGCTGCCGCCGCGGCAGCCTGCTTTTGTGAATTAAGCCCTTCCCGCGCCCCGTTCCAGTTCTGCACCCGCTGTCACGTTTTTGCATAGGAAAAAAAAAAGTAATAGCAACAAAGCATCGCGTTTTCCCGGGGAGTCGCCGCCGCCGCCTCGGCTCCCCMGTGCCGGTTAATGCCGACGGAGGGGACGCGGCTCGTCTACTTACTCCAAGACCATCGCTGGGGCACGCGGCCGCCCCAGCCGCCTCTCATGCAGTAGCTTTCGGTTATAGCGGTTTTAGTGCTAGACAAGACTAGGAGGACGTATTTCCAGTTAGCGAGTGGGCTCTTGGCAGGTCACTTGACTTCTGGCTCATATTCTGTGTAAGTGGATACAATAAAATTAAAGAGCGAGTATAAACAAAGAAAGTTTATTTATAAAACGTCCCTGGAAGTTAATTATTCTTCGGGCTGTTACGTAAGTTTTTTAACTCCAGCTGTAGCTGTCGGATCCTGATGTCTTTCTGCGAGAGCTCGTCTTTCAGCCGCCGGATCTCGTCCTGCTGTCGGAAGAACATCCGAAGGAGCTGGAAGGGAAGGATGGAGCTGGAGGGAGCGCGCCGGCCGCTCGCCCCCGGGGCTTCGCCCTCCTGCCAGCCCCCGGGGCCACGCTGGGGCCGTTCCGTAACTCGGCTGCTTTTGCAACACGACTTCATCTGCCGTGCTGCCCGCTCTYTCCGATTTAATATTTCACCCTCCAGCTCGGGGATACCTTGCACATGCAATCTGCAAACTCGGCTCCAGCAAAACAAACTCCTTCCGGGACCAAGCGCTGAGGTTTCCYCAGCGCCTCCGTATGTTGCTCCCGGAGGAGGATTTTAATAAAAAAAAAATAAAGTTTAAAAAAAAAAAAAAAAGTAGGAGCTTAACGCCGCTGCTTTCAGGTGCTCCATGGTTAATGCGGAGCGGGATGCTTCAAGCCACAGGGAAACACAGTGCCCAGGCACTTCGGTTTGGGAGTACAAGCAGGGACCCGCAGAGGGGTGGCTTTCCAAGCTGTACCCAGAAAATGTCCCCTTCAGCCAGCGACCGTCCCCTCCCGTCCCCGTGCCCTGGCCCGGAGCCGCGCTGCCCTACCTCGTTCTCCGTCCGGGGCGGCACGTTCTCCAGCAGGTCTATGCCGTTAACGACGACGCTCTTCTTCTCCCTCACTGGTGCCTTAAAGACGATTTTGGATGTCTTCTTGTAGCCCTCCTTCAGCGACATCAGGATGGGATCTGAGTGGGGCAGAGCGTGGGAGGGGGTCAGGGGGGGRCTGCGGCCCCATCCCGCTGCCCGGCCGTTTTCGGGGCTCCGTGCCCCCACCCAGCGCGGCGCCGGGRGCTTTACCTCTGTTCACCCCGCTCAGCCATTCATCCGGCGTGAGGGCTGGCTCCGTACCCGGAGTCATCGGGTAAATGTCCTCTTGGTACGTTTCTGACTAAAAACACGGGGAAAGAAAAGCAACCGCCTCCGTGAAGCTGCTCACAGATTTTTAACTACGCGTTGCAACGTGCCGCAAACGGTTGCGCTCACTCCTTTGGCATGCAGCGATGCAGCCACCCAGGGCACGCGGGGAAGTAACAAACTGGTGTTTGCACCATKAAGTTCGACGAGAAACGCCAGCGCTGCCCGCTCAGGGCACACGCAGCGAAGCTGGGAAATGGCGCGGAGGGGCCGGAGGAGGACGAGCGGCTGCTGAGCTGCGGCAGAGCCTGGCACCGGCTCCTCTGCGCAGCCCTGGCCGGCGGCTGGGTTCGCTTCCAGCCGCAGACAGCACTGGGAAGGCAAACGCCAAACCCTGCTCCAGTTCCAGCTCCAAGATCTATTTCACCAGAAACAGCCCCCAAACCTCGGGCGAGACAAGCCCCTTGTTACCTGCCGCAATGGACCAAGCTGATTTTGCACAAAACAATTGCACCSAGGCCAGGAGCAATGCAGAGATGCATTTCCTAAAAACATTCCCGTTAAGCCTTAGGTAAAAACCCCCTGGGAGCCCCATGCCTGGGAAGTGTAACGACTGGGAGGTCTAAGACTGGTGCAAAGAGATCCAGCCGTCGGACCGGTCAGCAAAGCGGAGCAAGCAGGGGCACCTCCATCACACCGGACCCGCTCCGGACACCCCCGGACACCACTCGCCCCCGCCAGCCTGTCCCCGCGCCCCGGGGTGCAGTGAGGGACTCACCCTCCTCGGCACGATCATCGAGATGGGTTCGATCAGCCCCTTGAGGGTGACGAGCTTGTAGAAACGAAAAACCTCGCAGGCCGAGACGTCCAGCCCGTGCTTCGGCATCACCCCTGCGGAGGAGGCGCAGACAATAACCCCTGGGTGCTGCAAACCCCGGGCAGCCAGCCGGGACCCATCCGCCTCCCCGGCACCGAGGACCCCGAAAGGTCCTTGCTCTCTATCGGGAGACCCAGATCCTTGCTGAATTAATCCCTGCCATCACCCTGGAGACCTGGGGCACAGACCTGGGCCGCACCAGGGGCGTTTGCAGGGACGTTGGGAAAGGGATGAACGGCTTTTATTGAGGACAGATCACGGGAATCACTGACTGATGTCCCCTGGTAAAGCCGTGGCACGTGTGACAGCGGGAAGGGTGTCACCAGGCATGCGCCTGGCCGGGACCCAGCCCCAGCCCGGCAGTGTCACCGCAGGAAGGACAGCACAGCGACGTGAACGCTGCCCTGCAAGCGCTGCAGCCCTGCGCTGATGCTCCAGAGCCGGCACAGCACCCGCCAAACCSGTGCCAAACCCATTTACAAGCGGCATTTAATTAAGCGCCTTCCATCATCTACCTTTTGCGCGTTCAGAGCGAAGGGTCAGCAGCACAGCCATCCTTACCCAGTCCTTTTTGCGGGGCCGGGGAGCGAAACTCCATGAGATAACTCAGGTAGGGCTTTTCCGAGCCAATCTCGTAGTACCGAATGTTGCCGTCACCCTGGAGCGAGCGCAGGGAAGAGGGACGGTTTACTGCTTTGGCAAACATGAGGTTGARTAAAGACCACGATAACAACCCCCAGCACCCCGTCCTTGGGAAATGCTGGGGGGATACAGGCTGGGGATGCTGCTGCCCCGTGCATCCCCTCCCGGGATGCTGCCCGCTCATGCGACAGCGGCGGGGACCTCTCCAAACCAGGGCTCCGTGGCCAAAGAGCTGCGTAACGCTTTGCTCGGGGCTCAGCACAGCCCTGCTCCCAGGACGGCTCTTCTCCCCCCCCGTTGTTGGATGGGGAGAGGCCCCTTCGCCTCCCCGGGAGATGCTGCAGCCCCCGCAGCTGCGGGATGCGAAGCGCAGCCCGTACCTTGCCAGCCAAGTACAGCATGTGAGTGTCGGCGTCGTAGAAAGGGAAGAGGAGACCCGAGAGCCCGTCGATCTCCTCCTCTATCAGGGGCATGGACAGGTCCTCCTGCGCAAGGGGAAAAAAGCACTTTATTAAGCAAGATGTCCCGACGCTCAGCACGCGGGGGTCCCGGTGGGGACGGAGCAGGASTCCCGGCACCCACCTGGTCCCAAAGGGCGATCTGCCGCGTGTTCCAGCGCGACACCCCCGTCGTCAGCAGCCGCTTCGTGCTGCCCAGGAAGACCACCCGGTTGACGCGGTGGTTCTTGCAGCTGGCCTCCTGCAAGAGAGCAGCGTGCTCGCCGGCAGCCCCCCGCCCCGGGAAAGCCCCTTCCTTGGCAGCTACCCCGACCCGCCGCCCCCCCCGACCCGCCTGGTCCCCGGGAAACGCCGGCTCCGTGCTGGGGGGGTGGCAGCCAGCGCGGAGGTACCGTGATGCAGCGCCTGTCCCTGTGCAAAACGAAAACGCCCATCTCCCTTAACATCAGATACCACCTTTACTGAGAAACCACCGTCTTCCTCCAAACTGTGGCTCTTTCTGGAGCTTTCTGCATCCCCCCCCCCCCTAATTTCTACTATTTTCCACAAATCCTTAATTAGTAAAAGAATAGAAGCTTCCAACTCCTGTGCTTGGGATGAGGCCGAGTCCTCCCCATCGCCGCCACCTAATCAAAACAACCAGCCCCTCCCCACAGCGGAGAACTAACCCGCAGACCCTGACACGTGCCAAACGTCACGACTGTGTGCAGTACCTTGCAAATGTTTTCACACGTTTCAGTAGGATTCCTCCCCCAGGATCTTATTTCTGACCCCCCCCTCCCACGCAGCGCCCCGGCACGAGCACCGCACCTGCAGGACCCTGCCGGAGCGCGGCTCCACCACCCGCAGCTTCTTGTCCTTGCAGGTGGTGGCCAGGAGGCTGCCGTCGGTGTTGAAGGACATGCAGAGGATGACATCCGTGTGGCARTCGATCATCTTCACCGGCTCCCCGATGTCCAGGTTCCAGATGAGGACCTGCGGGAAGGGGGGAGGCTGCCCTGGCATCTCCACTCCTGGTGGCCCCCCCCCCCAACCCCTCCTGCAACCTCCGTATCTGCTTCGAGCATCTTAATACCTCCTATTTTGGCTGAAATCGCTCCCTCATCACCTACAGATCCCTTTCCCTCCTCCCAGGGCTGCCCTGCAGCTGCTGCTGGTGCAAAATTAAAATAGTCCTTAWGAGCGGGTGCGGGACCCTCGCACGAGGAAGGGTACCGTCTGCCGCACGCCACGGTGGGTCGTTTCCTTCCAGCCGTCAGAATCCTGCCCTGGCCACACGCAGGAGGCTCCCACCCGTGCCAGGAGCRGGGAAAGCCTTTGCAAGGGCAGCGCAAGGAGCGGGGCCGGGCTCACCTTGTAGTCGTAGCCGGCGCTGAAGAGGATGTTGTTGGTGGTGGGGTGCCACTCGACGAGCCCGACGCGCCGGCTGTGCCCGTACAGCTCCAGGACGGCCTCCGTCATGTTCCTCTTCAGGCCGCCCTCCGGGATCTCCCAGATCCGCACCTGCGGGAYGGGGCAGGTGTTGGGGTGGGTTTGGGAACCCCGGGAGGACCCCGACACCCGCCAAGGGGGGGGTCTGAGCTGCTCAATCCCTGCAGTGCCCCGCTGCCAGCGGCCTCATCCTGCACCCTAACGCGTGTCCCAGGGGTCGATCCAGCCCCCTGCGAGGGCTGGGGGGGAGCACGGGGAACCCGTCCCATCAGACCGACAAGCACCGGGGGAAAGGATAGCCCAAAAAAAGGCAGCGGTTTCTCCCCTGGAGTGTGGGTGCCGGGGAAAAGGACCCYGTGAAGCTGATGCAGCGGGGCCAGGGAGACCCCCCCACTGCTGTCAGCCCAGTGGGGAGAACCTGGGTTAAAAACAAGCCAGAAAAGCCTCTGCAAAGAAGGTCCTTCCTGAACAAAAGGAGGTGATGCACTGGGACAAAAAAGCTTCTATAGCATCTCCTCTTCCATTAAACAGCTCCAGATAATGCTATCAAAGAGCGGTTATAGATGCTGTCATCTCCACGGCAGGTCACCGGTACGAAGCCGAAGCGACACGTCGCATTTATCCAACCCCCCTCGGTCTGCTCTGCACCCCACACCCTGGACCCATCGGAGCAGCAAGACCCCGGGTCCTGCCAGCCCTGCGGCTCCCCGGAGCCACCCGAAACCCGGCAGCGTTTGGTGGTGCGTACACGGCCCCGTGGTTCCGATGAAGAGACGAAACGACCGAGCTTTGCCCTCTCATCTCCTCCCCACGGCAGGCTGCCTTGGCCAGCGTCCTTCCCCGAGCCTTCATCCCATCCCAGCTCTAATATCAGTCGCAGACACATCACACCACCTTTAACACTCATTTAAAAAGCCAAACCGTATCGAATGCAGCACACGGAACGTGCAGGTTCCCTTTCGCCTCCTCCGCCAGCATCCCCAAAGATGAGCTTGCCTTTGGGYGGACGCGGTGGCCGTGCTGCCCCAGTGAGCATCACTGAGTTGAAATAAAGCTTTTCCAAAACCTAGGGAATATCTGGGAGGCTGCTGCCCGGGGGGGACTGATCCTGCTGCCTCTTCGGTCACTCCTCCCTCTCTTCACCAGCACCCCAAGGGTCTCCCCATCCGGGGGCTGAGCTACAGCCTGGGGGGGGCAAAACTTCATTTGCAATATTGCAGTGAAAAATCTGCATAAAGCTGTACGGGTGGAGCGGTGAGTTTTCTGCCTGAACCTGCACATTTAGAGGTGGAAGACACTGCTCTTCGGGTTGCACGGCGTGCAGAGAAAACAGCGTTACGACACAGTTAAGAGGCCGGTTTGGCTCGGAGGGATGATTCTGAGAGCATCAGCGGTTTTCAAACAAGGCACAACATGAGGAACAAGCAACAGAGCCYGGATCGCCAGCTGTCGAAGGAACCGGTTATGAAAGCGGCGGGTTACGAAACGCCTGTTACCAAACCTCTGGCTGCTCCTCGCTCCGGCGATCTGCACCCACGAGGGCTCCGAGCGAGCTCTGCACCCCGGAGAAGTGCCTGCTGCGCGCTCGCTGCTCGGGGGATGCATCGTCAAACCCCGGCGGGGGGGGGAACAGGGAAACCTTCGTGGGCTCAGCTGCGATGCCCAGGCTCCCGGCATCGTCAGGGCTCAGCTAGGAGCTACCTCTCGCCTTTCGCTGTGCAGGGACCCTAAAGGATGGTTATTAAATGCCTCCTGCCTCCGTGCTCAGCTGGGAAGCATCGCTGGGGCTCTGCAGCGCAGCATCACCTCTGCGGTCTGCTCCTAACAGAGTTGCATCATTCCTCGTGTCTTGCAAAGAAAGCAGGTGAGTGCCAGGGACAGGCTATTTTAGGCAGGTTTCACCATTACCACGGTCACTATGACCTGAAAATGGTCGGAATTGGTTGCAGTACTAGTGCTGTTCTGTTGCCGGTATAGGCGTAGCTGGAGCTAACCCAGAACTCAAGCATYGGGTTTCACAATCTTGTCCCATCCTGGAAACGATGCTTTTGGAAAATTATCATTAAAAAAAACAGAGGAACAGTCCTAGAAGTGCCTCTCTCCACCCTCCTCCCACGACACCGGAGAAAGCAGCGGGGTGGGACGCAGCCCGTGAAACCAGAGGCTTCCTCTCCCAACCCATCCTAAGAAACCTTCTTGATAAGGTTTTCCCTGAAACGTGCCTTTGTGGAAAGAGATGTATCCTGCAAACAAGACACCGTGCTGCAAAATCCCCCCTCCAGCTCTGCGTGCCGCRTCAGCTCACTGCGCCTGAGCGCACAGACAGCCCCGGCACCAGGAAAACGCGGAGCCTGAAACACCTACGGAGATTGGGTAAAATTCCCCCTTTTCACCTTCCCGCTTGTTTTGTCCTGCCCTTTAAAAGCTCCTTCCCAAAAAGCCTTCACAGCATTTCAGCAGCTCGCAGCACCGCGGCGGGGCCCAGGAGCTCCAGGATCAGCCCTGCCGCTAATTGTCCCACGAGGACAAATAATGAATTAACGGCCCCGGCACCCCACGGAGAGCATCAGGCGAGGACAGACAGGTACGGACGGATACAGGCTTGATAGCGAAGGAGTAACTACAGGAGGGGTTTCAAGCAGGGTGGGCTGCGAGAGTGATCCCTCCCCAGCGAGGCAGCGTCTAACCGCGGCCGTTAATATCGGCTCCTGCCGAGCCGTAAAACCCTCATCACCCTCTTGGAGAGGATTAAGCCGTAGCGATGCCCCGGGGACAAGGCTGCACAGGTTGTCCTCTGCTCATAGGGCATGTTGGAGGAAAGACGTGAGTCTGGAGCGGGACCGGCCGGCTGCAGCACCCTGGGGTGCAGGTGGCAGCTCCTCCGGGGCTCCCGCGGTGGTGATGTCCCCAGCCCGGGACCGCCGGTGCCCCCCGGTGACAAATATCATGCAAATACTCTGTTTTCTGCAGCTCGGACTCYGCAAGGACCTGAGCATCCTCTCTGATAAAGACTGTCAGCCTGAACCTCGTTAAACCTCCTGGGAGCGAGCGGAGAGAGCCCGAAGGTGCAGGACCTCCCCGTAAGCAGCACCCCGGGCACGGGGTGGCACCGGGAGCCACGAGCCCACCCGGCTGCAGAGCCGCTCCCCTCCAACTCATCCCCATCAGGGCGAAACCCCCCCCACCGAACAGCCTCAGGGGCAATTAACTTAATTTGCCAGGTTTAACGATGGCTCATGAAGTCTTCCCAGTATCCTCCCTCCCTCCCAGCACCTCYTATTCCCCAGCAACTGTATATAAAAGGTTATAATTCAAAGTGGGAGACAGCTCACCATGATTCACAGCCATGATCYGAATTTTTTTCCCCACTCAATATCTTCCTTGACAAGCTTTCAGCTAATAAAAAATGCCAATATACTGAACTGAAGGAGAGGATGAGACATTAGGTGATAACACAGTGAAATGCTAAGGATCAGGCGAGGCAGGTTTGTAACACTGGTTAAGAACTGGATCACCCCAAAYCCCGGCTTCTGCCGTGCAGAATGGGCGATGGTTTCTGATCTTCTCCCTTGTACAAAGGCTCTTCTTCCTTTATGATGCAGCCTTTGGGATGGACTTGTTTGTGTCCAGAAAATAAAAAGGAGGAGGATGCAAATCACAGCTCCGTAAAGATGACCTGATTCATTATCCCCCAGCCTGCAAAACTGCCTTTTGCTCCTATCACTTGATGGATCAGGCCATGAGAGCGGTTGCAGCCCCTGCGGTCCCCGATAGCAAGAAGGATTAATAATAGCATTGCTGTCGGGCTTCGGAGGAAAAAAAAAACCAAAAACCAACCCTTGTTATGCACAGCTGTACGGCTTATCTGCAGTGGGGGACGCAGAAA
The DNA here is from genome assembly GCA_030449065.1 of Oceanodroma leucorhoa. Taxonomy (NCBI): domain Eukaryota; kingdom Metazoa; phylum Chordata; class Aves; order Procellariiformes; genus Oceanodroma; species Oceanodroma leucorhoa. Next base: position 13,867,912 of record JASVER010000014.1, on the reverse strand, counting down.
GAGCAGCGCTGCGATGGTAGGTGACACCCGCACCTCCGGGTGTATAAATTAAAGGCATTGGGTGCACGGAGCTGCACGACTGCGGCCGCTCGTGTCCCCCCCCCGGGAGGTGCCAGCCCGAAGGGTCCCAGCTCACCGAGGTGTCTTCGGAGCATGAGGCGATGATGTTCTCAATGAAGGGATTCCACTTGATGTCCAGCACGTTGCCTTGGTGACCGCAAACTTTGGGGTAGTTTGGTTCGATCCGGCCTGTCTGTAATTAAAAAATTAAATGAAAAAAAAAAAAAATTTTCCTTTAAAAAAAGATTGAACATGTTCTTAAGTAGTTAAAAGATAAATGCAAACAAAAAAAAAAAAAAAAAAAAGAGAAAAAAAAATAATTTAGTGATCAAGTTGGTAGGCTGGAGCCCTGGTAGGGGAGCGGGCTCTGTAGATCGCCCCAGGATGGGGCTTTTGGCCAGAGGAGCTGCCCAGCTAGGTCAGGGATTGCTTTTACCCCCACAATATTCCCAGGGGTGTCTGCAGCGGATCCGTGCGTGAGGAGGGGTTTCTGCAAACACAGCCCCACGGGCTGCCCGTCCCCAGGGAGGGGGCACCGCCAGCTGGGCGGCTCAGTAGGAAATCTTTGCATGAGCGTCTGCAACCACGGGCAAAAWGGCTGGAAGGGACTCGAGAGGCTCCAAAGCAACCCTCGGGCCTCGAGGCAGGTCAGCCTGGGCCACGCATGAAGCACTCGGGACTTTCCTCCCAAACTTTGGAAGTGACCTTGAGCAAGGTATGCACGTGCACCCCGCAGGACAAATCCCCAGCGACTTTGGGACCATCAACGCTCTTCCTTAACGAGGCTAGTAACCTAACCGTGACACCGCTTGATGGGATCCTTCCACACGGATGGAGATCCTTCGCAAGGCTTTTAAGGATGCTCCAGCCTTGCCATCCCAGCAGAGCGAGGACCCGCACAGCACTCGGCACAGCCTCCTCTTCAGGTTCCCATCGCAGGGGGGTTGCAGGGACCTCCTGCTCCTCGCAGGGACCTTGCAGGGTGCGTCCGCAGCCGGCCACCCCGCCGCCCTTCCTTCCCCCGTGCTGGCTCCTTGCCGCAGCCCGGAGGTGATGGCACGCTTGGAGCCTGCAAACTAACTAGGTCAGCATGACACAGCCACTRAATATTTCATAGCCCTTCCACGGCACTGACCTTTTAACGTACCGAGCTCCTGCCTCCATTTAACGTGAACAAAGAAACGCGCCGAGGATAACACGCTGCATTTTTACCATCCGCAGCTAAGGGCAACGGCCAGGAGTGCTCTGGGCAGCCGGATCAGGCCCAGGAGCTCACCCCTGCGCCCTCGCTGCTGGGAAGGTTTATTTGAATTAATTTGCTCCCAGGGAGACACGGCTGCTGATTGCCAGGCAGCCACGGTGCCCGCCGCAGCGCCGGTGAACGCCAGCCAGCACCGGCGTGGGATGCAGGGGCAGAGCGGCTCTGCCCGCCTGGATCCCATCAGGCAGGGATGGAGATGGAGGAAACCAACACACAACCCTCCCCGAGCCCGCTGCATCAATTTTAAAATCCTTTTCATAGGCATTATTATTAGAGTGAAAAGCCAGTTCTTGCTCAAATTGCTATAACAGCTCTAAGACATCTCTTGAACTCGGCCCATATATAAGATGAGAACTAGGCTGGCCTTAAAACACTGGGGTTATTAAACACCTTAACACCGGTTAGTTATATGGGTCGTTTCTGTTATTGAGGTAAAGGAAAAAAATCGGTGCGTGCTCTCGTTGCCTTCAGTACGTGAACAAATGGACACCTTCAGCTCCATCAGTGCCTGGGTAACGGGGTCATCGGCGGCCCTTCCCCTCTGCCTTCGATGCAGGCTCCTACAAACACTCATTAACTCCCCGGCGTGACAGGCGCGGGATCACATCCCCGTCAGCCGGCCTGGGAGGAGCGCTTAACGCAAGACCGATTTCTAACTCGCCAGCCTCTTTCTAATTAGGGCACGTTACGCAAATTCCCTACCCATATGGCGCCGAGTTCGTTTTCCCTTCGGTGATTGATACCTGCCGGTGTGATTTTAACCTCCATTAGGGCCAATTTCAGGGGTGTCAGGGCAGGGATGGATGGAAGAGCTGGGACGGCTGTGCCCGCCTCCTCCTTCAGCTGCCCACAGCATCGCTTCGGCTCGCTCAGCGAGCCTAAATTTTGGTAATTCTGCCCATCAGCAACAACCTGGCTCAGATCTGAGCTGCCACGTCAGCCCTGGACCCTCAACTGCCTCCTGCCACCCACTAATGCATCTTCCTCCCTGCATTTACCTGGCAGCTTTGCCCAGATAAGCAGCCGCGATCGACCTACACAACATTTCTGGCATTATCGGACAGCTGAAAGGGCGTTTTCCTGGTTAGTGCCCCAGACTTGGGTTTTATTAGTGCTATTATAAATCAGTTSAGGTTTTTAGGGATAAAAACAAGCAAAGTGACTTTCTGACAGTTTTGCCAGGGGTGACCCAAGCCTCCGGAGGCTCTGGATGGTGCCACGGCCAGAGGGATGGTGCCCCGAATCCCCCCAGCCACGCATCCCCCCTCCTGCCCCCAGGAGACTTTTCTTTGCCTACATTACATCAAGCACCACTGCAAACCCTGGAGCATCCCATAGGAAGGGCAAGTCTGCATAGGAAGTCTGCATCACCCATGGGGTCAGCTGCTGCCTTCACCCAAACTCCACTGCAAAACTCATGCCATAAAAAGTTAAAGAAAAAAAAAAATCTGATTTTTCACATTTTTTAAGTTTTCCCATGGAAAAAAAAAAAATCTGCCCTCCTTTCACAGGTGGGGAGAGCTCAGCCCTGTGCCCCGCAGCCCTGGGGAGAGGACGAGGTGCTTTGGGTCTCATCCTGCACGCGAGCATCRTACCGAGCAAGGCGCGAGCTGCAGGGACGCAGCCCCCGGGACAAGCAGCCAAGATTTGGGAAAGAAGAACCCAAAGATGAGACACAGAAGGTGGAGGGAAACACAGCAACGTCGGTGCTTCGTTAGCGCACGAAGCTCTGCCTCCCAGTACCACCCAGCGACCCTCCTGTGAATTAATGGGATGCAAAGCACAGCTTTATGGGTTATTTAAGTACACTAGCAGACGTCGCTTACCCAAACAGCGCCGATTATCTAGCTTTCCCCCTRTTTTCATATTTGCATTAGCATGACATTATTAACACACTGTCTAGAGCAGCAGTTCATGCAGCAGCTGTTAAATTCCAGGCGGACAGACCTTTTAATGGCACGAGTTAATATGCAATCACTTTAATTTTGAGCAACCAGCYGAGTGATTTCCTTTGCAAAATAGGTTTGACGGGTTTTGTCAAAATTCATTAGGCTTTCAAGAGGATGAAACAGAGTTTGGTTACYAGGGATAGTTTCTGTCCAACAAGTCAAGAGTTTTGATTAAAATAAGTTGAATGCAGTCAGCACGCAGGAGCTGCCACCGTGCCCGCAGCAAGGGACAGCCCTCGTGCGAGAGCAGGGGCGGTTTGTGCCCGTGCCCAAGGCACCTGAAAGAGGAGGAGGAGCCAAATAAAGGAAATAAAAAGCAAAAAAATAAATAAAAAAAAAAATCAGGGATTCATGCCATAGCTTCCCGTTTAGACATTCTTAGAGGCACCTCGCCAGCAGCCGTGCATTAAGCCGYGGTGAATCCTAATCGCTGGATCCCTGACCCCCGGCTGGGGGAAGCTCAGTGACCCAGATACCATCTCTTCAGCGAGAGCGTGCCGTGGCTCTCCGGGCTCCAGCAATCTGATGTTTTCCATGGCACGCRCTGGAAGGAGCAAATCTTCCAGCAACTTCAGCCCCTCGAAGCCCTCCCTTCGCTGGAGCCATTAGGAGCACTTGAAAAGGAGAAAGTTATTTGCATTATGTCTGGGGAAGAAAGGGAAGCAAGGACAATGAATTTTTTTAAGCTGGTTGAATTCAGTTATTTTGCTGCTGGGTGACCTAGAAGGAAGCCTTTCCCTTGGGAATGGTTGGAACAGCAGCGAGGGCAGAGCCCGGGAGGGATGGACTCACGGCCCCGGGAGGTCCCACTGCCCCGGGCAGGGGAACACCATCGCTAGGAGCAAAGCCTCAGAAGCACCACTTTTAAGCACTCTAAGTCATCAAAGCGTTGCTGTGAGCGGTGTGAGCTGAYGAGCGATTTTGATATCGGAGCCCATCTCAGTGAACCTCTTGGCCACCATCAGACTCCAGCGACGGGAAGCGTCGTCGCTTCAGACCCTCTAAGCAGCACAAGCTTCAGTCTCGCGATGGCAGGACCCCACATTTGCTTTGCAACCAACCAGCAGGAAGCTCGGATAAATCATTTTAATATATGTATTTCTCAAAACCTGCTTTTCGCCAGCTTCCCTGGAAATACAAGCCCAGAACATTTCCAAATCCTCATGTTTCCTATGAAGCTCTACAAGCTTGGCAAAAACCTTTATTCAACTCTACCCTCAAACCAATCATGCACAGAAAACTTTACAGAAACAATAGCAGCATCCATCCAGCATCAACACCAGCACCTTCAGTGCCTGCCCCTGGGTGAGGAACCTCCCCGAGGAAGGAGCACCCACCACCAGCCCCGGGGACCGGCCAGGCCACCCTTCCCCACCCAGCAGCTTCCCCCAGGTGCTCCCTGATCCCTTATTAGCTTTTAGAGGGGGATCAGGGAAGCGCTGCCTGAGCCATAGGGGATTTACAGGGTTTCCCAGGAAATCCTTGAGTACACACAAGTCTCCAGTGGCTGAGATTAAGAGTAAATACATTTACTGCTGTCTTTTTAAAGAAGGTCTCTCCTACTCGAGAGCCAAARAGGAGGAAATCACACAGATTTCCCTGACCTGAGGCAGAGCCCCGGCTGATTTTGGTACCAGGGAAGGTCACTGCAGGTTAACCGACCTTCATTAGGAACCAAGTCAAACGCAACCCGCACAAGCAAGAGAGAAATTGGACGAACCCTTGGCAGGGACCCAGAAAACCCATTGCCACGACGCACTGTCGGCTGCACCTTTTCCCCCACACAGTAGCAGGGACCAGCCCCGGCGGAGAGCCCCYGGGAAGGGGGAGGCAGGAGGAAGGCTCCAGGCGCAGCTGGGCATCACATCTGCCACACATTTAAGCAGAGGACAGCGAGAGCTTGAATGCGAGGGGACGGGTTACGGGGCAGCGGAGGTGTTGCACCAAGAGACAGCACTTGCTGCCCCGGTCATTTGTCACAAATAATTCCCCAAGGAAATCCCCACGTACAGGTAGAAGGATGCTGCTATTGGAGATGTTTCTCTCCAACAGCTGAATAAATATAGAGACAGATGCCTCAAGCCTTTCTCCACCTTTTCTGTTCTCCCCAGCAGCATCCCTTCTGCCAGGACGCTCACCCAGCCTCCAGCGGCTGCAAACCACCRGACGGCAGCGATCGCATGGCCCCAGTTTGGCCAGAGCCAGCCGAGGCCAAGGAGACTGGGCAACCACACATGTTCCCAGCAGGATCATCCCCTGGGAGGGATGGGACACACAACTGACCTGCCTGGAAGCTGCTCCAGGGATTCTCAGTAATATAAATCCATGAGAAAAGAAAACCCCAAAGAAATCCATGCATGCAGTCAACAATATTGTTCATCAAAACATCAACTTCAGGTGCTGGAAATGTCTGAACGTGCTTCTGGGTCCTGCAGAGAGTAACCTGATTGTCATGAACACCGCCAAGCTTCCTGACTGCTCCTGTGAATGAGAGCAGTAAGTAAAACGCTAAGCCAAGAGCCAGCTTTCTAGTAAACAAATTAGAAAAGCTCAGCTCATGTTCTGGCACCTTTGAGTGAAGAAGCTATTTAGCCAGATGTGCACCTCCAGGAAAATAACACCACAAGTGAGAACTGCCGCCCCTTTTCCCAGCCTGTAACACCTGGGAAATTCAAACATGGCGGGGAGGAAGATGGAGATGTGCCCTSTGCATCCTCCAGCACCTGCTAAAACAGGGGTTGTATTCTTTAAACAAGCAGTGGAAACACGCAGGGGTGTGCGGAGCCRGGCAGGATTTCTGCTTAGCCCGATGGATTTTATTGCCTGTGCGTCTCCCACCCCCTTGGGTCCCCGGGCACCTTCCCCAGCCAGCCTCGCCACGGCGGGGGAGACGGGAAGAGCCGGAAAGGCTGCAATCCAAGCAGGTTTTAGCAACCACCCTCTGTAGGGCAAGCACTCTTAGCCATCCTCTCCCCCGCGCAGCTGGATGGCACCTCTGCATCGGCCTCCACGCCGCGCTCCTTGAGCAAGCACCACAGGACCCCGTGCCTCAGTTTCCCCAGGAGCGAYGCTGCTGTCGCTGCCTCTGGCAAACTCCGTGTTCAGGGGTGCTTTGGGATAAACAAACAGCCCCAGATTTACCAGGTTACTCGCCATAAAAAAAATCACATCGATTTGTAGATGACTTAGTTRCTCTTTTTGTTAAACAACTAAACCATGCAAGTCATAAAGCAGGAAATGAAATCAGCATTGCTTAATGCCTTTTTTGCCAGGATGCAGGTTTAAATATCAGTTACTCCTCTTGTGTGGATAGAAATACTGCTACATTAAATATAAATACTGTTGTGGGCTGTAAGCGTCCCGTCTTCTGCCCAGGCAGAGGGCAGCCCCCCCGCTGCCCGCGCTTGGGGTAACCATCAGCAGAGCTTCTCCGGCCACGCTGGACCCACAGAGCCCTATAGCCCTAAATCCCGCAGAGCAATGCACACAGCAGCCTTTGACAAACAATTTGTACAGATTAAAACCCCGAAGCCTTGCTGCAGAAGTATTTATCTGCACCATAAAAGCAGTAGCCAGGCTCAAGCTTGTTAATTAAAAAGACAAAAGCCCATATAATGTCCCTGTTAAATTGGATTATGGACACTAAAAATAAATCCATGTTTATTGGTAACAAAAAGCCCCTCTTCCCCAGCGAGGACAGGGTTTCTCTCTRTTTTAGCCGGCAGAGGGGGCAGGCAATTGCAGGCAGGGCTGCGCTGCGATGGCCCAGGCACAGCCCAGCTCCGGCTTCCCCAGGCTCAACCCCAGGCTTAACCCCAGGCTTCGCTGCAAATGCGGCAGCATCGATGGGGGCAAAATCCATATTTCCCCTCCCAAGCTCCTGCTGGCCCAAGGACCCACGTTTTCAAACCTTGTTTCCTCCTCTGATCCACCACCAGCTCTCAGAGCAGAGTTAAAATTTTACGCTGACACTTTTTGACTGATGCAGATGCTTAAAACCAGCCAGATCCCAGGTCTGGGCTTCCCACAGCTGCTCTCCTGTTATCTCCTTGATAAATGCAGGGACATCAGATTGTGCTCCAGTGTGAAACAGTAATGCTGAAGTGACAGCTTTTTTGTAAGCCTCAGGTCTTTTTTTTTTTTTTTTTCTGGCCAACTCTAGGTTAAAGGAGATGTCTCCCGCAGACTAAAATCAGATAGAGAAAAATTCACAGAAAACCAAAAAAACCCAGTACAAACCAAGGCAGGCTCCTGTGTCCTGAGTTTAAAGGTAGAAAAGCTCCAAGGACATGAAAATTGGTTCATAGTACAGAGAAACAGAGAAAACTCCGTATTTTTTCCCCGCAGAAAACCTCCCGGAACTCTGAAGCGCAGCAGCTCCAAGAAGCCAGGAAAGCAGCTGTGTGATGAGCTTGCCCGTTCTCTGCCCAGCCTCGGCAAGCGGGTGCCCCCACAGAGCRGGGCACGCGGGGGGGGTCCCTTGGGCGATGCCACGAGCGCACAGGCAGAGCAGATGCCACCAGGACCTCGAGCCAAGACAAACCAYCCCAGAGCCAGGGCAGGCTGCAAGGGGCACGCAGCCCACTCCTCCCGCTCGCCAGCTGCCCCCCTGGCCCACAGCTGGCGGGGGGGCACCCACCCGGGTTATTGCCACTAATCCGACACAGACGAGGGACGGTGACGCCGCTCCCGTGGTACRGGGGCTGCTCCTCTGCTGCACCCCTTTGTGCTGGGTGGCAAAGGCAATACCTGCGAGCAGTTCCCCGCAGCGCGACTCAGACTTTGCCCGACCGCTGTCCCTGTCCCCATCTCCCCAGGGCTGCCGTGGAGGTTTGGGACCTCTGTGAGGATTAGCCATGGGTCTGTCACCTCCATGGGTCTGTCACCTCCATGGGTCTGTCACCTCCATGGGTCTGTCACCTCCACGGGCTGCCCCTGCTCCGGGCAGGCTTGTACAGAGCCCCATGGCAGCAGCGATGGACATCACTGTCCCAGGGGACACAGCAGGGCTGGGTCCCCTGCCAGCCCCCCAGGACCCCCCCTGCTCCTCTGCGCACCAGGGCACGCACCATCAGCACCACCCATCGCCGGCAGCGAGGCCACCCTGCCCGCACGGGGCGAGGGACCTGCCCCGCACCACGGGCAGCTCGGACSCAACCGAGCACGGCTCCGACAGGCAGCGCTGGCATCAGCAACAGCTTTGGACTTCAGCTTCCTACATGTAAACAGAGACTCCCCTTTCCTGCTCGCTGCTTCCTTCGGGCGTGCAGGCGGATAACATTGTCTGGCTGTGGGAAACAAGCTGTCTTCAKCCCCATACAGAAACAAAAATCCTCCTATTGCAGCACRAGGCGATGCCATCCACCCTTCTCRTAGAATCATTAAGGTTGGAAAAGATGTTTAAGATCATCGAGTCCAACCATCAACCCATCACCCATGCCCACTAAGCCATGTCCTGAAGTGCCACATCCACACGTTTTTTGAACACCTCCTGTGTTGGTGACTCCACCACTTCCCTGGGCAGCCTGTTCCAATGCTTGACTATGACAACCCTTTCGGTGAAGAAATTTTTCCTAATATCCAATCTAAACCTCCCCTGGCACAACTTGAGGCCATTTCCTCTCATCCTATCGCTTGTTACTTGGGAGTAGAGACCAACCCCCACCTCTCTACAGCCTCCTTTCTCCTGCAAAGGCTGCCCTAAGGGGCCCCTGCAGCACCCCASAGCCACCCCAGCAAGCTGCACAATAACCCCCTCCTCTTAGAGCTGCCACCAGCACCCCTCCTCACTTCCAGCACCCCTCCTCACCCCCAAACTGGTTTATATGAAGCTAATTAACTCAGGCACAGCTGAGATAAATCCACACACTGCTGGAGCTTGTTCTTCCCCAGCTGTTTCGGCCAGCCCAGGGCCAGCAAAGCCTCGGTGCTGCCCAAAGCACGCGGGCTCTCCGAGCTTCCTTGGTGCTGGTTGTTGCAGGTGAGCTGCAGCACAAACACACCAGTTTATTTTGTGATTTAATAACTGCTGCCAAAAGCTGTCCCAGCCCYGGGTCTGGGAGGAGAGCAGCTCTCAGGCTTTGGGGCTGCAAGTGGTGTATCTTCAAAAAGCGTATTTTGTCCCGTCCCCRGCCAGCGCGCTCCGAGGCTCCCCGCGTGTTCGGATAAGGCTAAAGYATTTTGGAGGCTAACCAGCCCGAAGCTGAAGACAACAATTTAGGGATGGAAACCCCCTGGGAGGGGGAGAGCGGGTSCTCCTGGGGCTGCACGGCCCCATCCCGGCTCTGGGGTCACACACGGATGGGAAAGCTGTGGCTTTCCTTTCAGAGGAACAGAAATACTTCACTGCTACTGATGAAAGCCTGGAAATGCCACGAAATGCACCCTGGAGTGTTTGAAAGCCCAGAAGAGGCGAAGGTTCCTCCATGGGGGACTTTGTGCTGTTGAGGGTGTTGATGGCAATGCTGGATTTCAGTGGTACAGCGCTGGGGGAAACGCTGCTGTTTGGGCTGTAAAATGTCCGATCTCAGATTCTCCCAATTAAGCACATTCTCTGCTAAAAAAATGTAGCCACGCCATACCTGACGTTTCCGGGATTATTGCACAGATTTTTAAGAAAAAGAGCCCAAATCCTGGTTTTCCTATAATTTCACGGGTCCTTCTCGCTCAGCCCCTCTCTGTCCACGCATCCCTTCACAAGGCAGAGCACGAGGGGTGGCTCGGGGGGGGGACGGCCGGTGCCGGCAGCGTGTCTGGAGCGGATGGAGCAGAAGCGTGGTCCACGCTGGACCACAAACGGGGCCTGAGCTGCCTTCCTGCAGAATTGCAATGTCCGAGCGAGACTGGATTTTGCTCGTGATGACGGAGCTCAAGCCCATTATTGCTGACTCAAAATACACGGACATTTTCGACGTGGTTCTCCTCTCCCCTTCAGCTGAAGTCTGGACCAAATCCTTCTGTCGCTACGGTTTGGGGAGCAAATCATCGTCTTCTTGAGCCTCAGCCCGAGCATCAGCGCACAAGCTCTCCTTCGCCCACTCTCCAGGGATATTTATAGCACAAAACCTTTGCGGTGCTGGGGAGAGGCTGGTTCCCAGTGGCAGAGGCTCCAGAATTTGGGATCCTGCCCCAGCTCTGCTGCAGGGGGGACAGATTCGGGGAGGATGGGGGAACAAAATACAGCCGTGCTCCGTCCTTCCAACCTACGCAGCCTTGCAGAAGCGGTTGTATATCCCCTTGATTGCTACATAAACGCACGAGGAACCAGCATTTCTGATGTGCAGGCAGAGGAACATATGGCCCAGCGTATGCAAATGCATTGTCACTCGAAGCATAAAGCAGAGGGGTTTCTGGTGAACGTTTCTAAGCAGAACAGAGGGCAGAAATGTGAAAAAAAAAAAAAAAAAAAAAAAGAGGCAGCAAATCAAATCCTGAGTAGATCTGCAGTATCTAGGTTACCTTAATTATGTTCGGCTAAATATGGATGCCAATTAATTAGAGGGCTGCTGATTTCCAAAGAAAATTAGTTTACTCTTAATGAGCTAATCAGTCCCTATTTAAAAAAAAATAATGAAATTATTAGATTGTACAAAGGCGTGTACAGCCACTTGACACRGAGTGCGAGGTCTGCTCCGGCTGGGATTTACCGGGTGCAATATTGCCAGGATTTCTGCAYGGGGCTGGTGATCCCTTCGGAACAGGTTGCAAACGGCATYGTGCTCCCTCTGCTCTTATCCCACYGGGACCGGGCTACGTTTGCCAGAAAAAAAGGGTAATTTGCTGGCAATACCGGGCTATTAGCTCAGGATTTAGRACCACAAGCAAGTGGCGTGTGGACGGGCATCCTCCCAGCTCGGGCTCGGTGGCGTGGGGAGGGAGGCAGAGATGGGGCTGGAGCACTCCGAGGGCTCAGACAAAGCTCCTGKTTTTTCGAATATTAATAAGAGTCAAGCTGTGCGCTGCAATTACAACGCTGATTATAATTTCTTCCATCTGTAGCTGATTCTACTCCAGAAATTAAAGAGAAATTCAGAAGGGATGTGAACRTTACATGGCGAAAGCGTCTAAGAGGAATGCCGGGGCGTGGGGAGACGGGGTGCGGAGGGGAGCGCTCCTCCATCCCACCGCCGCCAGCTCTGCCAGCTTCCCCTCCCGGCTGGAAATCCCGGCGGGTTTGGCACTGCAACTTTGCTGTCTGGGAGCCTGAGAGACAACCACCTTCTCCCCGTGCATGTCGTATGTCTTCATAGGCGGTGTGTCTTCAAGTTACATGGGGTAGGTGCATCCTCGAGGCGAGTGAGCGCAGCTCTTCCGATGTCAAAAATGCTCCCGAGAATGAGTGCCTCGGAGCCCCGTGTCCCCTCCTGCAGCCCAAGAGCCGTGGGGCGAGGGCAGGATGCCCAGGGATGGGATGCAGGTTCCAGCTTGGAGCTGCCGGTCCACGCACTGGAGCACCGGCRGGAGAGCAGCAGCAGCAGCAGCGCAACCGTGGTACGCCGTAGCGGTGCCCTGCGCTCACGTTTCGGGGGCAAAGCGAAGCAAAGGTGGTATTTATTTCATGTTCAAGGTCACTGCTGCCCGGCTTTTCCTCCAAGAGACGCAGCTCTGCGTCTGTCGCGGGGACGAGTGCTCGGCCGGGAGCCACTAAGTGCGGTCYCCACGGGGCGGCTTCTGAAGCATCAGCTGAATTTACGGGAGTTTAAAATTGCACGAGCAAGAGATGCGCGTGGATTCACGTGGGCACTCATGCAAAGAGCTGGGGAAAGCCTTAGCTGGGGAAGCAAAAGCCCAGCGCGGTGGGGGGAAAGGATACGTGCCGCAAACAGGATCGATAGCGCAGAGGTGTCTGCGCCGCTTCCCCCGTGCAAAGCGCTTTGGACGGGTACAGCTGCAAACCGAAGCCCAGAGCCCTTCGCACGGCACGTGGCTCCCGGGCATCGGCTGCTCCTGAGGGGCTACGGCTCGGGGCTGGAGTCCGGAATAAATCGTGTGTGAGGTGGCATCTGCTGCAGTGCACAAAGCAAAAGCCCCTGGGGTTTTGCAACGGGAAAATTGGGTGCGCAGCCGTGTTCTCCCTCTCAGGCTGCCCAGGGCGTGAAATTTGAGGGCTGAGATTATACGGATGAGCTCAAATAAAGGGCAAGGACTGCTACCTGCTCGGCAGGACAAGGGGCTCCACGGGGACTCCCCTGCTTTCTGGGAGCTGTGTTGGTGAAATACTGGGGTCACACACCCGAGTGGTCTCGGCCACTGCGAAAGGGCAGGGTGGAGACGTGCCCAGCGCCCGCCCTGCCAGCACGTGCTCACTGAGAGATGCCAAAAACGCTTTTAACAAACGTTTCATTTTCCTCCTAAAGAAAAAACTCAATTCACTACGGCAGCTGTAAATCCTCCCTTCCCCACACAAGAAAACCCCAGTAAAGGACGGCAGAGACTTCGACACGTCCTGCGGCAGGACGGGATTCCYGGGACGGAGCGTGCATCCGCACACCCGCGCTTAGGGACCGGCTCCGGACCCGAGTCGCCTCCACCGGGGCCAAACCCCTTACCTGCTCGAGGGGGATGACGAGGAAGGAGCCCCCGCCGGCGCTCTCCGTCACGATGGCGAGGAAGCGGGCGTTGACGGCGCAGAAGTGGTTGTCGTGGACATTCTTGGTGATGGGGATGCCGTCGAAGCAGTGCTCCCGGCTCGCCACCTTCCCATAGACGTTCCGAAACTTGGAGCTGCGGTACTGCGGGCGCCATGACATCTGCCGGGCAAACACAGAGGGCTTTTAGCCTTCCACAGATACCCCACCCGGGATGTTTCCCAGTTGCTTTCCAGTTTCCAACCCCTGCTGCAGTAGGGCTTTTGCCTGACGAGGCACGGCAGTATTGGGGCAGCCCAGATCTGCAATAATACTCTTGAAAAAATGTAAGATGTCTCCCCGGTGCAAGGTACAACTCACAAAAGGCATTAAAAGCCTCTCTACTGTTGCAGAATTTAAGCTGATCTCCTTTTCAGCATGAACTGCTTATCTAGAACACACAGCACTACTACTTCGTGTGCATATGACAAACGAATTAAGGCTTTTAACGCGATGACTCGGAAGTGGATTAGCCTGGRCCACATGAAAGCATGCATCAGGGCAGAATAAGAGCACTTAGGCGGGCAGTGAGCATCGGAGAGCTGGTACACGCGGCGTTCAGCTGCCTCAGCCTATTTTGCACGGGTGTCCCCACACGGGCTAACCCACAGCATCGCAGGAGCACYTGCTGCAGGCCGGCTGCCATCGCTCCCGCTGCTGAGATGCTCCCAGGGACCCACTAGCTGATCCCGGCCGACCAGGGATCCCCAGGACTAGGTCACCCTGCTTCCCCAGAGCAAGTCCAAGCGCTGCGGCTGCATGCACGGAAACGAGTGCGCTTTCGCTTGTCCTCACTACTTTGCTTCTTCTAAGTTAAAAAAAGACTGCTTTTTTCATTTCAGTCTTCTTTTGAACAATCCTTATGGCAGCATAAATGCTCATGATAAAATCTACAAAGATTTAAGGCACACCTTAGAGCAACGTAAGCATGCAGCCCTACCCAAACGCACGGTAATTGCATGCCTGAGGACTGGTGGCCGCTCGCATCTTCATAACCAGCATCTATTGGCAAAAGGGTGTAAGAATGTACTTAAATGCTCGGTCATCTGCTGAGAGCATCTCTCAGTGAGGGACAACACCAGAGAAACGCTCCGGTGGCTGCTCTAACCCTGAATAACTCCCTGCTTCACCACGGGCACGYGGTTGGGATCACGGTGTGTTTGAGCAGCATCTCCCAGATAGGAAAGGGGAATGCTTTAAGACTGGAAACAGTGCTGTTTCCATCTCTAGCTCGTATGAGCAAGCCCAACGGCAGGATTAACTCGTGACTGTGGGGCCAAAGGCCGAGTGAGGAGCAGCAGGGGGTAACAGCCTGCACCGTGCATCATAGGGACGATGTCAAGGGACACGTTGCAGTGGCCTCGTGCGAGCAGAGCCCCGCTGCGCCAATATTCCTCGCAGCATCCGACACCCTGCCTGCAGGAAACCTGCCCCTAGGCAGAGTCCTGCGCGCTGCCTTCACCCCGTATCCACTCATCACACCCAAAACCCCAGCTGTATTTTCCATCCCACCAGCAGCACATACGCTGGGAGCATCCTTCCAAGGATGCACGGCAGCACCGGGGCTGCRCGTTTGCCACGGAGGCGATGCTGACGGCAATCCCCACGCCGCAAGGAAAAAGGACACAGATCCTTGAGGATCTAACCCGAAACGAGAGCAGAGAGACTTTTTTGGCTGGGAAGGTTTCTGCTCTGAAAAAATGCAGACTCACGTCCAACAAAGCGCTGTGAATCTTTGCCAAACCTACCCAAGCGGTTGGAGCCAGGCAGGGCAAGGAAAAACACCCCGACCGCAGCTTGAGGAGTGGCTTTCAAGAGTTTCACTAAATCTTACATTTTCCTGTCTGAACAGATGAGTTTTCATGTTGAAATTAAATTTTTTACAACGTTAAAAAAAGAATAAAAATGGATTTCGATATTTTTTAAGCTCTCGATTTCCTCCGTGATCCCAGGACTTCGCTCTCATTTCTGCCATCCCTGCACCTCTGCTCCAGACCTATTGCAAAAAAGCCCCAAATTCTACCAAAAGGGCCGTTTGCTCAATCCTTCCCCCACTAAACTTTTCAATTGCTTCGTAGCATATCCCCACCCAGGAGAAAACCCACGGACCCCCCCGTGGAAACCCCTCCTGCCGCGCAGGGGTAGCAGAAAAGGGGCTCCCAACGTTTTATCCATCCAGAAATTCAACTTAACAAGTTGCTGCCAAACAAAACGCCAGCACAAATGAGCTCCAAGCAGCCCGGAGATGTGTTTTTACCCTTAACGTGGGTCCTCGCGTGTGTGCTGTGGATGCTCCCTACTCGCCGTGGTCCCCAGACACGAGGGCGATGCTGCTTCCACRACCTCAGCACTTTCGCATCTCTCTTTTTTTTCCAGCCCTCCCTGGTTTATTCTTTCCCCAAAAAACTGGGSAAGTCTCCGCTCAGCCCCCGCCACGCCGGGAGGAAGCAATAAGCTCAAATGCCTGTTTTGCTGGAGAAATCCCGAGTTTCTTTCCTTTAACCTCAGTCAGTTATTTCCTGTAAACAGCGTCACATCGCCCCGCGGCCCCGGGGATGCAGACAGCCCGGATACGCCGGCAAAATCCCTGGCAAGGGGCTCGGGGCTGCCCAGAGCCGGCATTGTGCGGCGGGCGGCTCCCGGCCGGACCCTTTCCTGCAGATTTCTGGTTTTGGCAGCCGGCGGAGGCTTTCCCACGCCAGAAATAGCTCCCGTGCCGCGTGGGAGAGTCTGGGGGGTGCTCGCGGGGGTCCCAGCCCCACCGGCTGCGGGGAGCATCGGCCTTTGGATGGAGCTCTGCACCGGGTGCTGCGGTGCGGGAGGAGGGGGGAAAAGCAGCTRATGGGACATTTATGCCTCAACGTTGATTCAGGTTTGAAAAATAAAAAGCTCGGCATCCTTTGCCCCTTGGTCTGGCTCCGAAGCAGGCTGCTCCCGCTCATTGTGTGCCGTCGCTGGAGCAAGGTGCTCAAGAGGTGGGCGGGCAGGAAAAGTCCACTTTCAAAACACCCTCACATCTGGTCCTTCAGCAGATGGCTTTGGCAGAGGTTGTGTTCTCTGGCTGGAAAGCGTCCCGGGGAAAGCGGCGTCTTGCTCCGCCGTGCTGTTTACACCTCCGGGTTTGGCACGCGGAGGTGCTGCCGGCACCGGCGGGATCTGCCGACCCTGGGCTGCCAGGCTTTGGCCGAACCCCCTTCCCCGTGGAGCCCACTGGGCTGCAGGAGGCATTGCCKACAAATAAAAACCTAGAAATACCTTCTGGGCGAGAAAAAAATCGCCGGTTTCCCATTGCATTATCCCTTTGGGGTGTTTTCGTGAGTGATGTTTCCATTCTGGATTGATGAAAACTTTGAGTTTCCAAGCAGATGCCAGCTTTATTTTTCCATTTAATTTTATTATTTATTCCTCCATTTATTTGTCCCCACTATATATACTTAAACCTTCTCTTTGAAGCTAATGTCATCTCACGGGGCTTCCAAGCATCCAGGGGATGGGGGAAGGAGCAGGAGCCCTTTGGTTTCTGCTGGCAGCCCATGGTGGCCACAGCACGGAGCCCGTGGCAGCGCCGCTGGGGACATCACAGCTCCGATCCGGAAAGATTTCCCCAACACCCGGCTGCTCCCGAAGGATGCGGACAAGAGCGCAAGCCCAGGCGCAAGGCCACCAAGTGACCTAAGGGATGCCAAGAAGAAGAAAGTCAATGAAAACCCAACGCGCAAAGGGTGATGCACCGCCCTTACGCTGCAAACACGGCTGCCGGCGGGTTGCAYGTGGGAAGTCTTCCCAGCAAAATACACGGTTTCACAAGAAACACCACTTTATGATGGAAAACTCTTGAAAATAAGTTGAATTTTCTAGCCAGGAGGACGAAAATCTCTTATCCCGCAGCCTCTGCAATCCAGGCTAGAGCTACAGTTTCAAATGGGAAATAGTTTTGTTATTTACTTATTTATTTTCCCTCCGTGTGCTGCTTTGCAGAGTCCTTCGCTCCCCGGGGTTTCCGGGCTCGGAGGGGGCACGCTGGAGTTCGGCGCTGGACAAACATCCTATTTCCTGGCCCAGGCAGCGAAGGCTTTTGAAGACGAGGAGGGGACGGAGAGGAGGGGGGATGCGGGGATGCTTCGGACACCGGCGAGATGCTGCTCAGCCTTCCCTGCCGCCRCCGAGTATTTTGCAGCTGGTGCCGACATTTCCCAGCCGGGGAGGAAAACAGCCCCTTCCCCAAAGGAGCTCGACCGGGACGAGACAAAGCGGGAGAGGAAAGGCTGGAAAAAGCAACCCAGCCGCGGTCCCACGCCGGCCCCTTCGCTTCCTCCCGGGGGGACGGCGACGGCGGCCGGGGGCTTTGCACCGGTGTTTGCATGCGGAGACCAAAGTGTTTCATGTCCCACGGGGTGTGGGGAGAGGTGGCCGTGACCTGGTCATGGTGGCACCGTTGTGGCAAGCCCTCCRCGTGCCAGGGGACGGGGACTTTCCCCAACACTTCAAGAGAAACGTTGCATTTGCTGTCTTCCCCTTGAATTTAAACCCTTGCTCCATCTGCATTTCAGCAACCGTGGAAATGAACAGCATTTCAAACTCTTGSGGGTTTTGTTCCAAATTTCTTTTCCTTTTTCTCTCACTTACAAGCTATTTGTGGGGTTTTGACTTAAATTTTGCAAAATTGTGTCTGTTCAGAACCTATCGTTTTCATTGCAATTTATTTCCCCCCTACAAATACCCTTCTCTCGGCTCTAGGACAGAAAAATGAAAAAAAAAGACACTCGGGGTGGATTCAGGGGTGCTTGTGAGCCCCCCAGCCATCACCCCGCAGCCGATGGGCACGCTGCTGCCGGCGGCTCTCCGGGAAGATGCAGGATGCTGGAAGACACAAAAATCCTGCTAATTGTAGCTCCTGCGTGCCGCTTGCCCCGGTGCACTTGCATGAAGCCACCGATGTCCCTGGAGCCCCGGTCGGCCCCGGCTCAGATCGAACTCCCGGCAGCGAGGGACCAGCTCCTGTCCCCACATGATGCGCCACATCCAGCAATTCTGGAAGTTATTATCCGGAGCATTTGCAATCCTACAATATATAATTTTTATGAAACTCGTTTTTTGAGTAATTCTCTACATTCTGCTGATGCTAATGGGCATTTTTATTTTTCCATCACCTCACTCTCAATGGCTCAGAGGCATTAAAAAATATTATTGATTTATTGGAGTCATTTCCATCCATCTCCCAGAATCAGACTAATGTGCCACCATTTCCAAGGTTCATTCTAGTTCTGCATTATTCTTGGACTCCGTTTTTTCCTTCCATTACAAAACTCCCTTGTTTTGGGTTGAGCAGAACTTACATGAAAAACGAGATTACTATAAAGCACTTTGAAATGAGGCAATAAAATAAATCACATCCCCAATCACGACATCCAGCATCAACATTAACCTCGTGAAACAGGCAGCAACAGAGAAATTCTCCGCTCCGCTCCAGTGTTTTTAGGCTCATTGCAATGTTTTACTTATTTAAGTGCTTGAGGGGAAGAGCGCGTCCCAAAATCCCAAGCTGGAAGGTGGAAATCTCCTTYTGCACCAACAGCTAGAGCAGAAAATGGGCGAGCTGGGAAGCCCCAGGCAGTGATACAGGCCAGTGCAGAGCATCAGAGCATCTCCTTCCCCTTCCTCCCCTGCCCCTGCTCCCCCCGGCAGCCCGGGGAGGGGCAGAAGGCTGCCCCGGGGAGGGGAGGGCCGGGCAGCGCTGCCCTCCCCGCTCCTCCTCTCCAAACAAAAGAACAAAGCAGCTCATTGAGGTTTCATAATCGGAGCGACGATATCTGCCACCGCCGAGCGTCCGCCGGGCACCCAGGCTGGGGTGAACACCCCTCCTTCAGCAAAAAAATTTCGTCGAAGGAGAAATGCAGAGGAGCATTTTTCTGATTGTTTCTGAGGGTCATTGCATCGGTTTGTTTCGGATTGTTTCTGAGGGTCATTGCGTCGGTTTTGGTGCTGTTCCTCAAAACCAGAGGAAAACACACAGGCCTGGAGGTGGGGAAAGACCCCAGGCACAATATTATAGGCAAGGAACCCGGCGTCTGCAGCTCCGGGTGAAGCCTGCCGCGCTCCCTGGCACCTTTGCAGGGTTGCATTAATATCTTACTCTGACCCTGCTCCACTGCAAAAGCAGRTGTGGGGAGAAGACGGCCAGGAGCATGAAATGTAGGTCGGTTAGCAAGAGATTTTCCTTATACAATAGGGCTGGATTAAGGCGATGAYGCTGAGGAGCGGCTGCAGCCCGTACCAGGGAAGGGACGGGCAAGTTTTCCTCTCCGAGAGCGCAGGCTGGTCCGTGCGTGGAGGTTGCGGAGAGCTGACTTCCCTCTTTTTCCCCATTTATCCCGGGAGCTGCAATATTGCATCACGTATCACAGGGCTGACACAGGAGCAAGAAATGGAGGCATCCCAGGACAAGGAGCAAAGCAATCCTGCGGCTGCGGAGGGGTCAGAGCTGCCCCGTCCTGGGCACCCTGCGAGCTCCTGCTTCTTGCAAGGTGGGGAAATAAGTTTTTAAGTGGGTGTCTCAGGCTGCCGTTCAGTTTTACAGCAGAGAGCGGCTTCAGGAGCAATTGCATTAATAAAAAAAMCAAATTTGCAGGTTTTTCTCTAGGATGGAGGACTGGTACCCACCCCACAGCCCCCATCAGCYGTCCAGCAGCGTCCCAGCAGCACACACAAAACCCACGGGGACCAGCTCTGCTCTTATCCCCCTGGGAACGGCACTGCCATTCGCCTGGGGAAAAAAAGAAAAAAAAMARRAAAAARRARSMAAAAACCCCGGCCCCTCTTWGGAGGCTTTTCTGATCCTCTGGCAGCTCCAGCCTTTGCCTACCAGCAGCAGCAGGACACAGCTCTTGTCTCAATGTGTTTATTTTTAAATGCATCTTTTCAAGCATCGGGAGTCTTGGCAACAGCAGCCAGGAGGGAGAGCTTGCGCAGAGAGCCCCTGACGCTGCGATAGGCGGTTACACAGCACGCTGGACTGTAATCCCTAAAAAAATCTGTATAACCTATATACAGCGCCGTTTAATCTGCCTCAATCGTGAAAGCTTTCAGAGAAGTGAATTTCTGCTTTCACCCGTACGAAGCAGTCGTTTTGGGGAGTTGGCAATCCCCCCCCCCCCCAGCCCCGGCGCAGGGTGAACCCCTTCTCCTTCGCACTGTGCCCCCCAGCAGCGTGCTGGGGGGGTGACAAGGGGCTGTGGCACCTACGGCGGCTTGTTGGGTTACGGCGATGGCACGTAGCATCTCCCACGGCCTTAGAGAGGTTTTTAATGGGAAACCAGTGCTCCTTCATCGTGACTGTCTGCCCTACTGTTCTGTCCATGGTTGAGTATCAGGGTTATGGTTGACTAGCAAGAAAAAGATATTTGCACGAAAAAGTGTGTTGGGAAAAGGAAATCCAACACTCACTCTTTGCCTAGAAAATCTGAGGCTTTCAGGAGGGGTTTTGTGGCGCTCCAGGAGACACTGCCTTTCCAAAATCACAATATTCCCTTTTTTCATTCCTCCTCCTGGTGCAGGCAGAGGTTCTGGCGAGCATTCCCCACCTGGGGCTTTCCAGTTTTATACGAAGAAGGCACAGTTTTGTACARAGAAAACCAAATACAACTGAAACCCACCCCCCAATGCCCCCGTGCCCCCTTTGCGTGGGGTTATTTTCCCTCTCTCCTCTCCAGAGCTAACACGTTGCCTGCGCATCCCTGGGAGCCGCTGGGCAGAAGTTATTTTCCATCAGAAAGGTCAGGGGTGCTCGAGTTTGACATTTCGAGCATTGATCAGCCATTAAAGCAGCGAAGTGTTACTGGGCAAAAACAAGAGCTGCTTTTCGGCAGGTCTTAACCACGGGGACGGCTTCATTTGTAGGAAGCACGGGGCTGCCCGATCCCCCCCTGCCCTTGCCCAGGGACCCTCCTCACAGCTCCCACGTGCAGAGAGCAGGGAWGAAAACATCCAAGCAGTTCATCAGGGCTTGTTTTAGAGGAAAAAGCCGCTACCAGACCCGGCGCCATGCCATGCTCCCAAACACGCTGCCATGTGCCTTCCAGGACAGAGCCATCGTCCCCAAAGTCCCCGTGGGGCGAGCATGACCCTGCTCTGGTCCCGATGCTCCTCCACACCCGGTGGGAGCATCAGCACTGGGGGATTTAGGAGCCTYGTGGCCAAGGGGGGGTTAAACCCCTTCCCAAAGGAGGTGGTGCATGGACTTGAGGGGGAGCCCAGGACCCGCAACGACCAGAGGCAGGGGACCCGCGCCTGCGAGAGYGCTGGGATGAGCAGGGCTGTGCTCGTAGCCTAAATCGACGTTGGCAAACAGCAAGACWCCATCCCCGCAGTCACTACGCGGTGGGGGAGCTCCCGCAAAGCCACYTCCCCTCCCAACCCCGTCCCCGCTCGCTTTGCTTGAGCAAAGCCGCTATTTTTTCCACYCGGAGGGGAAAATGCAGAAGCAGGAGCTGGCAGAGCCGCCGGCGGGCTGCGGCAGGACGGTGTCACCCCGAGACGTGTCCTGCCCAGGGATCCGCTCAGTGCATGCCCAGTGCRTTAGCAAAGCATGTATGTAGGATTTATGCTGCTGGAATCCACTCCCTAAAGAAAAGCTTGAAATTAAACAGCTATATTTTGATAAGATACCCAGCATTGCCAGAATTAGTCATCAAATGCTTATTGTTCCATGCACGTTAGATTAGAGCCAAACAAATGCTGATTTTAATCTCCCCAATACTCTAATGCTTTGATGCTTCTCAATTCAACCTTGAAAACGGCTTTTGTTCACATTAATGGCTTTCATGCTAACGAGGCTCGGTAAGATTTAACATTTAGGCACATCCCGCTCTTCATTTCAATAACAATTCCACCACAGAGAGCAACACATGTTCGCAGTGTGCAGGCATAATTCAGCCACCAAACGTGTCTGAAAGTCCAGATTCAGCATTGCTGCAGGACTGATGCTTCGGCCRGGGCACCCGGGTGCGTTTGCAGCCCGAGCTTGACTTAAAAGCAGACGGGCTAAGAAATGCCGAGTCTCCGGTGTAAATTAAGTGGTTTCTCTTTTGTGCCAAGGGACCGTCAGAGCAGAGCCAGCCAGTTGGGCTCTTGGCTTGCTTGGGCTCAGCTGCTTTTTCTATGCATCTCTCTGTCCCAGCCTTATTAAAATGCCCTGCGCGGGACACTCACCAGGCTGCTGTGCTTGCTTCCCAGCACGCTAGACTTGTGGAGGTCTCTCATTGACTCGACAAAAGCTCTGTGCAGAGAGGGAAAGCAAAAACATTCAATTCACCATCCCGGGAGGCTGAGATAAAACACACAAACCCTTCCTGCTTCTCCGCACCGCGGCGTTGGGCAACGCACGGCAGGATCCGACCCCCACGGGGTTGCTCCCGGGCAGTTTTTGCAGGAGCCGGAGCATCGCCGGCGGCAGGGCACGGGGCTGAGCCCCACGAGCCACCGGCAGCAGCCATCACACCGAACCCGGTGTCCTCCTCCCCGGTGACTGCCAGCCCCGATGAGGATAACTACGCATTGCCGCCTACCTTCTTCTAGGGARCAAAGTAATTCCAACACAAATAGTTTTTGCTCCCGAGACCGTTAGCAAACGGAGGCATTTGCGTACCCAGCACATTACCTGACTCATACGCAGCCCGGTTACGTACCCATTAACCTGTCCACAAACCCTGGGATCAGCAGCGGGATGTAAAGCAACATCTATTCACATGCCCACCGAGCAAACTTTTAAAATGGTGCAATTTCAAAGGCTTCAATTTTTGAATTTGTTGTTGTTTCCAAATTTGCTTGACGCTTGAAAAAAGGCGGTTTGCATGAAATCCAGCACAGGCTGATGGATGCAGCTTGTTGACGCGTTCCCAGSCTGTGTCCCCCCCCTCCGAGGAGCAGCCCCAGGCGTCAGGGCCGGCAGCCGGAGCCCCGCACACCCGTACCGGGCTGACAACACGCCCCGTGTAGCAGCACGGCAGCGATGATGATCAGAGCCCCGAAACCAAGCCCTGCCAGCCTGAGAAAGTTACAGGGGCCGGAGGGGGAGAAGGGGCTTGATAGTTGTATGAGGTCGGTTCAGGATTATATATTGACCACTAAAAAGCAGATTATGGGTATTTATGAGACAGGCAAAACTGCACATCCCATTACAGAATAACTACGTCGATAATGAAGAATAAAGCTCCCCATTAAGCCTCCACGCAGCTATTACGGTTCAGATGGCTCAGTAGTTTTGACTCCGAGATAACATCAGCGGTGCTGTGGGACCTCATCCATCTCCTGCTGCCGTGAGAGCGCGGTGGCTCCCAGGGACRCAGTCCCAAAAGCCGCTTTTTCTTTCAGATCAAGTTTTTCCATGCATGTTTCAATCCCTCAGTAAAAAAATTATTATACATATCCCAAATTACGTAGRAATGTTCAAGAACAGAGAAAAGAGTCTCCTCCTTGGGAAGAAGCTTTTTTTCCCTGGTCCTGACGGGGTTTGATCCCCATGAAAAGCTGATAAGCAATTGCATAATTTTTGCTTTATTGACACAACGTGGAGCCCCGGGGCGCCGTGCCGGCGGGGCTCAGCAGCCTGCAGAGCCGCGGGCACGCCGGCCCTCACCCCGGCCAGGCAGCATCCCTCGCCGCGATGGGCACCCGGGGCAGGACGAAGTGCCATCGGCCGCCTCTTCTCTTGGAGGGGGGAGAGGTGAATCAGCCGTGCAGGGAGAGGGTCCTCCTGCTCCCATCCCACCCCACCAGCTCTGTTCTCACCGTCTCCTGCCGGGACGTGGTGCTGGAGCGTCTGTCCCATGGCTCGTGCATGTTTGTACCACTGCCGAGAGACCCCGTCTCCCCCATCCCCACCAGCCCCTTACACATACGCAGCCCATGGAGCAGGGGAGAGCCCTTCAGCCTGCTCTTGACAACACTTTGGAGACCCAAATCCTACAGTAGCCAGCAAAGCTCCTTCTTTTCTCCTTATTTATGCATCTGGCTGATGGCACAAACAGCCGGAGCGGCAAAGGGAAGCTGAGCAAATGGCTTCAGCTCTGCACCCAGCCGCAGGAAACACCTTTGGGCTCTAATAAACACCGGAATAAATGCACTGAGCGGGGCCTCGAAAAAGAGCATGTTCCTATAAAACAGGCCGTCAYGTTCCCATCCCCCCCGTCCCGCTGGGCTTCCCCCTGCCCGGCACAGCTGGACAGCAGCGGTGGGGACGAGCTCGCAGACTGCACGGCAAAGCTAGAAACTCTGCTGGGGGGACAGCGGAGGTGGCTGGGGGTCGGTGTGGGGTCTCACCCCACACAGCACCCCGCCGGCGGCTCCCCCGCGGCAGGGCCGTGCCCCGTACCGGCGGTAGCCCGGCTCAGAGGCTGCTCCGCGGTGAGGGATGCTGCCAGCCCGGCGGGGGGCTGTACGCTGGCACGTGGGGCATCCGCAGCGTGGGCTCGGCAGAGCCCCCAGACCGAACGTTGGGATCAAAAAACCAGACTTGGGGTCTGACGCTGAATTCACCGTGCCCTTGCTCGTGGGGTTTTGCATTTGCCTGTTTGCTCTAGCGAACGATGAGATGATGGATTTAGTTGCCTTGCAGTGCAGGAGCACCAGMGCTGACGTGGCCTCGCTGCCTCCTTCACGGGCGGGCTGGCACCGTCTGCTCCTGCTGCGCCCCGGGAAGGTGCCCCCCACCAACGCGTCCRCACACCGAACCTCTCCCCCCGGCAGGGACAGCGCGGGGGGAGGACGGACCCTGCTGACACCGAGTCCAACGGCGAGATACAAGTGCTGCAGGAGCRGTGGCTGCGCTCAAGGGCTGCGTTTGGGCTGCCCCACGCTCAGCCCTCACCCGAGGAGCAGCACCAGGGCTGCCGTGAAGCTCCGTGGAGTGACGTCCCTCCGTGAGGACGTCACGCTCGGGCGGGCGGGCAGGAGCCTGGGCATCCCCTGGGCTCGCTCTGCCCCACGTGCCCGCACCCCAGAGCCCTGCCAGAGCGGCCCCAGAGAAGGGATCCAGGGACAGCAGCGCACTGGGATGCTCCGAAAAGCGGTTTCCAAGGTTGTGCTGCAAATCCAGRTGTCCCTGCATCAGCTTCGCCCCGCGCCTGCCCTCCAGCACCTCGGCGGGTGCTCCGCAGCGGCCGGCACCGACAGGACGAGCAGCACCCGGCACCCAAAATCAACGCTATGATTAGGTGTATGATGCTGTGATGATATTAGCACTGCGGCAATGTCCAGGCAGAGGAGAGACATCAGGCAGTCGTACAGCCCAGGGCAGAGCTCCCAAGGGGCTGAGACCCCCCCACCGCAGCACTGCTCTAGTTTGGTCCCCCCAAAGTGGGGCTGAGCTGCAAAGAGCCAGAGCAAATCTCTGCTTCTGCACCCATTGGGGTGGTGGGTGCACCCCAGCTCCACAACGGTGACCCCGGAGTGGGGCGAGGGGGRCCCGAGACGGGATTTTTGGCAGGCACGGTTCGCTTTGGGAAAGCCACTTGTCTTTAGTGCACAGACAAGAAGAGGCAAAGAGAGCTCTGTGTTTATCCAACTTGTAAAGAGCAGTAGATGGATTTTACAAATATGAAGGATTAATCCCATTGACATGGTCTAAACAAAGGGCGAAAGACAGATGAACATTTCTGAAGCGATATCTGCCAGCTGAGTTTTTTCCAGCCTGGAAGGAAGTGACTGGGATTTCCCTGGAGTTCAACTTTTCARTGATTTCTACTTTCTAGAGACCCCTGACTGCCTGGGAAGAGCCTCTCCTCTTCCCAAACCGCTGGGAAAAAAAGCACCAAGCGAGGCCAGATGTCTCCTGGCCATGGGGCTGAGCTGTCACCGCGAATCCCCATCCCTCCTTGACCATGGTCCTGCTTCCCACCCGCCCCGGGCACTTCACWTGGTTCCACATCACGGACTGCCTGGGAACGATGCAAAAAGCATCCCTGGCACCAGCATTTGTGGTACCGGCGGGGGCCCCATTTTGGACCATTTTCCCCCCAGGAAACCTTCCGGGGGAGGCAAACCAAACCTCTCCTGGGCCCGCGCGCTGAGAAGAAACACAAATCTCACGCTCGTCAATAAACAAGCACAATTTTCCTCCCACTCTGTTTCCCAACTCCTTCCCACCCTACGAAGCCGGCGGAAACATCCTGATGAAGCACAAAGTGTTTCTGGCCCCGGAGCTGCCCTGGGTCACTGACCACAGGATTTTACTCTCCTCCCTCCTCCAGCTTCTTGGAATAATGTTTCCTTGAGGGCAAAAATATTGCATGCTTTTTCTCAACTTGCGAGGTTTTTAGGAAACTCAAAGAGGGAAAAAAAGTCTCTTTTCACGTGTTGAGATGATGAGCGGGTAACCGAGCCAGGCGCTCGTCCATGAGCGTTATTTCACATCGCATCACACGTCATCAAGAAGACTGAGTCAAGAGACTTGGTTAAAGCAGTTTTTTTCCAGCCAGGATCCAACAGTTTTAAGCAGAATAAGCGGGGCTGCCTGTATAACAAGAGAAAGCCTCCGGTGGGAGGACGCCATAAATCCAACCCCTCCTAAACTCACCTGCTTTTTAACTGTAAAGAGGAGAAAAGCCACATGCACGGGTGTTAAAGGGCTGGGGGACGGTGGGGAGAAGGGCGGCTGCCGGACCCCACGGGTRAGAAACTGCTTGGGAAGATGCTATTTGGTGGGTGAGGGTAAAAAAATCAGGGCAAAAAGGACRGCTGGGAGCACTAACATTTCTACTTCTGTGATAGCTCCAGCTTTGTGCAGAACATGAACCACAGCAACTTATTTATCCTGGCAAACAGGACTTTTCTAAAGCAGGGAGATAGTGCAGGGGCGAGCAGCTCGGACACCTCTCCCTCACTTGCTGTTTTCCACCCAAAGGCCCCAAAACGTTCCCCAGGAATGAGCACCCCGGGGTGCTCCTCGGGGCATGGGGCAGCATCCCGCAGCCCAGGCTCCGGCGGCTCCTTTCCCCTCCCATCCGCTCCCGCACGGAGCCATTCCTTCCTGGACAGCTTACAAAACCGCAAGGGGTTTTTGGAAGTTTATCCCAGTTGGGGGCCAAAGTTTTCCAAAAGAGAAGAAGAGGGAAAAAAAAAAAAAAAAAGAAGAAGAAAAACAAACACTATCTTCTAAATATTTCAGGCTTCAGAAACCCGTTTCCTGGCCAGCGTGAGGAAGTGCCAGAGCCCGGGTGGATGAAGGTCACAGGACGGCCGGGGCGGGATGCGGGAGGCACCGGACCCCCCCGCTGCCAGCCCGCGCGGTGCCCGCCGGGGAGCTGGAGCCCGGACAAGCCCTGCCTTGTGCGCCGGCTCCCGGGAAGGGGGAAACCATCCACAGAAGCGAAACAGAGACTTGTTATTCAGGCACAAACAAGAGCGCAGGGAAGCTCAGGGAGGAACGTTTGCGATATTCCCCCCCTGCCCCGTGATGTCCACGCATTCGCCATAGCCCCAAATCTCGCCTTTTCCCCGTTTTTCCTTGCATTTTCGCACACAATGCTCTAGAATCAGGTTTCTTTGCATTTAATAGAATTATGAGAGCAGCCAAAGCGACTCTCTTTGCCAGAGGTTCGTAGCGAACCGGGAGGCTCAGTGAACTGAGCTYGCATGGGATGCTCGCTGCACACCGCGGCCTCACCCGTGTTCACCCAAGCAATACTTTTGCACAATCAGCCTTTTGGTCACTTGTTTAAAGGACTCAGCATTCCCACAAGGACTTATTCTTCCATGGAGCTGCTCTCTTCTGACGTACGGAGCTTCTTTGGGGTACAGGGTCACATTTTGGGGGGAGGAGAGCTGCGGCAGCTGCTGCACTCCTCTTGATAAAAAATGCTTTTCTGGCCATGCAGCCGCCTGCCCAGCTATCTGCAGAGTAATTGGGGATGGCACGGAGGGGGTGAGAGGGGCTGCCATGYCCCTGGGCTGTTTCCATCCCGCTCCGGTCCCCCCCGGGGTCCGTCGGGGCGCGGGCGCAGCGCGGGGTCCTCACCTGCCCTGCTCTGCTCCGCGGGCTCGTCGGGTGCCTCCTGACACCCAGGAACGGACACACGGGGCTCAGGGAACTGCGGGCGCTCCTCGACCCTGGAAGAAAGGGAAACCCTTTGGTTAGAGCAGCACCCCTGCCGCCTGCCCCACGCCCCAGCCGGGCACGGAGCCTGAACCTCGGCTTCACCAAACGCACTCGAGACGTGCTGGGTGCCAACACGCACCGGGGTGCAGCCGCCGGCACCAGCGCAGCTGCAGGCAGCTAATTCCTAATCGTATTAGGATTAGCTCCAGCCCCCCCACTCTCCTCACCGGGGTCTCGCAGCTGCGAGCAGGGATTTCATAGCGTGGGCTGAGCAACCCCTCATTCACCGGTGGGGACATTGAGCCCCAAAGCACCCGGTGCAGAGGCTCTGGGTGCCGGCAGCCAGCATGGGGATGGCCCCAGCCTGCACCCGTGGGACCCCCGAGCACCACAGCCACGCTCCCGGTGCTGCTGGCACGGACGGGTCAGGATGTGGCCCCCATCACTCTGCGAGGGCCGGCGTGCCTCGGGGCGGGCGCGCAGAGAGTCCTGTGCAGGGACAGAGAGATCATTATTCTCCGGGGAATTTATAGCAGCTATTGTACAGGCGGAGAGCAGGGAAGCTCAGAGCAGAAGGCAGCCAAGGCTGGGCTGTCCGAAGGGACGGCCACTGCTGCAAAGGGACCTCATCCCTTCATTGCCAACAGCTCGGGCTTCAGCGACAGCCCCAGCACCCCTACAGCCCCGGGGACCAGCCTTTTAGGTCCTTCCCGTTACCAAAACCAAGCAGCATTAACTCTGTGACAGCGATGCCTGGCGCTGGCATCCCCCAGTCCCCGACGCAGGCACGTGCACGTCCCCGGGCTGGCCCCAGCAGCTTCCCCGGCTGCGCCATGGGGCTTTTTGGCTGGAGCGTGGCTATTCCCCACCCTTCAGTGCAGGAGGTGGGTGAGGATTTTTCCATAAGGCCTGACAGCTTGTTTGAGGGATTCGCACAGAAGGTTGTCAGCGGAAGAAACCACCACTCTGAAAGGGGAAAATCCAGGTCCGCATCCCGTCAGGAGGACAGGGGCTGCTGTCAGCACCCGGACGGGGAGGGCCTTTATGCCGTGCTTTTATCCGAGCATGGAGCAACAGGTTGGAAAGCCTCGTTTTTGGTGCAGCGAGGTGGCTGTCACCCTGCCCTGCTCGAGGGTGCCTGGGTTTCCCATCAAGCAGGGTCCCCGTCGTGCTCACCAGCTGCGTGCCACAGCGTGACCCCAAGCCGGGCTCGGCTCTGAAGGGTTTAGCCCTATTTTTCTGCCCTCTGCAACACAAGCAATGTCTCGGCTGCTCCAGCACCTCCCTGGCACAGCCTCTCCCCGGGCAGTTTTCCTCCCCGGGGCTTTTCACGGCAACGCTCGAGGCTCTGCAGACCGACTCCAGCCGGAGAGCCGCAGCGACGGGGCTTTGCCAACAGCTTTGCGATGAACAAAGGAGCRCGGGATTTCTGGGAGCTGAGCTTGGCGCTGGTCCCCTCCCAGCCCGGGAACGATGGGATTCACAGATTTGTGGGGGACTCTAGCAGCTGGCTCCGTCACGTAGATTTTGCCTGCTGCCAGATTTGGGTAATTACACACTGACTCGGGAGATAGGAATCCAGGATTCGACTCCTTCGAGCTCTCTGCTAGCTGGGTAATGAATTGAACTATTCATCATTTGATAAAATTTCCATGAAAAGAAGAAGAAGGGGGGGACGACCCTGCGTTGCATTTGCAGGGTATGAATTACAGCGCCCAGCGAGCCTGCTGGCCACAGACGGGCAATATTAAAGCRCCAGATTAATGCTGCATTGAATCACAATTAAAACTCATTAAAAAGCCGCAGGCCAGACAAGTTGCCTTTGATGAGAGCAATACTGCTTGAAACAGGGAGCTTCCATTTTTAGACTCAAAGCGGCCCGTTATTGCTTGTTCCCAACCCCCAGAAATCCCACCAAAGCTAAAGATTAGTGARCATCCACACTGTTGGAGACAAGGGGACTTGTTCTGTACTTCATTAACAATTCAGTACCGACTGCCTTGTTCCATCCCGGTCCAGCTGGTAAGCAACGCGACCTCATTACTCCCTTCCCCTTGTGGCACCACGACCACTACATGATCTCCACCCATCGCGAGCTGCAAAGCAGCTCCTCCAGAAGAGCCACCATCCCTCCATACCCGCCTCAGACCACCTCGGGAACCCATTTTGCAGAATTCATTATTTATGAGCAACGTCTGCCTGGGCAGCCCAAAYGAGCGAGGCTTTTCCCACTGCCACATACCTGAGCCCCAACTAAAAATATACAGATTTTAAGGCAGCAAGAGGCAGAGAAAGCCCCACTCCTCCCGTACCCTCCGCGGGYTGTTTCTGCCTTCACCGCTGCCTCCGTGCCCCTCTCCCGCCGGGAAGAGCATCTGCCCTTTGTCACAGYCCTGTGCCAGCCGCTCGCCGTCACACCCGGTCCTGCGTAGGGACCTGGCCCCGCTCCCCGGTGCACGGCCCTGCCTGGGTTCAAGGTTAAAGGAGCCCTACTGATCTGAACACCGTGAGCAAAACCCCATGCAATGATAAACCCCGTCAGTCTATTTGCTAGAGATGTTGATGAGCTTGCACCTAATCCATTAACATGAGCTTTATTAATATTATTTGGAGCCGTTTCTCGAGCAGCAGAGCACAYGGAGTCCTTCATCAAATTCATTTTTAGCAAACCGCCTAGAGAAGGCTTCACCTGTTACTTCCCCA
This sequence comes from Oceanodroma leucorhoa, assembly GCA_030449065.1. Taxonomy (NCBI): domain Eukaryota; kingdom Metazoa; phylum Chordata; class Aves; order Procellariiformes; genus Oceanodroma; species Oceanodroma leucorhoa. The sequence goes on along the minus strand of JASVER010000014.1, from coordinate 13,837,222 downwards.
GAAATAAAGTCAAGCTCTGCTGTCCAAAGCCTAATTTCTGCCAAGCCCTTTTCCCTGACAACATGGCCCAGTGCCTTCAATCAAGCTTCCTATGGATTGAACCAGTATCAGCTTTTCCACGGGATCAGCGTTTGCCCCAGACACTCTAATCTGCCCTTACCGCCGAGGCGGGGACACTGCCACTTGCCCTCAGGAACGTCATTTCGGCCGCCACCGTCACGGCGTTGCAACCGTCGCCTCCCAATCAAAGGCCTCTGCGGTAATTACTATTTACCCGTGTTAGGGCATCATTTATTTACTGTGTTTGATCGTGACAGGCCATAGTCGCAATTTCCTCTCTGGGCTTTGGTTTTGGCTTCACCTGCTCGCTGAACTATGAGGATGAGCCGTTATCTAGGCAGCGTGGCTCGATGACTAATGCCAATTAATAGATAATAAAGCCAGAGGAGACCATAGGATAATTCAGGCTAATGCACGCCGTGGGACCTCCCAGATGGCATCCTCTTTTAAACTGCGTCTTTKAGAAAAACCTCCAGTCATTTTAAAACTATATTCCCAAAATTAACACGCCCCCAGGCCCCCACTAACTTGTGTTCATGGTTAATTATATTTAGGGCTTTGGAAAGAGCCTCTGGCAATGGGTGGGAGCTGGAAGCACCMTTAATGTACCAAGGGACTTCTGCCATGCCTCTGCCTGCCAAARTACACCCAGCACAGCCCCTGCTCGGCGGTTAAATTTGTCTAGCCCCTCCCTGGCCGCAGGATTCCCACTTGTGTATCCCCAAAGATCCCATTGCCCTTTCGATGGCAAATAAATCCGGAGAGCCCAGCCGTGGGCTCTTTCCTCCCGCTTCTGTTCTCCATCCTGTGACTCACATCCCTTCTCCCCCGAGCCCCCCGCCCGCCATCAGCCCGGCTTCGTGCTCTTCCTGCTCGCTGCTATAAAGCAGAAAGTCATCCGGGGTGAGGAATTACTCACCCAGCCCCGGTAAACCACAGCCGTCGAGCAATTCCCCATTTGCCATGAGACTCGGGCCTGTCAGCACTGTTCGCCTATCGCTTTTGCAAGCAGACTTGTTTAGCTTCGTAACAAGGACCCTTTTCTTTATACTTGATGCATTTGGGCTGGTTTTCTGTTTGCAAGCAACAGAGACCAAACCCAAGCCGCAGACCCCCGCAGCTGATCTATAGCAGGGATGAAGTTGCTCCTGATTCCTACAGCATCTTCTCAGCTGAAGGCCACCACCTCGGTGGCTCTTACTGCAGAGCTTGGAGGAGCCCTGGCCAGGCAGAGCTGGCGTGGCATGGCATGGCATGGCATGGCATGGCATGGCACGGCATGGCACGGCATGCAATGCAATGCAATGATGCCAGGGAGGTGTCACAGAGTTTGGGCAGATCCCCGAGAGTGAGGCGTGGGCTCTTTTTGCATTTCAATCGGTCCTTCTCCATCCTATTTATAACCTGCTTAAACTCTCCCGGGTAGCAAACTCCCCCAAAAGAGAGCGTCTGGGGATGTGCTGCGGCCACTTGCATTTCTTCCCGTGGGAGGGAAGGGGGTGGCTTGGGACACGGATGAAACCAGCTTGTTTCACATACCGACAGCAGATATTTCTGTCCCCTCCTTGCCTTCCCCCCGCTCCCCCACACACCCCAAGAAAAGCTTTTTGTGCCTCCCCATACCTCAGGCTGGTGCTAGGACAGCTCTGCCTGGTGTTAGGCACCCGGACCTGATTTTCAAATCAATTTTCCTCAAAGGAATATTTGCAAAGTTTGTAAAATCCTACCCATGGCTCCTGTTTCCAGCACCGCCTGGGAAGCAGCCCCAGCATGGGAGGAGTTGTTGCAKGAACGCCATAAATGCCTGTCCCTGGCAGCACTGGGAGCTGTGGGCTTTACTGGTTTTAGTTAGACACCTGCTGCTGGGCAGGATGCAAAGACCCCAGAGTCCCMYGGGGCTCCCCRCTTCCCCTGCCCCACCATGGGAACACACGCACGATTCCCCGTCCCCAAGTCYCCCCTTCCCCCCAGCCTCGGGGCGCTGGACCCTTCCCCAAGTCACCACCTYGCACTGACTCCTGGCAGCCAAAAACACACAGAAAAAGCGTCTCCTCTCCCACGGGTGCTCGTGCCACTTTCTTCTTCCCCCGCCACATCAGCCTGGGCCRTGTGTGCCAGCCCCGCACCAAGGGGATGGACCGGTGAGTGAAGGACACRTTCTCCACCTCGGTGCTGGGGTCCGTGTCCTGACTTGCCTGGAAYGACCCCGGTGCTGATGCCGTGGCAGGTCGGGAGCCTGCTCTYGGGCTTTCTTTTGCTTGCATCAGGATAGGCCATATTGCAGGAAATAATATCTACAGGGTGTATTCGAGCTTTAGCGAAAGCATACTCTGTGCACACGATATAGATCTTCCCAGTTTACACCTCCATTCCYCCAAAATTAACAGCAGAGTCCTTTCCCGTCCTACTGAAGGTGCTTTCCTTACAGCCCTGCGGCCTTTTCTCAACGTAGCGCTGAATAAATCAATTTGCACTCAGAAAAAAATCTGTTAACGAGCAYTACAAATTAGTCAGCCTGGCTTAAAACTGTGACACTTGATATCAGTACGTTTGTAGTTCTTTCAACCCAATTGACCCTTCAGGTCCATCCATCAATCCCTCTCTCAGCACCCAGAATTACTGGAAACACACTTTTCCTTGAACACAGATGCTGGTGGGTCTGTCGAGCTGGCAGGGGCTGCAGGACGGCACGATGCTGCATGAGGCGTGCAGAAATACCCAACAACAAATGCAAGCGCTGGTGACCACCCAGCAAAAGCCAAGCAGGCAAAATGCAAGTTATTTGCTACGGACAAAGACGGGAGAGAACAACTCCTCCCCAGCAGCCTCTTCACTGGGGAGCCTGGGCACACACCAGCGTCGGCCCTGGAGCATCTTCAGGCTCGTTGGGCATCCCCAGCACGCTCAGGCCAACACGTGTGCCCCCGCTGCGTGTCCCCTCCCGCCGGGGAGGCCAGCAATATTTGGGGTGAAAGGCAGCAAACAGAGCACAGCTACCACTTCCCTCCCCGGACACGTCCTGCCTCAGGGCTTGGAGAAGGACCACAACAGCTTCAGTCCCGTTTGCTTCCACTCTGCATGCACCAAGCTAGTTAATTCAGCGCCATGCCCAAYGCCCCACCAAGTCTGCGCTACGGCCCCGTGAGCCGCCCCACAGCCCAGATCAGCGGTGTGACCAAACACCCGCAGGGACCCCGTCAGTCCCATCCCCGGGATGGCGATCGCAGCCCGCTGAGACCCTCCCAGCTACGGCCAGACCCTGCCCACCGCRGGGCCAGGCAGCCCTTTGCTCGGGGGGCTTCCCGAGGCAGGGGGGCTGCTGTTTCCCCCGGAGTGTATGAACCGTTAGACTCATCGGCACAACCACATCCTYGCGTTGGGGCTGCAGAGGAAGCGGGAGGGCTTGGGCCAAGCAGGTCCTGCTTGGACCGCTCCGCTCCCAAAGTCCCAGGGCTCCCACAGTCCGGAGGAGGCCCCTTTCCTCCGGACACTGCCATATCACGCACTAATTTAGCAGGATGCTGCGTGCCCTGGACCACCCCAGTGGCAGATTCACCCTGGCACAACCCCGACCCGCTGCGGGATGGGGCGGGCGGGAGGTGATGAACTCGGCTCCACGGTATGAGGGATTGTGGGGAYGGGGAGAAATGGGAAACAGTCCTCAGAGAGCAAAACCTCCCCCTCTGCAGCAATTTGGGAGAGCAGAGCTCTCAGGCTCATCCAGCAGACGGTTAGAGGGCAGATTTGGGGGACCGAAGCGGGCCCGCATCGCCTCCCACACCCGGCAGCTCTGTCGGGGTGGGTTTGCTCCGCCACCGCCGAGCCCCTTCCACCCCGCAGCCCCCCCGTCCCGCTCCTTAATCCCCCCGCAGCCCCATTCCCGAGGTCTCCCCCCGCCCAGACAAGCCGGCAGCCACCTGTAGAGGTCTGGGCAGCATCTGCCGAGCGGCCGCGGAAAGCGGCTTATAGCGGGGTCCGCCCGCGGGGGATGCTCAGCCCTCCCCCGGCTCTAAGGGTTAAAAATGCAGCACGGCTGCGAGCCGGAGGGGCCGAGCAAGCGGGAAAGGCGAGGAAATAATAATAATTAAAAATAAAATAAAATAAAATAAAAATAAATAAAAAGGAGCAACCTGGGCGGGGGGAGGCGGTGGCCGGGCCCCGCTCCGCAGCGCCCAACGCGGCACCTTGCGGGCAGCGGGGGCGGGGGTGGCACGTCGCGGGGTCGGCACAACATCCGAACCGGGGAAGGCAGGTCCTTACCTTGGTGACAGTCATGCGGGAAGTCGCGGAGGGGTGAGAGAGCTCCGCAGGCGGCGGCGGGAGGGGGGCGGGGGGTGTGTGGAGAAAAAGAGGGGAGGGGAAATAAAAAATAGGGAAGAAAAAGGACGCCGGGGGGTGAGGGACTGCGTTTTCCCTGCAGAGGAGCCGGCTGCAGCGGCTGCAGCAGAGCCGGGAGCCCGCAGCCCTCCGCCGCCCGCCCGGGCGAGCAGCCGAAGCGGTCGGTCCCCGGCGCGGCGGCGGCGGTGATGTCAGCCCGCGGCGCGGTGACGGAGCAGCCGCCTCCCGCGCGGGAGGGGGGGCCGGGGCAGAGGCAGGGGCAGGCAGGGAGGCCAGCCAAGGAATGGGGGGGGGGACGATGGGGGAGAAAAGGGCATTTTTTTAACTCTTTGCCAACCCGAGTTGCCCGGCCCGGGGGCGGGAGCCGGGCAGGCACCTGCCGCCCCCCCCCCCCCGGTGATGCGCAAGGGGATGGCGGGCACCCAGGAGGGGCCTCCCTGCAGCGAGGTCCAGTGGTGACCAGTAAGACCAGTGCGTATGGACTGGCAGTGCRATAGCTCTCCTTTCTTAAAGCAATAAAAAGAAATGCGGGTTTCCGGGCGCTGACCAGACGACTGGCTGCGTCGCCAGCTGCGGCGGGGCGATTGCAACCGAGCCACAGGTTTTATCGTCGGCTCTCTGCAGCGGGAGCCGGGGATGTGCTGCAGGGTTCGCACCTTGCTGCCTGTTCCCTCCTGGCTGGGTATCATAGTAGGGTCCATAGCATCCGTAAGCATCATCCATGTGCTTGTTTCACATACAAGGTGATTTTTTTTCCCCCTATGATAAACAGTGACAAGTGACAACACCAGTCCACCGCTTTGTCCTAGAGCTGCCAATCCTATTTGCTAGGCGAAGGAAGGGTGGCCCAGACTGGAGGTGGCACTCAGATGCACAGGGTTACTTAGGACTCCGGTGTCCCACCGTGTGGCTGGGTGCCCAGGTACCCCCACAAACCGGGGCCCAGACAGCTGCCACAAAGTCACTGATGAGGGAAARAACACCACTGAACAAACGCCCTCCTGACAGCACCGCCTCAAAATAAATTCAGGGGTGCAGGGTACCAGCAGGCGCTGAAGCATCCCTGCTAGCCATGGCCTGCATTGCCAGGCCTTGCACCCTTGCACCAGCCATGAAACACGGGCATTTTCTCACATTTTTAAAGTTCCCCATCACTGGAGACAAGAGAAGCAATATTTAGAAAAYGTAGCATTTTAGCTCATTGTCCCCTGGTTGCATGGGAATGAAACCAGCAGAATACAGCCCAGGCGCAGAATTATCCAGCCATTAGATTAGATGTTGCACTAACTTACTCTATCGTTGCTGAATTAAAAATACTTGAGGCCAATACCAAATGCATTTCCAATTCCCCTTAAAGAAAAGTACTCTGCCAATAAACAAAGGATTTCCTTTTTATAAGGAGATTATTCAGCCAAGAGTCTGATGAAAGATTACTGAGTTTTATTCTAGTGCCGAGCCTTCCCATAAAATATTAGTGGATCTGATAACAAGTGAATACCGAGAGCTGCAAAAAAATGTCTGTCCTCTGGTGTTCTTCTAAAAATCAACTGGTTTTAAAGATAAACCATGTGCTGTGAGCTGGACTGGAAAATGTGAAAAAGGTTAATGCAATTAATGTAGAGCTAATGACATTAACCAGCAGAAGCAGCCACTTCTAATTCCCGAACCACCCAGCGATGACCTCTTCCCAACAAAAACCCCATTTTCCGGGGAGCTGGTGACCGAAGCGGGAGGCTCKATGCGGAGACAGATGATGCTTAAAACAAAACAGAGCTCGGGAGGTGACCGAGACAGGGGACATCGAGGCCCAGATAAGCCGAACAGGGAGAAAACAGGCTCTTGCAAAGCCTTAGAGGAGCTGCCGTGCCCCGGCTGCCGTCGCTCGTGCCGTGGAAGCAGCAGCGCCCGGGGCCGCTGCGCCTCCTGCGCTCGTCTGGAGCCGCTGGGATTAATTAGCACCAATTAGCTGATTGAGACAACTCACTTGGAGCGGCAAACTGGGACAGCCGGCAAAGGTAGGGCGAGAAGGGAAAGGCTGCTGGGAAGACATGCGTTGCCGGGTGGCTGCTGGGGGCCTGATCCTGCTGATGAAGGGAGGCTGCAGCCACGCGGCCTCTCCGTACGGTGTTAAAAACCCCAAATGCTGCTGCTGGGGCGGGGGGGGGGAGCCCAGGAACGCTCCTGTTGGGGAAAGGGCTGGGACCCCCTTTGGGGTGGAGCGGGGAGGACAGGGAGGGCCGGGGGACGCAGCCCCGCCAGCCAAGCCCTTGCCACGGAGCGGGAGGGATGCTGGGGGGGCTCAGCCCTTGCTGGGGTGGGAAGGTGGGATTTTGCAGCCATGGGGAAGCCGCAGCAGCGCTGGCCCTGCCGAGCACCRGGCAATTCCCTGCCCCCGCAATTCCCTGCGCTGCGGCTGCCCTCCAGCAACGCCGCGGGCTGAGGGCATCCGTCGCAGCGTCTCTGCACGAGTCCCAGCAGAAAATGGCATTAATGGGTGCGTGGGGCACAGCTGAGAGCTGGTGAGGGCGAACGGGCCCTTAGCTTTGCCCCATGGCTGGGAAAACGGCACGGGCTCCTTGTTTCACCAGTATAGCACAGCAACTCCAACCCCAAATCGCCCAGCTTTTGGCAGTCTGGAAAGGATTTTGTTATATTTTGGATCAAAATTAAGCCAGTGATAGATATGCAGGGGCTTTGTTACTTGGGTTTTGCTTTAAAGTTTTCTTGGGACTCCATTCAAGCCCCAGACTGGACTTGCCCTCCTGGGGGGCCGAGGAGGGGGGTGTGCTGGGGCTGTGCAGACCTGCACTGACAGCACCCCCACTCCTGCTGCAGCCCCCGGGGAAAGGGAACTGCTCAGCGCCTGCAAAGAGTTAAAATCTCCTGCTGGCACGGCACAGGATCCGTCCTGCAGAGGAAATCAKCATCAGGGCTCCGTGGGGAGGATCGCTCCGTCCCCACGCTGCGCGCACAGCTCGCGGGAACGTGTCTYCCGTGGCCCGGGAGGATGCCTACGGGATGGCCAACGGGAATATTCCTGYGGGGCTGGATCAGGCCGTGCAGCCCCAACCCTGCGCAGAGAGCAAAGAGCTGCYGAGCAGAGCCCTTGCTGGAGGGGGCCGGAATTTCCCACCCGCAGCGTGTCCGTGGGCGATGCTGAGCAGCCATGGCGGGCGAGGAGCTCTGTGGGTGCCAGGGGCTGGGGCGAGGAGCGGCGGCGGGGGTGGCTTGGGCTCCCTCTCCCGGCTCTGCCGAGATAAAATTAATGCGTATATCGTGGSGATGGGAAGCTCGCAAGCCTGTGAGCACAGGCCGGCTGCGATGGATGGCGTGGGGACAGGATGGGGGACGCCGGGGGACCCCAGGGACACTGGGAGGGGCATGTGGCAGTGCACACCCCCTGGGGCAAGCAAAAGTCCATAGCCATTGCTGCAGCGGAGCAAACCCAGGCAGACAGATGCTCAGGGGCCTGAGCTGGGCTAATTAACCAAAGCCCTCCTGAAACCAGACCTGGGGGGGCCCCTGTCCCCCCCCACCTCCCGCCGTGCAGCATCTGGAGCCCACGCGCGGAGCACGGCTGCGTTTCCGTCCTTCCTGCCATGCAGCTCATCCCACCCCTCTATTTATCTGCGTGTTTAATTTACTGGCACTGCTGAGCGGGAGGAAGGAGATGCTGCCTGGGTGGATGCGAGCAATTAAAGCAAGTCGTCGGGATAATTGGAGCCTGCCTGGCTGGCTGCGCAGTGGGGCAGGGGCTGCGGGAAGAGCGTGGCTCATAGTGCCTGTGTCCAGGAGATTCGGGACATGTGACGCTGCAGACGCATGTCTGTCTTCAGTGCAATACATCACCTTGCTCAAGGAAAGCTCCAAAGAGAAATATTGCCGAACCCATCCCGAATCGTAAGTCTGGAGAGACTTCATCAGCCCATTACTCACTACTTGGCTTGCCTGAGCCAGGCTCGGCTCTGGGGCAAGCTCCGAGGTTGACCTGGTTACACCAAGAATGAGTTTAGCCCTTCATTTGATGAAACTCTTGGAAAGACACATCTCTACTGCACCAGGCTGTGCTTGCGGACATATGAGAATAATAACGAAGCCGCGCTGTAACACATAATTACTGTGTCACCAGAGAGCCCTGGTTATGAGATGATTCATGAATGGAGCTGGCCAAGTTGCTTGCTGCAAGCCCACGATGGCTTTGCTCTGAGGATGCAGGTCAGGCCCCAAATCTCCTGCACGAGGTGTCTGCCCGGCCGGGTGGGAGACGGGACCACTCAGTGCTTGGGGCTGGCCGGGCTCCGTCAGCACCGGAGCGCTGGAGGGACTGACCGTGACCGATGCTGCCGTCGGAGGCGGTGGTCCCAGTGCTGCCGTCRGAGGCGGTGGTCCCGATGCTGCCACGAGCACRAGCCGCCCCAGAGGCAGGTGGAACAAGTCTTCATGTCTTCCAGGTCCATGCTCTTTCTCAGCAATKCCATTCCCTCTGAAACGAAGGACATGTGGTCCTCCCTTAGCAAATACTTGATTCTTAAGGAAAGATCCACTGAGCTGGTTCTTTGCCTCATCAAAAAGGAGTTACAGTTCTCAGAGACGCTCCCGCCGCTGGACTGGTGTAGCAGGCGGCCAAAGCTGAACGCATTGTTTGCGCTGGCTAAAATTACATTGACATAAATATAGCATACATACTACATACAGTCTGTGCATGGCAAATTGTCCTGGATTATCCCCAGAGTTACTGCAGCTGTGAATTATACGGAGGTTAATGTTTGGATTTCATACCAGATAATTTATAGAGAAGTCCAGGGACGGGCTTTCATCTGCTTTGATGAAAGTTCATCTGGAATAACAATACTTGGTAGAACCTGGCACTTGGACTGCACTGAAAACCCAAGCCCTTCTACTTGAAAGCAAGATGTTTCCATTTAAAAACACTGTTAGCAAGAACAAACATCTCTCTATTACTGACTCTCCTTGCTCTTCCCCTCTGCTGCAGTCATCTGGTTCAGATTAGTCCTGGATAAGGTCCCGTTTTGCTCAGGGAACTAGGAGGGGAACTTGGAGCTATTTCTACTCATTTCAAGTATGAATTGAATGTGGTGCACAAATGAAAACGCAACGAGCTCCAACAGGCGAAGGGAATCAAAGAGACATGGCAGCTCCTCCTGGTGGAAAATCACTTCTAACGGCACGGGAGACGGAGGGTGGGAGCTGAGTTTCCCACCTCAAAGCGGTGCCACCGGTCCCCCATCCCCAGGCGACCACCAGGACCRGTAGCCATGACCCCTGGGTCTGGTGCTGCTGGGCGCTGGCTGGGAGCAGAGGGTCCCAAGCTGCTCTCCTGGCACCCATCATCATCTCACCCCAGCAGGAAACTGCTGTTTTCTCCAGCAAGGAGGAGGGCCAGCCTTCCTCGCTCACCTCCCCACCGAGGGTGCCAGCAGCCTCCACCAGCTGGCTGGGAGGAGAGCCCTCCTCTCACGAGTGGGAAAAGCTATTCCCAAGAAAAGCCAAGCAAGAGGGAGCCTCTCAACACCAGCAAGTTAAATCCAGCCTTTTCTTGTGGCTTGTTGTTTACATAGCGCCTGTTTACAGYCAGCTCTTGCCATAGCTGCTAATTTGATAGCATGTGACGGATCGGAAACACTTTGCAGAAGATGACAGAGAGAAAAACAGCCGTCGTGTCAGAGGCTGGAGCAAAGCAAGAGAGCCAGGGCGAAGAGCTGTTTAGATTTTGAGTTGGTGTGTTTTGGGGAGATAAAGAGATAAATATAACGTATTGCGTACATATATTCCCCTTGGGGTGCTCAGAGCTTGATCCTGCCTGGTGTCCTCCTTCCATACGTGTAGGTTGGTGGCTGCTGCAGCACTCGAGCATGGGGTGTGTGGTGCAAAGCAGCCGTGCAGCAGGACTTGCCGCAGCGAGGGGCGAGCTGCCTGCAGCCGGGCAGCACAGCAAGGAGAGGACGGCCACGTACCGCAAGCGAAGACCTCAAGTCCCCCGGCCACAGGAGAGCGATTCGACGCGCGCCTGAGCTCCTGATGGCAGCAGGGATGTGCCTGAAGTTAACCACGCGTCTGTGTGTCCTCCCTCGGGGTCACTGTCCGGAGGTGGGTCTGAAACACCCCGAGCTCATTGCAGAGTAGCCAAGGTGTGAGTTACCTGTGGAGGAGTCGCTGTTGTTTTATTTTTTCACTTTACCCAGAGAAAACTGTGGTTATTCGGGTGTTGAGATGGCGTTTGCAGCCCCTGAAGCCCTCYGCGCTCAGCTTCACCCGGTGCCAGCTAGCACAGGAAACCTGTCCCTCGGCGGGGACATTGCACCGACGTCTCGGGGAGACAGATTTCGCTGGAAACGCAGAGCTGATCTCCACCTTTGAACCTGCTTCACCCTATCCCTGGCCTCGCAAGGGGGCTGCCTGTCCCCACCTGCATTTCCCCAGCTCGGCAGAGCCGCCGGCTCGCAGCAGCGCCTTGTCACCAAGCTGGTGGCTCCTGCGGTGGCTCGTCACCGGGCCCCACGCTGAGCTTGCGTGTGGTTTGAGGCATTCCTTCCCCTGCATCTCAGCACACCAGTAACGGCTGTAATCTGTGGGCTCTGGGCTAGCTGGGGTGGAAAACACCCTGAGGTCAGCGAGGTTTTCCAGGGCTTTTCAGGAGGTGGCCGAGCTCTCGCTGCTAAACCGGGAGTTTGGGCTGGGGGCGCAAAGGACTTAAAAATTATTTTTTAAGAAGAAGCTCTTTGAAAGTGTTCACTATCTTTTGATGGGCTGGGCATGTGGTGGGTTTGGTGGCTCGTGTCCCAGCAAGGATATTTCCAGTGACCTCTTGGACACGCAGCTCAAGGACAGCTTTGCAGCTTCTCCCGTGCAGCATCGCTCTCCGTGTTGACAGCTCTGGCCTTGCAGACCTTGGCTTCCCCTCGAGCTGCCCACCCAGTCCCTGCACTGGGGAAGTTTTCCGACCCTTTGAAAGGAGGGGGCTTTTGGTAAGAGCAGCTTTTCTGACTCAGCCTCCCTAACCCAATGCATGCCACGAGGAGCTTTGACATCAGACGGCTCATTCRGGTACCTGTGAATGGCTGCTGGCTCCTGAGCTTGGGTGAAAAGCTGCTGCCCAAAGGAGGTGTGAAGCCTCCATCCTCTTCGTGAGACACAGCAATATCCTTCCCCTTCTTCTCTTATTTATGGAGGTGCTCCTGGTGCTCCTGGTCTCCAGCCGGCACGGCCGGGCTCCCCGGGAGCATGTGGTTTTGCACTGGCAGGCGCTGAAGGACTGGCACGGATCAGAAGCAGCGCTGTGAGCCSAATTTTTGGCATCTCAGTTTGCTGTCAGCTCCACTCCCTGGCTAAATTTTTGATAAAAGGCCTGTCCTGTGCCTCGTGCAAGCCAGGACCTAGTCCTTTTTTCTGAAAATACTTCCCAGCTTCCTTCTTTTCTGCCCATATAGAGTTTCTTGGTGGAAAACCAGAGGGATGAGAATCAGATGGTGCAGAAGAGAAGCCGGGGTCTCCTGGGGYTCTTCCACTGCTCTCAGCTGGACATACACAAACCTGCGGGGTCTCCGAGGCAGCTCTAACCCTAAACCCAGGTAGGAGAGAATTAAATGAGTGRTAAGTGGGAAAACTCAAGGCAATTACAAACATATTGCAGAAACTAACTTTTCCCCCAGCCCGACCGAGGTTGGAAGCCCTCCTTGCACGGGTGGCTCTGCTCSGCCACCGTCCCCCAAAGCCAACACGCTCCTGACACGCTCCTCCCATCCTCCAGCTCCGAGGCCAAGCTGTGGCTCCCACCGCGGGCTGTGTGCTATGGTAACCCCCTGCACTTCTCTTGCAAAGCTCCTCTCTGCTTCKAGCACCAACGGCTAAAGCACGAGAGACCAGAGGGACAATATTGGGTTCAAACCACGCACCGAGGTCCAGCCTCAGCCTCTTGACTATCTCCTGCAGGGGCTGTGTCCGACCCAGCAGCGTTTGGGTACCATGGGCCCCACGGGATGTGGGTGCATCTCAGGAGGTTCCCAGGGTCTTAATATTGTCCCCTATAGAGAGAGGTGCTGGGTGGACACGAGGAAGAGCAGCTGAAATGACAGGGGGGTGCGGTGCAAAGTCTCTCAGTGGGGACCCGAGCCGAGCCCCTGGGAGCGTACGGGGAGCTAGTTTCCTAACCCTCATCAGTCTGGGTCTTCCTGGCTTAACCTCCACTGCTCAGGCAGGCAAATGGCTGGTATGGATTTCTATTTAAATGGAGTCCAGATTTAAGGCTGTGCTAAGCCACATCTGCTGGGGAAAAGCATACGCTGAATTTGGAAACCTGGAGGATACGGTGGCAGATCGGAAAGTGGCCGGACTTGGGAGCTCTCCTCGCAGCACGGAGGGCATGGAAACGGGACTCCATCTTAGGCAGAGCGTCCTGGCAAGAGTCCTGGGCTGTGGGAAGCCAGCCCGGGCAACTTAAGAAGGGTTTTCCACAGCTCGCATCTGTTGTTTGGTGAATGTGTTTGGCAGTTGCCTCCAACATGCATTTTAAAGGGAAACCTGAAACGCCTGGCCCACTTGCTTTTTTTCCCCTCGCAGCACGAGCACCCCCAAGTCTCCCTGGGCTCAGGGGCAGCGGCGGCGGGGTTGACACCGTCGGGGTGGGCAGAGTGACCAAGTYCCCTCAGTCGCTCCCGCTGACCCCCGTGGGTGACCTGCCAAGAATCCCCACGATGGTCACATCACCCGAAACGGGATCTGCTCCCCAGCTGGAAGACCCCGTGCAATACTTGGGAAAGGGGCTGGTGAAGCAGCAGCTGGTGGGAGCCCACCAAAGCCCCTCGCTCCCCCCAGTTCCCCCAACCTGCAATTCCCACACGGTTTGCCAGGACGAGCTGGAGAAGGGACGGGCTGAGAAATGAGCTCCGAGCCAAGCACTTCACCAAGCGGCTTTTGCGTGTCGTCTTCCTACGGCCCTTCATTTTGGGTGCTGAGCCTGGGCACGCTGCTGCATTTTTGGGGTCCAAGCCTGGGGCACTGCAGCATTTTTAGGGGGCTGAACCTGAAGGACATCACAGCATTTTGGGGGTGAATCCGAGGCACGCTGTAGCATTTCTGGGGTCCCAGCCTGGGGCACTGCAGCACCTTTAAGGGCCTGAGCCCAGGGTGCACTGTAGCATTTTTAGGAGGCTGAAGCAGGGGTACCAGAGCTTTTTTGGGGGGRCTGAGCCAGGGGCACCACAGCGTTTTGGGGGCTGAGCCCAAAATGCACTGTCTTTCAAGGGTTGAGTCTGGGGCACAGTGCAGCATTTTGGGGGGCTGAACGCAGGGTGCAGCACAGCATTTTCAGGGGCCTGAGCCCAGGATGCACTGCAGCATTTTGAGGGACTGAACCCAGGATACACCACAGCATTTTGGGGGGCTGAACCCTGGGTGCAGCACAGCATTTTGGGGGGGTGAGCCCAGGGTGCACTGCTGCATTTGGGGGGGCTGAACCCAGGGTGCACTACAGCATTTTGGGGGGGTGAGCCCAGGGTGCACTGCAGCATTTTGGGGGGCTGAGCCCAGGATGCACCCCAGCTTTTTGGGGGAGGCTGAGCCCAGAGCTCACCGCGGCATTTTGGGAGGCTGAACCCAGGGTACAGCACAGCACTGTGGGGGGGCTGATCCCCGGGTGCGCCGCAGCGTTGTGGGGCCGAGCCCTCCACACCCGCAGCACCCGCAGCACCCGCAGCACCGGCGGCCGCGTTTGCCCTCTAGCGCCGGCCGCATCCCTGCGCGGCGGCCCCATCCCGCACCGGCCCCATCCCGCACCGACCCCGCGGGGGGCCCGGAGCCCGCTGGCACACAGCACCCCCGGCCCCCCTCTGCTCCGGGGGCTTTGCAAAAGCGATCCCGCACAGCCCGGCCCCGCAGCGGGACTTGCCGGGGTGCTGCCCCAGGCACCCCCCGGGGGTCTCCCTGCGTTGCCCCCCCACCCGGCCAGCCCTGGAGCAGCTGACCCAGAGCAGCCCAAACCCCACCCGGCTCAGGCACCCCACATCAGCCAAAACCTGTGCCGGTGCCAGTGGCAGTGGGTGCCGGTGCCAGTGGCAGTGGGTGCCACAGCAGGGTGCTGGGCTGGGGCTGAGCCAGCTGCGGTGCCAAACCCAACAGCAAGACTCCGCACGGGACCAGGGGTGGGATAAGGTGCACAAAGCCACCAATTTCCACCAAAGCCATGAAATTATTATATATTTTTATCAAAATGCATAGCGCTCTCCCCCATCACCCCTTATTTTAGCTGCRGAGGGTCAGGGCTTGCAGCATCAAGGCTAACTGCTCATGTGTTAATTGGATGGGGTGCTCAGCCCTCGCAGGGGACAGGCACCCCGGCAGCGTGCTGGCACGGACACAGGGCTGTGACAGCATCRGATGGGACAGGGCAGCACACGATGCACAGGACACACCAGGCAGAGCCCTGGCAGCGATGCACCGCAATGCCGACCGGAGCCCTGTGCCTGGCACAGTGGCTATAAAGCCCTTGATGTTCCTAGAGCTTTTTGCAAATATTTTTGAGCAAAATAAATAAAAGCAAACAGAGCGCCACCCGGGAAAGYCGCAAAGCGTGACCAAGGCGCTGGGACGGTGCGGTGTGTTCCCAGCGACCAGCAGCTTCACCAGCTCTGCCAGAGCTCAGCTGTATTTTACACGTGGCAATTGCTGACCTCGAGACTCGCGGGGATGGAGGCCGCTGGGGTGCTCGGCYGTCTGCACCCTCCCGTGCCTCAGTTTACCCAGACAGAGCGTGGAAACCTCTGCCTTCCAAGCACTGACCCTGGCAGGTGTGGGGTGTCTGCAGTGCTCTGTTGGCTGGGCAATACTTCATACCCCCAAAAATAAACATTTCTGAGCATCATTGCTAGCAGCTATGTTTATTTTCTAGATGCTTATTTAAACGCAGGCTTCTTCTGCCCAGGARGGGCAAGTTTTGATCCTATTGCCTGCAACCCCACGGCCGAGCCGGGGAGCGAGAGAAGGCGACCCTTCGTGCACAACACATGGAGAAAGTGCATCAGCTCTCGCCTCTCCTGGCAGTTTTTAAGAGGCTGTTTGACCCTTCTCCGGTGCCAGAAGCGCTCCCGGCCCGCCCACACATGCTGCACACGTTTCGTGCAGCTCCGGGTTAATTTTCTGGCAAATGTCAGCAGGGTCCTGTCGGAAACGTGGGTTTGGGGCTGGCGGTGGAGAGCCCACTTCCGCGGGGTGACTCACGCTGGAAGCACAGCCGTGTGCAGCGCACCTCTCGGCCAAATACTGCCGAGAAAAGGTCTCTCGCCGCTGCTTCGTACCAGTTTTGTCTCTGATTCTCCTTCCCTGCTTATTTTCATCACCTTCTGCTGCAGTTGCTGGTAGGAGAGAGGTGGTGGGAGAGCTCAGACAGGGAGGTTTTGGTCAGCTTTGCTGAAGCATGGGAGCAYGTCACGAGCTCCGGCCATCCGTGTGCTCAGCCCCGGCTGGGCTGGAGCCACCTGGGTCTGRTCCAGCACAGCAGCTGCCGGAGCCACAGCTGGCCCCAAATCCTGCCCTCTCCCAGGGGACGCACCAGGCAGGGTCCTCCCCTCCGACTCAGGCATCCTGGGCTGCTTTGCCTCCCTCTGCTCCCCCTGTCCCTGTCCCCAGGGCTGCTGAGGGAGCACCTTGGGTTTGGGGCTGTAGCAGGAGTGTGCTGTCAGCTGTGAGTTCAAAGATAAATGAGCTCATTAGGCTGCAAGTGCTAATTAGCAGCCTTTGCTTAAAAGACCTGGACCAAGGGCAGTATTGTGTTGGTGCTGCAAGGAGTTGTGGTGTCCTACAGCTCCCCTGGTGCAGGAGTCTGTCCTGGAGAGACACCAAAGTCTTTCTGCCCAGCTTTGCACCCAGGCTGGATCCGCGCCTCTGCTGCCGTGAGGCAGCAGCCCTTTGCCTGCCTGTGGATGGTGCGTGGTGGACCACCGTGTGCTCCTATGAGACTTGTCCCACTGGTGGCACCTGCTGCCAAGAGGTGACCCAAGTGGCCGTGACAGTGAGTAGGCAGCCTCTGCGTGGGGTGAGTACTGGGGTCTGCTCGAGCGTGGGAGGTGCCACGCACTGACCCTGGGACTTGTCCCGCTTGGTCTGTGGCTGTTTAGCAAAGCTCAGCCTTATCTCTAGCAAAGCCTGCTGGACCCTACTGGGTGCTGCAGCACCCATGGGTGCCAGGTGCCTCTGAGCACTTTGCTGTTGGGGTCCTGGAGGTCCAGCCTGGCCCCGGTGTTGGTTATCAGCATGGGTCTGCCCATGGGCTCTGCAGAGGTGGCTTCTCCTCTGAGCCACGCTGCATGGTCTTGCTGCTCAAAGTGGTGTTAGAGAAGGCTGGAGCGAGCTCTTAGCTCTCACTCCGGGGACTCAGCKCTGGAGGATGCCGCTTGTGTGGGCACAAAGTTATGTGACTGGGCTTGCTCCTCTATGTGCCATGTAAATGTTATCCCCGGGCTAGTGAAATGAGCCCTGAGCATTTCCCCAGGCTCTGCAGGCTCTTCCCTGGCTCTGCGCAGGGTGAAAAGGAGCCCTTGACCCCCCCGCCGATGAAGCCAGGCCAATGCAACTCCTCTGCTGTCAACATCTCAGCTGCTTGCTGGAAATACCCATTTCATCTCTCAAATAGGAAATCTCTCTACGTAGAGAGAAATGCCTTAATCTCGGTTCTTGACTTACTCTGAATTAGCATATACCTCTGCTTCCCTGGCTCAAACACTACCTGTGGGGCAAAAACCCCAGTGCCACCCTTGCTGGTGTGTGTCCCCCCCCCTCCAAGGTGCCCATGACCACAGGGCTGAGCATGGCAAGCTTTGGCAGGGGCTGCTGCACCAAACGGGGGCTGCACCCCAGACCAGGGGTGCTGTGCTGTGCCATGCTATGCCCACACGCTCGCTCCAGGGCTGGGGACACCGAGCAGCCCCAGGAGGTGGGACATCCCCCTTCCTTTAGCTGGGATCATCTCCGAAGGGCTCTGGGGTGGGAGGAGGGTGCATGCTACAACCCAGCTGCTGGTACAGGGTGACTTCCCACAATTTGCATTCCTGGGAGCAAGAGCGAGCCGGCGCCGTGCCCCCGCAGAGGAGCAGGCAGGGGAGAGCTGCCTGCAGGCAGCAGGGGAGCCAGCATGCTCATTTTTTACGTATTACATGCTTTTCTGTGAATAAACTTGGGAGTTTTAATAGCAATATTGTTCGTATCCATCCATGAATGTGCACACATGTAGGAGGAAGAGAGTGGAGAGAGTTGAAATGACAAAACATGGGACTTTGGGGATCTGGGGCCTCCCCAGGTGCTTTGGGGCCAGTTGTGCTGACAACTGGGTTGTTAGAGGGTCCTGGCCTGGGGATGTGAATCCTAAATCTTAAACAGCTTCTCGTCCTCCCCAGAGGTGCAMTAAATTGGAAGGAGGTGCAGGGCACAGCCTGCCTGCGCGGCACAGCGGGGTCTCAGGAATGAAAAACGGGCTTTTAATTTCAATCCTGTGCCACCCTTTGCAAGGAGGTCAGGAAAAGGCTGGTTCTCTGAAGCCTCGGCTGCTGCCACCTTTGCACATCGTTCCCCCAGCCCTGAGCTGGGAGAGCTTTGCAAGGGAAACAAAAACACCTCGAGCATGAGAAAATCCTGCTGCCAGGCTATGGCAGGTTCACTTGTGGTATTGGGGAGTCCAGAGCAGCTCCCAAAATGCCAGAAATATCCGCAAAATTTCTTTTTAGGGTGTTCCAGCTTTGCTTTATATTTCTCCTGCCCAGCCCAGTGGTGGATGGGGGGGGGTCTGGCTGCAAAACAGCCTGGGTAACCGTGGGGCTGGATCAAAGGCATTCGCATTTGGTCCGGGCCCACTTAATGCTTTGAAAGGTGATGAAAAGGGGCTGTGTGTGCATGTGTGTGAAGTGAAAAATACTGTAAAAGATTCCTCTTCTATAAATCCCTGCAGCTGAAATGGGGGCCGGGGACAGGCTGCCAAGTGCTGCAGAGGAGAAACCAATCCACCCGCTCTGGTTTGATTTTTCTAACAGACCTGGGTGAGCACAGCAGCAGAACAATAATTTAGAGCTCCCTAAATGGTTTTCAGGTGTGAGTAGGTAGCGTAACACGGGCTATAACACTAAATGAAAGGAATAGCTTTGCTTCCATAAATGTATTAACAATACATCATACTTACGAGTAATAGAGACTTGGCTACATAAACCAAGACTTTTTTACATGATAGGAGTATGGAAAAAAAATTGAAGTAGTTTTACAGTCGAGAGGTCCTGTAGTGATGGTTATAGCAGGGTTTCTGGACTGGAGAGTCCAGATTGGGTCTGGGTCTGGGGTGCTCGGGCATCAGCAGCATCTGAGGGATGCAGGTCGTGCCATCTGAGTGCGGTCCAGGTGCTGTCGGGGTGTCCTGTGCTGGGATAGCTGTGGAGCAGGGTGAAATGTCACCACAACCCCCGCCTGGGCACCCTCCGGCCCCGAGGTCTTGCTGAGCTTGGAGCTGGTGGGTGCACCCTCTCCAGCAAGGACGTGACTGGTCCCAGTGAAAGGCGGCTGCTGGAGGAAGGGTCCCTGGCTGTAACCCTCCCCAGCTTGCCGTGCGGGGGCTGCGGGGTCACGTCAAGGGCCGGAGGCTGCCTTGGCTCCCTCCGTCTCGGGGATGGGGGTGGGATTGGGGTGAAGGCTGCTCAGCCTTTGGTGCAGGAACCGGTTCTTGTTGCATTTCTAATACAGAGCTGACCTACGAGGACCGGCTCCCTCGGGCTGTGGGTGTCCCACGTAAGCAGCAATTTATAAAGTCCGGCTGAGCTTGCACCCGGGCTCCCTGACTCCCTGCAGTCTCCAGCCAGTATTTGTGTGACTTCCCGATACAATTCTGATGGTGTTGGGGGGAAAAAGCACCTTTAAAGGGCTTGGCAYGTCCCTCCTCATTTTTAGAGCAGGGGGAGTGCAGTGTCCGGGGGTTTCATGACATCATTTGAGGCTTTTTTTTTCCCTTCCCCAAATAATAAACAAGTATGTTTGCCATGGGGCTGGCTCCCTTCGCCCTGACCACCTGCACGACTTACTGCATCTAATGAAACACATGTTTTCCCAGCAGTCTGGCCTGGAGGAAAATGTCTGCAAAATGACATATTCTTCTAGTTACAGTTTGCAAAACTGTATTTATTTTTTTCCTAAAGTGCTAAATATAGCCTCCTCAAGTCAGGAGCGGGACCGCTTCTGCCGGCTTGGGGGTAGGAGGGAGCAGAGTAGATGTGCTGCAACGCTGGCGGCAGCCATGGAGGAGCAGGAGAAAGGAGAAAGTCTGCTTTAATATGGGTAGCGCTTGCAGGCGGTGAAAGTTGTCTTTCCTTATTACATGCTTAATTAAAGAGGAAGCAAAGGGGATACTTGTGAATTCTCACGTTCAGCCGAGCTTGGCGGCTGAGCCGAGGGTCCCTCCCGCGGAGCCTTCGCTGGCGTGCGTCAGCCCATCCCGCTGGAAAAGGCTGGTTTTAAAAGCGAACGACATGGAAATAATTAAAACTCCAGGTTTATAAGATTATTTCAAACTTTTTAAATCTGTAACTACCAAAAGATGTTGAGAGCTTTAAAAGAATGCAGCCTGTTACTAAGGGGAAGCTGAAATCGAGGGGAGAGAAAGTCGGGATGTGCCGTAAGCAGTTGGTGCCCCTTTGCATCGGGAGCATTGACAGAAGTGGATGTGGGCATAGATTCCTTGGGTTTTGAGGGCTCTGGAAAATGAGATTCGCTGAAGTTGCTGTTAAATTATATAACATCCTTTTTTTTGATCTGAAACCCAAGTCGTTTTTCATATTAGACACCAATGTCAACCCACGTGGGACGAGCGGTGCGTGGCACTCAGCTGTGCTTCACACCGGGTTTTATTCCGTCCCAACAGCATCCTGACATGGGAAGAGGTGCCTTTACACATAGTACTTGACTCCATCAYGAATATGGCGTGCAGATGGCATAGAAAAATCTATGTGTCCATCAAAAGAAAGATCTTAAAACCTGCTTCCTGACAGATTTATTTAGTTTATGAAGGTGCTCATTTATTAAAGTGCTGCATTCGCTATAAATACCTTTTGTGAATGGAATCATTTTTCATTTGCCATAACTCGGAAAATACAAAGTAGACAGCCTGTTTTCTTTACTTTTATTTCATTTTGATGCACGAAACTCTTTAGGATAGGATTTTATCAGCGGCGAACAGCGTTACAGGTGCCCGGGCTGCTCTGAGGCCAGGCTCCCCGGCAGCACCCCTGTGCTGGGTGGGGGCGGGGGGGTCCCCCGCTTTGGGACAGGCTTGCACAGGACCGGCAGCAGCAGGACCCGGCCGCTTCGGGAGGTCCTGGCTGTGGGGAGAGGTGAAGCGATGCAGACTGAGGGTGAGACCCAGCCCCGTCTGCCAGAGGAGATGCTGGAGTTTGGTTTAAAACAGGSAAATTGCCAGGAAGGTGGGCAGCCCCGGGGATTAACTAATCCCTGCTCTGTCCTCCCGAGTGGGTGCCAGCCCTGGTGCGTGCTGGCAGGGAGTTTTCTCTGTTCCTAATCTGTCCCAGGCCCCTGGCTGGTYTGGGCAGCAAAACATCTTTTTCCTGTTACAAGCCAGGGCAGGTTTCTTGCTGATGCTGCATCCTTCCCCGTAAGCCGGCATTTCTGTGACACTGACTCATCCCCACTTGCTGAAATAGTCGCTTAACCACCCCCAGCCTGGCCCCGCTCCTGCCCGGCCCCGGCAGCACCGGCTGGGGACAGTCCCAGGGGTGTGATCCCCAAAAYGGGCAGCGGAGAGCGGGTACGGGACCAGCGGGGGCTTTGCAAGCCCCACTGGCCATTGCAGGCAGGGCTTCTGCACATGCCGCAACTTGGAAAAGAGTAATAATGCTAAAATAACATGTGTGAAGAGGTGGGAGACCGCAGAGGAGACTGTAGTTTGGGAGCCTGAACTAGGCAAAAAAAAAAAAGGGAGCGTGAGTCCAGACCCCCGTGGCTGGGGGGTTTCTTCCCTGCAGCTGCTATAGCAAAGGGGTGACTCTTCCCCATCCTATTTCAYGGCAAAAGCCATGGAGGGAGCCAAAATCCAAGCAAAGGAGAAGGAAAAAGCCTAGCAATGCTGTTATATGATTTTTAAGAAGTGGTGGAGTTGAACCTTCAGTGAATTCCCGGACAGGAGCAGGAGTGAGCAGCTCTGATGTTAGTGTGGTTTCAAAGCAATCTTGTCCCTGGGACATCTCTGGGCTGGTTTTATGGACTGGAGGGAGGAAAGGAAACCACCTGCTTGTTGAGGTAATAAGTTCCTTCGCCGGAAATATTTCTCGTGCGGATCTCCAGAATCCACAAGGCATTTGTTTAGACATTGAGACTGTGTTTTGGTGAGAGCCAGTCTGACGGCGGTAGCTTTAAACGCTTTTACRTTTTCCTTTTTTCCATTTTTCTTGGTTCCTTTAGCTGGATGCCTTCGGATGGCGTTTCCTGCTCTGCAGACAATGCTGCATGGCAGGGCCGCCGGTGCTCCAGCCAGCACAGGCAGCCAGGGGACGGTGAAAAGTAGGGTCAGCRTTCTCTGTGAAGAACTGGCTTTCTTTATAATGTCTTCAACCTTTTTTCCCCAGGAAAAAAAAATAATCTGAGAATGTGCTGGCATTCAGATTTGGAGCAAAACCTCAGATTTCATTAAGAAAGCACCTTCTTTTGGCTGATCTCTACTTTAAAATCCAACTTTCAAAATCTTTGGCAGAAGCAGGAAACTTTGCACTAACTCTAATATCAAATCTAAAGCAGTGCAGATTAAGAGAGACGATGCCTTTGCTCCGCTGCTGTGGAGCCCGTGGCCGGGCTGTTGTGCCCCAGGTCAGGGTGCATCCCCTCTGCTCTCACAGGAGCTGCAGCCGGGGAGGCTYGTCTCTTTTTATATAAGCTAATTGCCGTTAAACAGCTGCATTCTCGATGCATGGGCAGAGTTTGCATTGTGCAAGAGAGCATTTTGGAAACCGGAGGCTCGACGCCCTTCCCAGCAAAGTCAGAGACAAAGGGCCACTAAATGCAGCTGAACTCACACCTCCACGCTTGAAGCTCAGGGCGGTAGAAAAGCTTTTGACCTTCTGACAAACCGAAGGGGTACGAAGCCTCTTGCAAACAGGTTCACAAATGGAAAGCAAAGAGGGGACACTAAAAGCCCTGAAGGACCGTGTGTGAAGGTATTTGCTCTGTAACACCGGTGGTGGGGAGGGAAGAGTAAAGCAATTTGCCTTTTGGGAGAGCGCACGCCGGGGACACGAAGCACACCGGGATGCTCTCGCGAGAGGCAAAGCCCCCTCCGCTTAGGGCAGCCGCTGCCAGCCACCCCGCCGGCAGCGAACCCTCCGTCGGAGGATGCTTAAGTTAATGCAGGTGATGAATCACGGGGCAGCGGGGATCTGCCACCGGTCTGCAAATGCTATGGCAGGGGCAATATCCCCGGCTGCCACCTCGGCACGGGGCTGCGGCCGGCTCCCGGGCATCGGTGTTGGCAAGGCAGGGGACCGCGGCATTCATCCTCCCCAGGAGCACTCGGCCGGTAATGGCCTTACCAGAGCATGGACAGCAAAGCACTCTCCGGGTGCCTGGAATGTGTTAAGCCTGTCTCCAGAATCTAAAAATGGCTCATCCTTCCTTTTTTAAGAGAGGGCTGTCTAGAAAATGCCAGCACCGAGTGCCCTTGGAGTCAGGTGAATGCGGAGCTGGGGATCCRATTTTGCTGCCTGATGGCGTTTCGGGTTTGGAAAGGCATTTGAGCTGCTTGGAGGAAGTGTTTTGTGAAAGCATGAAGGCTTGTTATAGTAACCCAATTGTGTCTTGGAGTGGGTAACGTGCTTATTTTCTGCAGTGGACTGTTCTGGAGAAATGACCAAAAATATTCAATTCCTAGCCTGCATCCAGAGGAGCAAAAATTCCCAGTAAAAGCGCTGTGAGGGCTGGGGTCACCCTTTCGACGCCACTGGTCTGGAGGGAGGGTTGGAAGCTGGCGTGGAGGCGAGGAGCGGGGAGGAACTGGTGGGACTCATGCCATGACGATCCCGAGCCTTAACCAGATTTTAGGTCAAATTTGTATTTCCCTTTTCTGAAATCTTTGAATCCCTGAAAGCTTGCAGTGAGAGAGGCTGTTACATTGCTTTCCTTTAAGAAGGAAAAACCACATTTTGGGCTCAGGGTAAAAATTCACATCCCTTTCCTTAACCTACCCCGAAGCACGWTCAGCAAAACCCCTGAGCTCTGCAGGAGCTGGCTGGGTGATGCTGCCAGGGCACYGTCCCCACYCCGAGTCCAKCAGCTGTTTTTTTTTCTCCCAYCCTGTCTRCATGAACACAATTCCCCCCTTGGTRGGGCCAGTGAAGCACAAAGGTGTGCGGSTGCAAGCGATACCCCTTGTTTAATYCCCAGGGGAATGTGGGGGGCTCGAGAGGATGGTGCACGGGAGATGGATGCAGCACCCTTCCCTCTGCTGTGCCTCCCCTTTTCACACAACGGGGAGGAAAGCAGGTTTGAAAAGCCTTTTTTCTTCCTCCTTCGCAAAAGATTTTGTGCCCAGAGTTACTTTAACCGTTGCATATTTTCCCCTCCAGGTTCAGCAGCGTATTAATCAAGCTCTCCTCTGATGTTGTGATTTTTATGGACTGCCAACTGCACACAGACAGTTTGGCATCTTCTCTAACAAACCAAGGTTTAAATGGCTTTACCATTTGTATTTAGAGCCTAGCTGCCCTGTCACTTTGGTAGAATTAAATGGGGGGGGGGGAACCCAACCAGAATTCATATTGCACAGCGATTGCCTCCAGACAGGGAAGAATTGCTACACGCGGGCAAAGGGAGGTAGCAGAAACCTGCAGCTGTGGGGCAGGAGATAAAATAATATCCATAATAGATAGTTCAGAMTAGTTACATAAGAGGGTTTGGGGTTTTTTTTTCTGCAATGGGAAATTTCCCAGGGGAAAGAATCTGTTTTGATTGTTGGGGTATTTAATTTCTGTTTCTTGGTTTGAGAGAGGGTTAAGCACTTGGGATGCAAGGGCTTTCCCAGGGCCTCTTTGGGGCGATGCTCTGGGGATGCACAGGGATCGGGCCAACCCTCGACACTTGAGCCTTCCTTACAGGGGGAAAAACCCAACCGTATGATTTTTTTTGTGTGTGTGCTGTATGTGTGGAAGAGCTGCGAGCAGGATCCGAGCTGTGGTACCTGGGAACTCGTCTAGACAGCGTGTGCCATGGGTCAGGCAAGGAATTCGGACCGCAGTTACTCAACTCAAGTTCTGCCCCAGGGGATTCATCCTATTAATTCATTATCCRGGCAGGGTGGACGTTTGTTCATTGAAAGTAAGAAATAAACAGGGAGAGACTAAATAAATAGAAAAAAATAATGCTAGCTAAGTAAACAAAGAAATTCCTCGGTAGCAAACACTTCTTTTACGGTTAGCGGTCTGTAAATACGACATTGGGAAAGCTGCTTGAATGGTGAAGTCACCGCGGCAGCGCCAGACACCTGGGGAGCCTCGGGTCCGGGGTCCAGCTGGGAGAGGAGTGACCTTAAACATAGGGGGGACCCCATCCCCGCAGCTGCTTCCTCGCCCCCCGCGGTCCCCCCCGGGGGAGGCTGCGGCTCTCCCAGCTCCCTGCCCTCGTCACTGAGTCCTGGAGCTCCAGCAACCCTTTTAGAGGGGCTTTAGCAAGCTTCAGAAAGTGGCTTTCGGAGTGTAAAGTCATCTGTTCGGAGGTGGATGTTTATAGCTGGGCGCCGATTGCCAAGACGGCAAGAAACACCCAACGAGGAACATCTCAGCTATTGAAATTTGTGTGTATGTTTTTGCAAAAAGTGTCGTTGGCCAGGGCTTTGCCACCTACCTCAGCCTGGCACCCCCGAGCCCCCGYGAGCCCTGGTCCAGCTACAAAAATGTTTGGCCCCAGCATGAGCTTGGTGGCATAGAAGAAGAGGGGAGAAGGGTTTTGGCGAGGGCTAATAAATATAGCTTATGCTAATTGAGTACTGGGAGCTAAGGGCCAAAGTTCTTCCAAACACGGCGGGGGTGCCAAGTCTCTGCTTTCCGGAGGTTAAATTGCTTTCCTCTTTTTTTTTTTAAAAAAAAAAAAAAAAGCCAATGGGTCTCTGTGGTACCACTTCACCGGAGGAGTTTCTCTTGGGTTAGTGTGTATTTTATCCGCCGACGTTGCTTCTAGAGTTGGGTGTTGCCTGTGGCTGCCTCCTCCGTAGYTCCCCCGGAGAACCGGGCGGACGGGGGTCCCCGGGTCTCTGTGCCGCTGTAGTCTGTGCCTGCCTGGGATGGCGAGTGCAGGGACCCTGTGGCCGGYGTGGGGTGCTGAGGGCAGGAACCCCAAGCTGCTCTGGCAAGGAAGCAGATGTTGAACATCGGTCTTGTAGCATAACTCAGAATAACTCACTCRGCGTGAGTGCCCTGGGTCCCAGCTCAGCATCTTCCCCTCCTTTCCCAGGGTCTGGTGTCCCTCCGCTCCCCTGGACCAGGCTGTACTCAGGGTGATCCCAGCTGGGACATTGCYCTTGCCCTTGGGGTAGGGTGAGCGACAGGGAGACCCTGGGGCACAGAAATAGCACTGGAGCACCCCAAAGCCGGGGAACCTCCCGGTCGCTCTCCCCGGGTGCTGTGCTGGCAGGGCAGGGGAGGCTCTCGCCTTCCTAGTCTTGTGCTCTGTAAAGATGTAACGCTTCCTGGCTTCGCCTGAAGCTGATAACCTCCAGGAGAGGCTGGCTTTCTGTTTACATCAGCTTTTGTTTTGGACAACCAACTCTCCAGAGCTCTGAGCTCAGCGGGGCCGCGTCTCGGCCAGGCGTGACGGCAACCACGTGCTCTGCTGGCTCGCCCTCGGCAGACGGCTTTGAGCTGCTCCCCATCACCCAAGGGTGACAAGTCATCTGCTCGCACCCAACTGCGCCCGCCCAGGGGTCTGAGTATGTCGAGACCCCCAGGGAGCTGCTGGTGGTTCGGCTTCATGTTGCCTTTTCCCTCCCTGCCATGCCAGAGCTGCTTGCGGGTGTAATCCTGACCCCAGACCCAGGTCTGCAGCAGCGTTTGGTGCTCCTGAGCCGGGGAATATGAGTAATCGGAGCATCCAACCTGCACCCATCCTTCCCCTGAAACTGTGGGAGAAGCACCCCTGGGACCACCAGGCACATCCCGGACCCTCCGCGGCACCATCACCCCGGGGCAGCTCGCAATTAAATCCCCACACAACACCGTCAGCCCTTCCTCCATTTATATTAGTGAAGTAGGGATTTTGTTTTCTTTCCTGGCCTCTGTTTACATTCCTTGTATCCTAGCTTAATTCTTCCAAAACTCCAGAAGCAATAGCATCCAATACAAGACACCCTCCGAAAGGTCAGGCACAAGGAGGCATCTGCTGTGGGGAAAGGCTGAAGTTTGGAAAAAATGACCACACGTGGGAAAACCTACTGTGAACTGCTGGGATGACTTCAAAATGTAGGGGAGGAAGGTCAGGCAGCCGGTGAGACGGTAGCACGAGCTCACGTAGGGGTTTGCTTTCAGCTCTGGAGATGTCGGGGTGAGAGCTCGAGCTGGGACTCGGATGCATGGAAGGAAATTAAAGTTACTCGTAGGCTTTTCTCCGTAAGCAGTGCACGAAGGCTTGCCTGATCAGACGTGCAGTTTGGGGTTATCCTCACGCAAGCCGTGAGGGCAAGGTCAGTGCAGTATTCTCCTTATCCAGATTTTATAAGAAGCCTATCCAAGGATGTTAATTTGGGGAAGACACGAGATCTTCCCTTTGGGAATGGCTCGGGAATGGCTCAGGAATGGCTTGTGTAATTCCCTGCCCAGATCTGCAGCCAGATGAACTTGCTGCCTGGGTTGAAACCGTCCCTGCTTGCTCTCTCCTTGCTTTTTACCGACTCGCACTGGCATTTGCAGAAAATGCTGATGGCCAGAAAGGTAAAAACCTTGCCTGGGGCTCAGGTGCAGAGTTTGGGTTCCAGGTTTTGCTTCTGCTGAAGGGACGGGGTGGTTTAAGCCCAGTGGTGTTTGGCTGTGGAGCGTGGATGACCTCCAATGTGCACAAGCCTTGGTTTGCACCTTGACACTTTTCTTGGAAACTGTCAGGCTTGCAGAGAAAATATGAGGGTTTTTTGGTCACAAACTTCTGACATCTGAGCCGTGAGCAGAAACTTTTCTTGGGAGCCAGACTTTTTCAGGGTCGGAAGCTGAGGGCTGCCCTTTTCCCACCAAAAGCTGTTGCTTTGCTCTGTTTTCAGGAGAAAACTGTTTTGTTTCTCACTTTCTCCACCAATTTATTCCTGGCTGCCAGAGGGCTTGGTGCCACTCTCATCGGGTTTTGGCTTTGCAGCACGGTGGGCTGCCCCATTAACCCGCGGGGACGGATCCTGCAASCACCTGCAAAGTGCAGCATCCTGGCTCTGAGCAACCCCCTACAGCAAAACCCAACATAAAGAAAACCCTCCCAAGGGCTCGCTGAGAGCCAGGGAGAGCTCGCAGCGAATCTTTTCCTACCGCCCTTCCAAGCGCCTGCACGGGGACGGGCTGTTTGTTTGCAGCAGCACCGGTCTCTATTGGAGATGGTCGGCGTGTGTCAGCCCTGCGGGGAAGCGGAGCTGCCGGCCGGTCCTCGTCCCCCGTGACGCTCACGCATGAAACCGTTCCCCTTGCTGCTGCTTTCATCACAGTCAGCAGCTGGGAGATGGGGGAAAAAAAAATATAAAAAAATAAAAAAATAACCCTCCCTCAGCTGGTTGCGTTTGTGTTTCGCCCCGTGGCAGTGCGTGGGTCTCCCTGGCTGCCCCCGGCTCCGTGTCGCTGCAGGCAGAGCTTTTTTGGAAAGCGCTGCCTGGGCTGGATGAAACAGCGCTGAAATCAGAGCGGGATCCAAAAACGAAGTGGGAAGGCAGCTCTTAATATGCTCCCAGCTTTTTTTCTTTTTACAGGATTAATATCATATGATGAATACATGAAAATTATCTTCTGTAGGCTTTTTAGATATTAAGGAGCCCTGCTGCTGCRTTTTCTGCTGGATGTCATGGGATGTCCCCATCACAACTTTTCGCAAGGGGTTGAAATACTATTATTCCCTTGTTTTCTGTTTTCCCATCCATCGCTTCCACCGACAGCTGTTTACATTTTGGAAGTATTACATCAATATTATCACAGCACAGCTCTTTTCCTTTGAACTCTTGGCGTTTCTCACTCCGGCAGAGAGGTGCGGTCGYGTTAAGATAACTCGGCAGAGGAGGGGTCTGCAGGGCGACGCAGCCACACGAGTGACTGTATACTTTAAACCAGTTTTGCAGAAGATCGGTTGAGTAAGACCCCCCTCCCCTGCTATCCCAATCGGGTCCAATTTAGACTAATGAGAAACCCCCAGGGATTTGCAAGCTGCTTGCAGACAGCTGACAAAGAGAGACGAAGCAGAAGGGCTCTGACGGACATCGCTCATGAAACCAAAGCAGCTCCCAGGGTTTCTCCTCTTGCTTTGCTGCACGAGAACCGCGGTCGGCGCAGAGAAACCTCTCGCGGCCAGTCCTTTGGCAGGAGCGGAAAAGCGGATCCCTGTAAATCCGACTTTCCGCTGGTTTCCAGGTCGGGGAGTTCGAGGCGGCTGCTGCCTCTCGGTTTTCTGTGGAGGTTTTGACTTCTGAAATGCTGTGCTTGAGACCCCACTTGCTCTGTTTGGGGAGGGAGAGAGAACACGAGGCCCAGGACCCTTCCTCTGGTGTTATTTTGCCCATCTTTCCTCCATAACCCTTCAAGCCAGCTGGTTCCAGCGATCTGCTTCCAAACAACCCCTCTGAAAACTGAACCAAGATGCAAATGTCAAGATTATATAGGCCTTTTGTAATTTTTTTTCTTTTTTTTTTTATTTTCATGAAAAACTGGCTTGGCTTCCAACTGCATGAGAGAGTTTAGTTCCCAGCGAGGGATTTCCCCTCACGTGCCCYGTCTGCGGCCCCAGGCTGGGAGCAGGAGCAGCGAGGCTGCGACTTCTGCTGGGAGCATCCACTTCTCAGGGATCCCYCCCTCTGTGCTCTGGTTACCCCGTGTTTTAAATCTCATCTGTGCTTCCTGCCCAAGCTTTTTAATATTTCCTTTTATTCCCCAAAAACTCCTTTTTAACTTTCACCAAGCCAGAAATGCATTTTGTTCCCTTCAGCTGTTGCTGTCCCCTGAAATTCTGCTTTTTCCTCCAGAGTTATATAGGGGAAAACCAGCTGGGAGACGWAGTTAAGAACTGAAAATATCTGTCAAGCAGCGTTTTGCTGGTGGAAGGAACACAGTACAAACAAGCTAAAGAGCATCCGCATCTCTGCGCCGTGTTGGATCCTACTGCTGCTTTGATCTCCGTTCCAGACATATGTCCTCTCCCGCCTGCAGACCCCAAACGTATATTTTCAGGAGGGAAGAAGGGAGAATGAAAAGAAACTGGATCTCCCAGACACTCTGTTTCATCCAAGAGTGTCTCGAGCGGAGCTTATCTTCCTCCCGCAGACCCCAAACTGTCTGACAGACGCTTGGTAGACTGAGACGTCGGCATTTGGACCTATCTCAAAAGATCTTCACTCTCRGCTGGGTGGGAAGAGGGACAAAAGCCCCACCAAGGACCTTTGCTTGCTCTTCTGCTTCGAGGGGAGGAGAGCTGGCGCTGCAGCGGTGGCTTTGCTTTTCTCCTGGCTGCGAGGTCGGTCCCACCGAGCACGATTGCTGCGAGTAGCGACTGCACGTGGAGATGCTCCTGTTGGCAAACGGGGCTTGGGCTGGAGGGCGGGTAGGGAAGGACCTCCAGGGTCACATCTGCTGTCTGAAAACGAACCAAAGAAGGGATTTATCTTTTCCACGTGGAAAAAGTGGAAGTAAGGCGGTGGCTGATCCTACTTCCCCAGCGGAGCTGCCCCAGCTGGGCTGCGTGGTCTGGTCCGCGGGTGCTCGGGGCTGCGTCCCAGCCCCAAAGCCTCGCCGCGATCGGAGCTGAGCTCCGGCTGGAGCTGCCTCCTGGGCACCTCCTCCAAAGAGTGTCCCCAGCCTGGGGAGGAAGAGGATGGAGGGGGGGAAAATCCCACCCTGGGGACGCTGCTGTGCTTYGGGTGTTTTGGGCTGCTTAATCCAGCCCAGAGGTGATGGGCCCCTAAATGACAGTGGTGGCTGTTGGGGGGACACTGGGGATGCTGGCCCAAGAGCTCTGTGCAGTGGGAGCACCCCATTGTGCCCGAGGACAGCCCTGGCAGAGGGGAAGAAAATGCTCTAGCAGTTTTCTTCCTCCTGTTTTGCTGTTTGCTTCCCAGCCGGACTCTCCTGGGTGCCYGTGCCAGCGGAGAGGTGCTCAGCCCTGGGTAGGTGCTGGGAAAACAGTGCGACGGGGTGCCCCGGCACCGCGTGGTGCCCTGCGGCATCGCGGCAGCCTCCTCGGCRCTGTGGGCACCGGCTCTGCTCTCCTCCGTCCTGGGGATGGCATCTGAGCGGAGGTGGCACCTGAGCAGAGGTGGTACCCAGCTGGAGGTGGCATCTGAGCAGATGTAGCACCCAAGACTAGGTGGCATCTGGGTGGAGGTAGTGCCCAAGGAGAGGTGGCACTGAGTGGAGCTGGTAGCTGAGCGGTGGTAGCTCCTGAGCAGGAGTGGCACCCAAGTGGTGGTGGCTGGAGGTGGCATCGAAGCAGAGGTGGCACCTGAACGGAGGTGGCACCCAGCAGAGCTGGCACCCCACAACCGTCAGTGACCCTGTGCAGACCTTCCATTGCCAAGCCCCCRCTGGGGTGAGGAGTCCCCGGGGGACCCCAGCAGGGTGCCGTGGGGAGAAGAGCAGGGTGCTGCCGTGGGGTTGAAGTTCCCAGCCGGCACGGCCCTGCTGGGAAGCTGATCCCTAAAGGGTGCTGCGGCCGCGTGAAGGCTGTCCCCTCTCCCGTCCTCTCCTGCTGTACCTCCTACAAGTTTCGCTCGTCCCTCCCACTCCCTCCCAATGCTCGCCTTCTGTCAGGGAGCCGGGAAAGGCTGGGGATAAGGAAAGGGCTCTGCGAGCGAGGCTACCAGTCTGGCTGGCTGCCTCCCGCGGATGCTCGGGGCCGGGGAGCAGGGCAGCCGGCGCTCCCATGGACCTCCCCAGCGGGATGCTCCTCGCCTGCTCCCTCTGCCTCCTGCCCGGTAAGCACCCATTCCCCTTCCTGCGCCCACCCCAGTTCCTCAGGCAAGGGGAAAACAACCGGGAATAACTTTTGCTTATTTGGGAAAGGTGCTGGAGAAAGCCCAAGGTTAATAAGGCTGTTGGAAAAGTCTTCTCGGGAGCAGGAGGGAGGGAGCGAGGCGGGCGCCTTCGAGGCGGGCGAAGGGGAGTTGAAAGGGATGGAGGGCTTTGATGGGCTCCCAGGAATGAGCGGGCGGGCGGGTGAGCAGCACRGCGTCCTCCTGGCCCCCCTCCTCGGCTGGGCTGCAGTTGGAGCGGGATTAGTTAGTGTTTTTCTGAAGCATCAGATGGCAAGGGAAAAAAAAAGTCCCCCCAAAATAAAACCAGACCCTTTCACCTAGAGTTAACTTTTGCGATCCACAAGGTGGTTTTGTCCCGCTGCACATGAGGGGGCTGTGCAAAAGAAAGTTGCTTGGGGTTAAATAAGTTAAGAGAGGTTTTAGGCAAGCGTTTCGTTTCAGGAGGCGAGCCTGCAGCTTCCCCCATATGGCTCAGTGCGTGCGGGACGAGCCCTGCCGGGGGCTGGGGCGTGAGGGGGGGTTCTGCTTCTTGCTGGCCCCTCGCCGGCCCGCTCGGGCTCGCTTCATGCAGAAAGAGACTCCTCGGCAGCRGTCGTTTTTGTTGCAATTACATCTGGCATCCTCCCGCACGCAGCCCAGGCTCGGAGCAGCCAGGCTGGGACCGCTCGGTGCTGCAAAGGGGAAAAAGGGTTTTTCCCCGCTACCAGGAGCACTGCCACCGGCTCACGCCTCCCCGCCAGCCTCCAGCGCTTCTGCCGCTGCAAACATTTCTAAACATCCGGATGGAAAAGCGCGCCRGGGTGGTTTTTCTTTTTTTTTTTTTACTTGTCTTATTTTTTTCCCCTTTCTAATTGCACTGTTGCTTGATCCTTTAAAGCAAGCCGCAACGGAGCTGCCTTTCTTTGCTTAATAGGGAACATGTGTCCGCGCCTTGCATGGCGGCGGCGAGCGTGGCGGGGCGCGGGGCTGCCTGCGTGGAGCTGCCGGGGCCGATCGCTCCGGCACGGGGACGGCGGCACATCCCCGGCTGCGCTTACGTGGGCGACCGAGTCCGTGGGGTGACCTCCCCTTAAAGGGATGCTGCCCGTAGGTATGTGACGGTTATTGCAGAGTGTAGTCCGGGGATGTGGCAAGTCGGTGTCTCCGCCTCGGGCTGAACAGAAATCCTCCACGCGAGCGTTCCTGCCCACGGGGGTTTCTGCCCACGGGGGTTTCTGCCTGCGCCTGGAGCGGCCGGCGACGGCAGCGCTGCTGAAGCGAACGTGAGCCGTGTGCCGGTGCGAAGGATTAATGCTTCCAGCACTCCGTGGTGGTGTCCAGACCGGGATGCATTGTGGCTACCGGTGAGATATTTTGCTGAAGATTAACGCCGGCGTTTGGCCATCCGGACTAAAAGCAAGTTTGCRTGATGTGCGGGACCCCCCGGGGCCCTGGGCTGAGCGGAGGGTGCCGGTTTGGGATGTGCATCCTCGGGAAYGGTCCCTTCGCCTTGCGGGCAGCGCTGCCTGTCCCGGTGCGTGCCTTCGCGTGCAAACCGTGCTCTGGTGGTGCTTTGCCCGAGCGAGAACCCCCTCCCCGCTCTCTCCAGCGGCCCCGGGGGAACCTCCTGCACGTGGGCTCTGTCCTCGCTCTTGCATCGTCCCAGGGGCTGGGAGTCCCCAGAGGCACCGCGGCACCTCCAGCGCTTGCTTGGTTATTCTTTGTCACCAGCAATAGAGCCAAGGGAGGAGGCAGGCGATGCCGGCGCCCGGCAGCCGGTCCCCTTCCAGCTGGCACCTTGCAGGGCCAGGGACTCCCCCCATGCCGCTGTGCACAGTCAGTCCTGGGGACAAGCCAAGGTGTCCCTAAACTTCGGATCAGGCCAGCTCCTCTTCCCCGAGGCTTCGGTGCGAGCAGGGCACAGGGCTGGGCCAAAATCGGGAGAGCCCGGCCAAGGGATGCTGAGCCGTGGCTTGTTGAAATAAACACCTTCGGTGGCGGCGGATGGCCCGGTTGCTCGCTGACACCGTGCGCTGGCAGGGAAGCTGCGACTTCCAGAAGGATCCGGGGAGGATGCGCTGAGATGCGATAACTTCCCCTGTATCAGACCGTGCATCTGTTTTCCTTCGCCGGTTTGGTTTTCCAGAGGAGGTAGTCAGCAACTTCCCTCTCTAAAGGGTCACCAAATGGTAAAACCGTCGTGCGTGCTCCATGGGGCACGTTTGGGATTGCCCAGGTGGGTTCCCAAGAGACCCTCCAATCCGGGCTTTGATGGTGGGTACTTAATTTCGGGTGGCTGCACAGCCCCAAGAGCGGGACTAAGGGACCCCACCTCCTCGTCTACCAGTTGTCCATCCACAGGCCAAGGTTTGGCCAGGGAAGGTCCGTTAAACAACCCCCCYGAGGTCCACGGGGCTCTGACAAGCCAACCTCCCCCATGGCCCCCACAACCTATCGCTTTCCTGGCGTCTCCCTGGGGAAGGGGCGGTCAGAGACCCGCCGCTATGTATTCCTGACGCCGCTGGCGTTATTGCTAATGAATGCGCTGCAAATGAATAATCAACACCTTCCTTAGGGCTGCAAAACACGGCCATCAAACAGCTCCTCCCCGGCTTTTGGGGGGCCAGAAAGCTGGAATTATGGAAGCACAAGGTACTTGTGTAGCTAACGCCCCGGGGCTGTTTGTCAGAGATTTTGTGGGTAACCAGGAATGTTACAACACACGAGCCGGCGATGACTGATCCTCTGTTCATCCTCAGTATTCCCTGGCTCTCCATCCACCGCTGCAGCAGCCACCAAACCCCGGGTTGTTTCCTAATAGCTGATGACAAACGCTGGCTTTGAGATAGGGACCTGGAGAGGAATTTGGTGCTTTCAGCATCTCATTCGGCAAAGAGCACTTGATGGGAATTAAAGCTAGAGGGAAGCATGAGGACATGTGGCCCACCTTGCTCCTTCTTGGGGCCCGCTAGCTTTTGCCCAAATGCCCTATATCAAGCGTACAGGCTTTCTAGTTAAGCTAAATATTTCAATCCTAAGAAACAAAAAAGCAATGCACACGACAGACGGGTTGCAGAGGAGCATCCGATGCCACCAAAGCCCRTGTGGTGGTGGGGATGGGGTGACAGGGGCCCAGCCCAGCGCTGGGTGGCCAGTGGCATCCCCAGGGATGCTGAGGATGCAGGGATTACAGTGGCGATGCCGGGCTCCACGGACCCGCTGCCCCATCGCAGAGGTCACCTCTCCTGTATGGCCTTGAGAGATGTGAGAGGAAGCAAGAGCAGCAAGGCGCGTTTCAAAGTGCCAGACCGAGCTGCTTGACCCCGGCACGCTCCAGGTTTTTGGCAGATGTGAGCTTTCCCCCCGCCACGCGCTCCCGGGCTCCTCCAGCTCGCAGCTCGCTCGTCCCTGCAAGGAAGCAAGAGCCCGGCGCGGCACGTGCTCTTCTCATGTCCCATTCGTACCCTTTCCCTTGGGTCACCTGTAGTGTCCCCAGATCCTGGATCTCCTCCCGTGCCACCCCTGGGGACCTGCCTTCGCCCTGGGGAATTCGGCAGAAGAGCCCGTGCGGACCCAGACGCAGGTTCCCACGGGCCGGACTCAGCCGCAGCCTTCGAGATGTTACCCCCCACCGTGCCGCTGCCCTGTGTCGGCTCAGCCTCTCTCCAGAAACTCTGTCCCAAGCTGTGAAAGTGCTGGAGGCCAGCAAAACAGGCCGGGTTTGCACCATGCAGTCAAAAAAATTGACTGCGTTTTCCTCACAGTCAAAAAAAAAAAAAAAAAAAAAGGGAATTCTTCCGGCAGCTCCACTGCCCGGCTCGCGTCTCCTTAAATCGCAAAGGTTTGGAGCAAAGGCAGCGAGCTAAAGCCCCAAACCTCTCCCAGCAGCAGAAGCAGCCTCGGGGCATCACAGCAAGCACCGCCGGGCTGCATTCCGGCACCTTCCCGGAGCCCCTTTGCCGGGGGTGAATCCCGTTGCCTGCCCGAAGGATGCAGGCAGGAGGCACGGGCAGAGGTACGGGCAGGAGGATGGTGCTGGAGCCCCGAGAGCATCCCCCTCTCAAAGGTTTCCCTTACAGGGAGGACTTATTTTTATTCTTTTTGGCAGAAAAGGTGGCTTTTATTCCCAGTATTGTTTCCCAAATGTGTTTTGGTTTTTTTCTTTTCAATATTTGATCTGACAAGAATCAAAAGTTTGGACTCGACAGAAGCTCCAGTTCGGAAAGGAGGTATTTGAGGCTTCCTGCCTTGGCTGCCTCGCAAGCAAAACATGTGGCTTTTGGTCACTTATTTATGACAGTGATGTCACTCCTGACAAGAAAATGAGACTCGGTTCTTTGGGTTGCTAAATCTCCTTGACAACCCCTCAAAAAGCTCCCATTAGTTTAAGCCAGTTTAAATATTCTCCGTTTTCTGGGTTTTTTTTTTTTTCTTTCTGCCTCGAATGCACCCACATCTGTCGGCTTTCTGAAATTCCTCCCCTCTGCCATCCATTGCCTGGAAACTTTCTTCCAGATCATTTTGCTTTTCCAGCCCCATCGCCTCCCCCGGTCCCCGGTCCCCGCYGCGAGCGGGATGCTCCGGCGCGGTGAGGGGCACGAGCCCCTTGCAGCACTTCTCCCTGCTCCCCCCGGCCCGGGGACCTCTGCACTTAATGAAGCATTCCTGCTATTTATTTGGGGKTTTATGTTGCTTTTCGTGCCCAGCCTGGCTGCCTTTTGCAGGAGGCTACAGCTGCACAATGGGGTCCTAAAGCAAGGAGCCATGGGATGGGGGTCCCCAGCTTGTCCCCGTGTTCCCGCTCCCCGAAAACCTCTGCTTGGGGCTCTGCAGTGCAGAATCAGAGAAACTCTGCTGAATGCAAAAAACGAGAAGAAAACCCGTCACATCCTCTCCGACACTTGCTCTGCACCCAAGTGATGAAGACACCTCTGCATTAGCTGGAACTGAACCTTGCTTGAAATACAAAACCCCCTCCCCAAAAAGACCCCCCTCTTCCAGCCAGGTCCAGGGTGTCACCCCATCTCGCTGGTGGCAGCGATGTGACACCCCAGGGTGCTCCCAGCTCCCCACGACCTCCCCCCTCCCCTTGCCCATCACTCCCCTCCATGGCCAGTCCTGGCCTCTGTTTCTCCACTGGGTAACAGTTAACTCAGAGGAGGTTTTAATTTGTTTTGTAATGTTAAATAAGGTCAATGTACCGCAGAATATGCTGGCTCTCATCCCCTGTCTCCTTTTTTTTCCCCCTGCTTTCTAGAATTTCTTTTTGTAGGATTTTAAAGTTCCTTACCTCAGCTCTCCTCGGTGAGACTCTGCGGTTCTCTGTTTATGGAGCCAACGTTGCAGATTTGTTCCTATGACTGCAAAAAAATCAGGTTTATCCCTAACATTCCTACCTATAAAAACACTTTCCATCCTGAATTTTTCTGCCTGGGAAGCGGCATTCCCAACMACTCCCGATGACAACCCCCTTATACCCCTATAAATACCAAACATGATCCTTCTGCTGCTTTTAAAGCCATCCTTACGAGGGACTCCAGGATCTTTTATTTGCAACCGCAGCTACTTTCTGCCCGAAGGCGAGTGAAGAGCCGGGATATCCTGGCTATCCCATATCCTTCCCTGCAGCACTGTCTCCCATGCAGTCGCTCCTTGCTGGGACCTGGGTCATGCCCCTCTGTGCTTAAGCAAACCCATGGGGAAAATACCATAAATTAAAAACACCTTCCCATAGAAGCTGTGCAGCATTTGTACCCGTGGAGG
Source organism: Oceanodroma leucorhoa (assembly GCA_030449065.1). Taxonomy (NCBI): domain Eukaryota; kingdom Metazoa; phylum Chordata; class Aves; order Procellariiformes; genus Oceanodroma; species Oceanodroma leucorhoa. The sequence goes on along the minus strand of JASVER010000014.1, from coordinate 13,799,853 downwards.
GTTTGAACGTGATGCTGGCCTAAGCCAAAGCGTATGGCTCTCGGGATAAAGGCCGGGATATTGTGGGCTGATACCTGCTGGCTACGGGACGTGGACCACGGGACATGGGACATGGGTGGCTGCAGCATTTTGCAGCCACCAATAATAGAGGCAACGCAGTGCATGAGCCCCTCGGCACAGCTCGCGGTGGTCTTTTCCCCCARCCAATTTCTCCATCAAATGCACCCGGGGGGGCTGTGGGCACAATTCGGSGCAGCTCCTGCACCCATGGATGGGTGAAGGGGCATCTCCAGCAGCCCCGAAACGCCCCGGTCCTGGGGAGACTCACCTGTCTGCACACCCCGCCGCTGGCTCTGGCTCCTGGCAGAGGGAGGAGCTGCCAGACCGATCCCCCAGGATTTGCTCCCTGGCAAGCAAATTGTTCTTGAAGGTTGACCCGCGCGGGCTCTGAGCACCGGGCTTCCCAGAGCCGGGATGCCGTGGCCAGGGATCCTGCTCCCGCTGTCCTGCGGGAAGGGGCATCCTCCAGAGCAGCCCTGGGGAGAGGACTAAGCCCAAAAATCACCCTGTCCGGGTCTGAGCATCCATCCTTAGGGACATCCCCCTCCAGAGCCACCTCTCCCTAGCAAACCCYCCAGCGTCACCAGCTTTCGCTCGCATGGGAAAAGTGAATCCCAACTTTTGCTCTTTAGTCCTGCAAAACCCCCAGGGACAGCAGGAGGTGGCCCACRGGGACAGCCGGGCTGGGTGGGGGGCTCCAGACTGGGCACATCTGGCATGGCCACACAGCTGGAGGAGCAAAGCGTTGCAGAGCAGCATCACCCATCGCAGGGGGCTTGAGGAGGTGTCGGGGGGGAGGAGGTGCTCTCCCCTCCCCATGCCCATCCTGGCAGCCCTGGCTTCAGCTGATTCACTCTTACAGTAGCCTAAAGGAAAAATACTATTTCAATAAAACAGAAACACATTCTTGCTTTGGTAGCAGCGGTGGGTGCCAGCTCAGCAGTCCCGAGGAGCAGATTGGTGCCTGCAGGGCTGAAGCCCCTTTGCAGGTGGGCTGGGGAAGGCGGCTGCCCTCTTGGGCTTGCACAGCTGTGGCCTCTAAACCCTAAATGAACCCGCTTAAAGCTGCAGCCCTGGGGCTGGCTGCTGCCTGGGGRCTTGGTGCTGGAGAGAGGAGTGCTGGGAGGCTGCAGGTGAGGTGGGACTGGGCTGGTGTGCTTTGGGGCTTGCAGCCTYCTCTCCATCTCGGCTGGTTGTGGGAATGCTGTGCCACAGAGCTGCTGTGTTGGGGTAAAACCACCCCTGTCTTGCCTAGGACCCTCCTGGGGCATGTTGTGCATTTTGAGGGAGCAGTATTCCCAGGATGGTTGAGGTTGGAGGCACCTCTGGAGATCATCTAGTCCAAGCCCTGCTCAAGCAGGGTCACCTGGAGCAGGTTGTCCAGGGCTGTGTCCAGTTGGGGTTTGAATATYTCCATGAGTKGAGACTGCACAGCCTCTTGGGGTGACCTGTTCAGTCTCTGACAACAGTAAAAAAGTGTTTTCTCCTACCAACTCAGCACCTTGGCTGATGGGATCCTTCTTTTCTCTCCCCAGGGTTCAGTGACACCTTCAACATTGACACCAAGAGGCCCAAAATCATAGCTGGCTCTAAGGAAGCATATTTTGGCTACACGGTGCAGCAGCATGACATCGGTGGGAACAAATGGTAAGTGAGCTCTGTGCCAGGCTCTGAAGAGGAGGGGATCTAAAGCAGCCTACCCAAAATGCTGTATATCTCCTCCAGCTCCATGCGACCACTGGTTTGGGGTGGGCAGTGCTCCAGTTCCCAGGGAAAACAAGTTTGTTCTTGATGATGATGATGATGATGCTAAGCCAGCCTGGGCAAAGTAGAGAACAGAAACCTTCTTTCTTTCCAGAAGAGGAGATTTATGTGGGGGATAACAGCGTATTTGTATTTGATAGGTGTATGTATACGGAGGGTGCTGTGCTCTGGGTCCTGCCTGGCTGCTTCTCGGTGGCAGATGCCACATGTGGGGCTGTGCTCCAGGCAAGTTCAGGGGGGCCCCTCGGCCTCCGACACTCGCTGGAAACCCATCTGGTTTTTGGGTTGAGGCCATCCCATTTTTATATAGTTTCCACCAAAGAGCCATGGTCTGCAGAAGTGCTCAGACCTGCCTGCGTCTGTTGGGAGCACGAGATGAGACTCAGACAGGCTTTGCTCAGGTTTTGGGTTTCGCGGCAGGTTTTGCTCCTTGCCAGGGCTGATCCCCGCTGGGTGATCCCACACAGATGTTGGTGGAGCCCCTTGGTGCTCTCCAGGAGCACATCTGGATGCTGCAGTGATGAGGGCAGCTCAAAAGCCCATGAAATTCGCTGCAACTCAATTACTGCGGAGCTGAAGGATCTGCTGCACGGGTGGATGATAGCCAAGCTTAAGGCAGCAAGCAAGCATGTAATTAATGCAGATGGATACCCCTGAAATTAAAAAATCAGACCTGTGCTGCCTTTGTATGGCCTTTGCTGGTGCTGGCAGGGAGTCACCATCCCTGGAGATATTTAAAAGATGTGTAGATGTGGCGCTTCGGGACATGGTTTAGTGGGCATGGTGGTGTTGGGTCAACGGTTGGACTTGCTGATCTTAAAGGTCCTTTCCGAGCTTAATGATTCTATGATTCTCAAGCCGAGCTGATATTTCACTGCAAGGGGGAGCAGGGAGGCTTGGCTTTAACCTTGGTGTCCCCAGCTGCCATCAGCASGGCCTGAAACCTCCCTGCTCACCGCTTCCCTTCTGTTTAATGGCGGGTCGGGGCCAGCCACCCAGGCACGCTGCGGGGAGCCTTTCTGCTGGCTCCAAGCCCCTGTTTCCCGCAGGGATTGTGTGCTTTTCCCAAATGGTACCGTGCGTCCAGTTAGTGGGGTGATGCTGATGCTGTGGCCCTTGTGCTGCATCGGTGCTGGCCCTGGTGCTCCCAGCTGCATCCCAGCTTGCAATTAAATCCGTGCTGATGTTTCCACTCTCTGGGTCACCGTTTCCTTCCGCCATCCAGCAGAGACTCAAGTTAATATTCATAAAGCTTTGACTGGTGGGATAAGGTTCAGCTTGCTGCTGGGAGCGTGTGCGCTGGGATGGGCTGGGAAGGGAGGGGGCTGCCAGGGGTGCAGCCCATGAAGCTGCCTCTCTACCATCGCAGAGATGGGTCCTGAGGAGGTATTTTAGCACCCAGTATCCCCTCTGAAGTTCAGAGACTCACATCTGCGTGGCGGTGATGAGCTTTTCCACTGCTTCAGCTCAAGGCCAAGCACAGGGCTACTTAAGGACAGGTTGAGTCTCCCCAGAAGTGTGACCGTGCCAGGTACCGGAGCATCCTCACAGGGGGACATCCCTGTGGTCCATGAGCAGGTTTGCATGCAGCAGTTGGGGAGCTTTCTCCTAGAGCTGACCCTGCCTGGGGCTGTGTCAGGGACCAGGTGGTCTCTTGGGATCCTTTTCATCCTCGCTGCCCGTGAACCTGGGCTATGGGACTGTTTCCCAGCCAGCTTACACTTAACAAACCAGAAGCCAGAAACACATGGGACGCAGCCCTCCACCCTTTCTTCGCTTGAGAATGTGGATATTTACCCAAAGAAATGCTTTTTTTGGGGGCATAAAGAATTTTGGGCAGCCTGACAGCACAACTGCTTCATCGCCAAAGCCACTGGAGCATGGCATAAACAACTGTCGAGTAGTTCCAGTAAATAAAACAAATTCCTGCAACGTCCCCTGCTTGAGACCTGGGTGGGGACGGCTGATGTTAATGGATGATGTTGCTCTGCTTGGCGTGAAGTCTTCCATCCCCATCTCTCTCCAGGCGATGCTGGAGCAGATCTGGGTGGCACCGTGCTCTTAATGTCTAAGGGAATCTCAGCCCAGCCTGGTGTCTCCATCCCTCACCTGCTCCTGGGCAGAGCCCAGGCGTGTCTGTGAGATGGTGGGATGGGGACCATGCTCTCCAGGGCAGTTGATCTGAAGCTTCAGAGCACGTGAGCTCTTCRTTTGCACAGACCTCCGCTGTGAAAYATTTTCTATCAGGAATGGATCCAAAACCTAAAAACTTTGGTGGTATTTGCGCTGGCCCCTGCAAGAGACTGGCTCCGCAGAGGTGTCTGCCAGGTCAGGGCTAAGCCTAGGAAAGGCTGTTCAGAGATCGCGATTCTCCGAAGCAGATAAAGAGCAGGAACCGAGTGTCTTTGCCATCACATTCCTCCCTGCCTCTGCTTCTGGAGAATATCCCTTTTCCATATCTCATTTCATCCTAAACATGCCACAAGTCTCCCCTTGGAGGAGAGCCGCKTAACTGGATGTGAATGGCACGCAGGCACCTTCTTCCAAGGTGCTCGTGTCTCACCTTGCTCCTCAAGTGACAAAATGACATCCGTGGGTGTGGGTGGTGGGAAACCCTCCTGGGACCACCACTGTGCCTTGCTCCCGAGGAAGGACCCTCCTCGCCCACCCCTGGGCAGGAGATGCAGGGCATGGATGCGGCCGAGCCTGTCCCATCCCTCAGCCCCTCTTGCAGGGGTCCCGGCCAAGGCATTTATGAGGGATCCCGTGCAAGTCCCCCCTGCTCTTGGGGGTCTGGTTGTCCTGCCAGGCGGGGACGGCAGCAGTAGCTAAGCTGTTGGGTGTTCAGTGCCTGCATGGGCGCGTTTTACTGCTCGGCAGAGATTTCTGCCCAAAGTGAGCTCTCTGAGGGAGAGGCCCTGTGGAGATTGATGGAAAACACCCATTTTTTGAATATTTTCAGCCCAATTGTAGCTAGAGATGCTGTTTTAGGCATGACCCTGCCTGCACCCCAGCAGAGGGACTGCAATTCCCATGCCATTCGGGGGCTCTCATGCTTTTTTTCTCATGCCTTCGACCTGCCACCATCACTGATGGGGTGGCCAAGGGCTGGCTTCCCTGGGGACCAGCAAAGGGAGAATTTTGCCTCCTTTCCCAGCAGGAGACCGGAGCAAAGACCAGCTCTGGCTCGTTTTGGCCCTTCTCACATCTCTCCTGCCAACATCAGGCAGGACACAGCTGTAGTTTTCTCTTCTGTTGGTTCCTCTCCATGAAAAAAAAAAGGATGTTCTCTGCACAGAATGARTATACGTATATACATAAGTACAGCATCTATTTGAATATGCAATTATGTAGTATAAAATGTCTATTAAATATGTGTACACAGTTAAAAAATGAAGCCACCATGACTCACTCTGGTTAAAGGATAAATGACTGAACAAACAAAACATCTATAGTATAAACCAAGGACGTACAGAAAGAGCAGGATAATAATTGYGCTAAGCCTTGGCCAACCCCAGGAGTTGGCAGGAGGCAGAAGAAGTGGAGATGCTAAGATGAAACCTCAGTTGCTGGTAAAGGCAGAAGTCAGACAAGCATCCTTCAATACCATCCCAGAGGAGTTCAGCAAAATCCACTGAAATGCAGAATTTCTCAGAGAAACTAAATGGTTATCTCAGAAGCGTGGTTCGTATAGGAGCGATGGTTATAACAACGTGCAGACACCCGGCTGCCAAATACCAAATGTGGAATCTGAGGACTTTGGCACCTATCCTTCAGTCTGAGTCCTTTAATGCTGCTTTTGGCTAGTGTGGATGGCTTTAGAAGGGTTTCAAAGCAGCTTTTATTTATATATGTATATTTGTGTGTGTGTATAGGCATATTTGGGTGTACACAAACATATATAATATTCTGTAGGTATATTTTTAGCTGTGACTATTTCCTTTTTTCTAACCTTTTGGGGAGGGAGCCAGATCATTTGCACATGGGGGCTGTAACTGCAACCCTGATAGTGGAAAATCTGGGAGGAAAGAATTCAGATTATTAAACTCCAGGGGAAAAAAAACGCTTGGATATATACTGCTCGAAAAGCTCATCAATTGGTGGGGTGGCTTTTCTCTGCTCATCATCTTCCCAAGCAGCGAGTGGCTTTCAGACCTCTCTCAACACTTTCTCTCCCTTTTTCATTAAGCTGGAGGTGCAACCCAAGTGCCTTCTCCAAGTATGTGAATGGAAAAAATGACAACAGGCTACTGAAACTCATCCTACCGTGCGACGTAGCTTTGTACGGCGGCGGTCAGGCAGCGGCTGCTCTGCCCCGGAGCGTTCCTGGTGCAGGCAGGGCAAGCGGTGCCCGGCGTTACGGGATCGGAGCATCCCCAATCCCCAGGGCTGGGCACCTTGGGTGAAACCTGGGGAAAACGGGAGCTCCCCGTGCTGCTGTGCTTAGGGTAAAGTGGCTTGGCAGGAGTTTTGGTAGAAGGAGAGGGAGTTACTGTAAGGGCAGAGACGACCATGGTGTTGACCCGAAGGGGTGATTTGGCTTGGAGCTGTTCCTCTGCCCCGGGTCATACTTTGGTTCATGCCATTTTGGGGGTATTTAAGGTATGAATCGCGTGAGTTCAGGTGCGTTTGTTGCTGTGGATGGATTTATTTGGGCAAAATGCTTGTGTTCAARCATGAAAAGAGTTTCCACAAATGCACATGGGACGTATGTCCCTCAAACATGGAAGCTCCCGTCCCCACRTGCGCACTCCTCGTGCTGCACATGGGTGTTTGTGGCACACACAAACTGAAATCGCCTTGAGTTTGGGGAGAAAATATTCTCAGAGGTCCAAAATCAGGTAAAAAAAGGGGAAAAAAGTTCCCTCCATCTTTCATCTCCCCTMTCCCAATTGCTTTTCCTGATTGCTGCCCATCATCCCATGAGCAGGAGCTGCGCCATTCCCTAAGGAAGGACAAAAAGACCCGTTGCCTCCTCCCACACGTGCACGGGAGGACACGCCAACCACAGCCCTCAGCTTTCCATTGCTACCAGACACCCCAGTACAGAAGCAGGAGAGGGAAAGGGGGCCGGGGGGCCGGCTGTGCCTCCATGGGGCAGACGGCAGCAGCCGTGAYGCTCCACGCAGCGAGCACCAGGACTGCCGCCCCGCGCCGGCTTGTGTCTGCGGATTGAAAGTTTCCAGCTATGCAAAAAATGAAGCTTGAGAAGAACTGGCTGTGGAACCAAAGCCCTGGGAATAAACATCCATTAGCCTTCAGAAGCCATAAAAATAATAAATATAGCATTCCCGAGCTGGCTGAGACCAGGGCTTCGCTGATGCTGCTGGCAAGGTGGCATGGCTGGGGAGTAGGTCCCAGATGGGCTTCAAGGGCTGTGGGTCTAGCATTTGGGGTGCTGGATGCTCTAGAGAGCTCTCGAGCCGCTCTCTCCCTCCTGAGCTCGTGTCTCGTGCTGCCCCAACCCCGCTTTGCAGCAAAGGGGTGCTGTGAAGCCTCGGYGCGGGGTTTGGTCCCCTTGAACCCTCCCTGTGCGCAGCTCCCCGCCGCCCTCAGCCAGAGCTCACCCTTGCAAGTACCCCAGGGCTAAGCCTCCCTTCCAAGGGTGCCTGGAGGGGGGGGCAGCCCTGAGCCCCCGTCCCCGCGGCTGCTCCAGGCACAGACATGACGTTTCCAGTCTGAGCACGGCCAAAGGGAAAAGGAGGAGGGAGAAGAGAGAAAAATCTGCTTGGTGGATTTAAAGCTATAATTGTGCTGATCTGGAAAAACAGTTAAAGGGTTTGCTATTTCCCTACTACTGCGAGAGGCTTTCTTGGCTGTAATTCTGCTGTGGTTTGGCCGGTACCCGAGCGCTCGGATTATTTTGGTGAAAGGGTACATAACTGCAAAGCATTCCTCCGGCGCGGGGATAATGTCTGCTCCCGGCTCTCCCTCCCACCACGCCAGGGCTGCAGGCATGGGCTGGGTGCGGGATGCTGTAGCAGCCCACCCCATCTCCTGCGTTCAGGGGTTGTCCCCTTTTTGGCACACATGGGGTCTTTTTTTCCAGAAAAATCATATAGGCTCTGTTATTAGCTGGGCTCTTCGGGGCTGCTCCACTTTGGGGCGCCTCGAAGGACACGGGATGTCTGACATCCCTGGGGCAGGTCTTCCTTGGCATAAAGCAGCGCGGTTGTCGCAGGCTCTGGGGTCAGTTTGCATCAGCCAGTTAGGCCCTTTCATTATTTTTTTTTTTAATTTTTTTTTTTTTTAGAAAGCATTTAGTCTAATCGGAAAAATAGCTGCGGTCTCGTGTTACTCGCTGTAGGACTTGCAGAAGAGAGGGGCTCACGGGAGGACGTCTCCTTGCAGGCACACCCAGTCTGTACCAGCAGCACTCAGTTGACACTCGTCACGGTTAGCGTGAGGCTGAGGGATGGAGCTGGCAGGCTGAAAGAGGGAGGAAAAGATCTGCCACCCTGTCCAGCAAAAAAGCAAAACTGCACTCAGTGTTTTTTTCCACAAGGGACCCAACGGGAGGCACRCGCAGAAATGGGGATTTGGGCTACACGACAAATCTGGCAGGCGGAGAGGAGCTGCCCTGCAGCTTCTGGGCTCCCGGGCATCCCAGCATCTCCATCTCGATTTCCCCACCTTGAGAGCCTGAAAATTTCCCCTGCCCCAACCCTGCGGGTTTACCCAGGGCTTTCCAAACCGCTGCAGCAAGAGCAGCATTCCCTAACCTACCTTCGCTTGCTGTGACACAGATGTGGGCTTCCCCCTCCAAGGTGCACCCGGATTTTTAGGAAGAAACAGAGGAAGCCCATCAAGCATGAGCTTTGGCAGCCAGGCCCTTGGTGCAGAGAGGAAAATTGTCTCCATGGTGTTTTTAAAGCATCCTCGTTGCACCATAGCGTTAGCATTCAGTGCAGCCCCAGCACCCCTCCCACGGTGAGACCAGGGGAGGCTGGAGGTGGATGGGCACCAAGTGCTGCCGTCATGTTACACGTGCTGCAAAATATCTATAGGCTCATTTATGAATAACTCTATGGAGGAAGGGGGCCTTGCTCCTTCCCATCCCATATTATTCACCCATAAAAAGGCCTTTGCAATCACAGCTTCATTATTTAGGGCTGGGGGCTTGATGCCCTGGTCTCAGAGCACTGAAGGGCAGATGGATGGAGCTGTGATATTGGAGCTGGTGCCTCCAATGCAGAAATGCACGGGTGGGGGAACCCCCCCACCCTGCAAACACCATGAGCTGGTGATAATGGGTGACTGAGGAAAGCAGGAGGCACCTGGTGAGAACCAGAGTCACAGACCAGGGTTTGCTTTGGAAACCTCCAGAAGAAAGCCAGAGATGGCGTGGGTCCTGGTGGACACGTGCAGCCTATAGAGACCATCGACCAGTAAGTTCAAACGCCGCGGTGGAAACCCGCGGCTGGGCCAAGAATCACTGATGGGCCTCGCCTGTAAACATCTCTTTATTACAACATCCCTAAGTAAAAGGGAAAAAATTATATCAGGAAAAATAAGAAAGTATCATTACTGCTGACCACAATATTCTGCGAGTTCCTCAGGCATGTTTTGCAACACGCCCGTCATCTGCTATTTTAAGGAGAGCGCCGGTAATTTTGCTTACTGCGATGTCTGTGTAATCGCTGCAGCAGCGCGGGGCTCGGACCCCGCACGCCTCCGTGTCCTGGGGCTGGGTCCCCTCGGGGCTGGTCCCGTGACGTGGCCGCTCGGCGTGGGGGGAGATGGCCCGTGGGGTCCTGCCCGGCCMCGGGAGGGGTTTGCAGACGGGCTGTGGGAACGGGCTGTGTAATTAGGAGCATCCATTCCCAGCTCGACCCGGCATGCGGAACAGCTGGTTAAATTACAGCCGTGTTTATGTTTCGTTTTGCAATGAGAGGGTTTGTTATAAAGCAGGGAAAACATTGATCAGCCTTTTAAAAAAAACAACCACCAATGGTGCTTGTGCGTGTCGGTGGCAGACGGGACAGCCTCCTGCAGGCATTCCCATTGCAGGAGCAGGAGGGGACAGGGATGGGGACAAAGCTCTTGTCCAGGAGTGGGTCGGGGTCTGGACCTGGTCRGCTGCGCTGGGCACTGCGGGGTCAGTGGGACCCAAACCCCAAAGTAAGAATGYGCTACCTCTTGGGAGAGAAATCCCCTAAAACTCAGCGAACGTGGGGATGGAGCACTGCAACTGCTCTGTCATTAGTTGGTTGTCTGTTAATTAGGGTAATATGGGGAGCATAGGGAGACCTGGGAGTGAGCCAGAGGCTCTAATGCCCCCACCGGGAATGCTTCTGCCAAGGGACGATTCGCCAGGTATTCAATGGGCAAAACAGTCTTGCAAAGGGTGGAACGTTCCCCTGCACCCACTGCTAAATAACGAGCCCGAATGGCTCGTTGGTAGTGAGTCGGCCCAAAGCTGGGTGCTGGAGAAGGGCCCCTCCAGAGCCGCGTGAAGGACGCGGGCCCAGAAGCAGCGCTAGGGCTGGAGATGGTCAGGAGCGGATCGGGATGAGATGACGTTCCACGCAGGAGAGAAGGATGTGGATGAAACAGCCATGGCCGGGAGGAGCATCCTCTCCTGCGTGGCAGCGCCTGGGGACATTGTCYCTTGCCGAGGGTAATGGAAACCTGATGCAGATGGTGCAAATACTTCCCCGCTGTAACCATCCTCTTCCTCTCCTGCCGCACGCCCCGACCAGCTCCCGGGATGGGTGGAACCTCTCACTGCTGCCAAGTGGGAAAGCAAAGGTTTGCCTCGCTCCTGGCTTTGTGCGCCATGCTGCTTCAAAACTGCTTTCTGAATGTACCCGATKGATGTTATTTAATACGCTGTTAACCCAGCGCACATCAGGACGGCTTGTTGGTGCTCCCAGACCCAACGGCTCTTCTCGCTGCCAGCCTGCGCTCCTCTCCCAGGYGCCCCAAGCTCCCTCCCTGGCTGCCCCTGGCCCATGGGACTGCTCYGGGAAGAGACCAAAAAAATCAGCTCATCATCTTCTGATACCTCTGCTGCACCTCCCCGGGCTTTGGGCAGTGCTAAGGAATGGATGTGGATTTAATAATGCAATAGCCATCAACTCAAACTCCCTCTATGAGACCATGCTGGAGGTCGCCCGGCGCTCGGCCGCAGATGTTTGTCCCAGGTGTGTTTTTTGCGGTGGCCCTTGGTCACCGACACACGAGTTTTCTCTGTCGTGGTGAGCAGGACTGGCCGAGCAGGAGATCGTCCATCGCTGCCCGTGCAAGGCGATGGGATCCTCACCATCAGCAGAGCCGTCCCGCATTGCCTGTGCGCTTGGGTGGAGCTGTCTTGTATTTAAAGCTTAAAAAAATCACCACAGATGGATAAAATGATTTGCTAGAGGCCACGCAGAGAGCTGCTGTCAGACCAAGGACTCATTTTCAGGTCCCACATCCTCCTGTGCCGCCATCTCTTTGACTCCTCCGCCGTCTCTGCCTCTCCTTGCACTCCCACTAAGTATTTTTTTCCACCATTGCCAATGTGGAGAAAAACATTTCAAAGTCCATTCCTCTGTCGCACTCCTTCCAAGGAGCCCCGACCCCATTTAAAGTTTTCCACAGCTGAACTCTCCCTTTCCTGAACCTCCTTAATCACTTCTTCATCCAGTTCCATCTTGAATAAATTAACTGCAAGTGAATTTGCCTTGCAGGAGATTAAGTGTCCCATTGATTGAAAAATCCTGTGAAAAGCATAGTTGCGTCTCCGTTCCTCCCTAATCCCTGCGTTCCCAGATCACCAGCTAGACATACCTTCCTTTCCTGATTTCTTTCCATTTAATCAAAATATCTTAAGGCTCAAAATGAGCTTTGCAACCTCTCGGCAATGCACCCAGGGAACCTGCTCTGCTGGGGGGGGGGGGTGTTCCCTTAAAAAGTCAGGAATTTGCTGGATGCAAAAAGGCTTGAGGGGTCTCTGTGGTGCGGGATCGTCATGCGGATGGGGCTGAGCTACRTCCGGGCAAAGATGCTGGTTAATACAGCCCTGGCCGAAGAAAGTGCAGGTAAAAGCCAACAGCACTTTAGGGGCAATAGGCAGAAATTAAAAAAAAATATGCAATAAATGAAGATAAATAGGGACTAAATAAATGAGGCAGAACCAGACCTAGGGCTGTCGGAGGAGGTTTGATGGTGGTGGTACACTCCTCCGGGAYGGGGACATCCCTTCGGCTCAGCGCAGCAGCCTCCAGGTACATCCAAACGCCCGGGAGTTTTTAAGCGCTGAACTCTGGGGCAAATTTCCCAGGGAAATGCCGGCTTCTCCATCACCTTCAAATCAGGGATGGATGCTTTTCCGGGAAATGTGCTCCAGCCAGATATAATTTATTGAGTTCAGTACCGAGATAACTGGCATGAATTAATGTCTGTGACACAGGGAATTTCACCAGATAATGTTTTGACTAAGGGAAAAAAAAAAATACCCCAATAATTTAATCAGTACCGAGCAGCTGTGACTCTAATTGTTTTAGACACTGAAGCACAGCAGCATTTCGGGTTTTATGTTGCCCTGTCATTGAAATCATTTAAAACAGAGCAAAAAAAATGCAAATTGAGCTTGACGCATCATTTGAATGTTTGCTGTGAGACGTGCCCAGCAGCCGCGGACACGGTCCCCGGCCCGGGCAGGGCACCGGGGAGCGGGACGGAGCAGGGGTGCTTCGCTTGCAAAGCAGAAATTGGGTTTCCACTCCCCTCGCTGCGCAGGCAGAGCAGAGGCTCCTCGGGTATTTCCACCAACAGCCTGGTTTTCCTTTTTTTTTTTTTTCCCCCCCCAGGATGAAAGTTAAAAATATGTCCTCAGACATGTTGCTCTGAGCAGTCTGCGCTTTTCACATTTAATCCCTTTTTTTTTTTTTTTGCTTTTGTTTTCCCCATAAGGAGCGCATGAAAAGGAAGGCGAGGGCGGGCTTGTTTGGTTCTTATTTTCTTTTAAAGCTTCATTTATTAGCCAAGCCGTGACGCAAGGGCCTGCCGCTTCGCTCTTTGCAAAGGGCTTTGCTTGTTTAACATCAGGCCGTGGCCGGGGCAGGGGGGGGATTGCAACTCTCCGGGGAGCACGAAGGGGGAGATTTGGGGTGACCCAAGGGTGCATGAGGAGGGGGAGAGCCGGGATGGAGCAGGGGATGGCTCCCTGCTGCGGCAGGATGCTCCGACTGGATTTGGGTGATTTGGGATGGGACTTTTTTTTTTTTTTTTTTTTTTTTTCATTTAGAGCACAGATTTACAAACCACAAAGTAAAGGAAGAGGTCTGTAAGCAAGTGAGTAGAGCAGCATCTCTGACAGCTGACTTCGGGGAACACTTACAGCATCCCTGCAACCGGCACCTTCCAACCGGCTGGAAAAGCCTTTTTCCCGTGTTGCCAAGTTTCCATGAGAATTTGACAGCTTCAGCTAATTAATCATTTAAATTTAACCGAAAAGGGAAAACAATGCCATTGTCTTTGGGACACAAAAATTCTGTTTTCATGAGCTTCACAACCCCTTCGCATTCATGGCAGCGTCTGCAAATAGTTGGGCTTTCTTTGAGCTTCCAGCCCTGACGTAGGGCTGGGGAATTGGGGGAATGGGTGGTTTGGCCTCGTCATCACCTCGCGTTTGGAAGAGATGCCTCGACCTAATAACCACAGGTGTTCGGGTAGCGTGATAATATTAATAGGTGAATATTAATTAATGGGAAAGTCCCAGCTGGGATATTCCTGCTGCGAGGTGGGGGGACACATCGAGGTGGAGCTGCTCTGAGAAGTTAATGTTAAATTCTGTTTATGTTAAACTCTTCTATTGGAATGGAGAACTAAAAAATGAGAACATCGTCTTCTGAGGTGTCTCAACCTTAATTCCACCCCAGCCAAAACCAGGACAATTTCTTTTCATCTTCAAGGTCTTTTTCTCTCCCCCTCCCACACTCTTGCACTACATTTCCCATCTTCCACCTTCCCCCCCCTCTCTGACCATGAGCAAACGGGCATCGATGGTGCGGCAGAGGCGGCGGGAGATGAGCAAACTCCTTCTACAGGTCAGGGAGAAGGTACCAGATTTCCCTCAGCTTCTGGATGCTATTGAGGGCAGTTCCAGATGGTTATTATTTTCCCCTAATTAATCTCCTCATTAGCAATGAAGCTGTAAGACAGGAAGTATTTCCATGAGAATCCTTAAACACTGCTTAGATTTTGGAGCTTTTAATTTGGTGAGCAATTCCGTTTTATAGTGATGGAATAAAAGAATGAGTGTTCAGTGTCTTTGTAGAAGCAGCGTTTAAAAAAAAAAAAAACAAACGACCATTTCTGGTCTAACAGGGAACATCTGTGCTGGGGACGGTCGCTTTGCCAGCTGCTGGGTAGGGCGGTGCAGAACAAAAGAGGTCCTGTTTATCTGGCAATCCGGACTTGGACGGTTGCATCCACCGATAGGATTTTGAAAGCAAAAAAGCAATGGAGCAGATTTATTTTGGGGCTAACACATTGGGAGCAGAAGACGCCAATAACCCGTGGTTCGGGGTATTTTTGAACTAGCCTGGAAGGAATGGTCAAATTCCTCAGGTCCTGCTCTCCTCCTCCTTTGGTTTGCTGTTTTGTACTATTCTGGTCAAGTCCACAAGAAAAAGTGAGAAAAATGCTTGCGATGTCCCAGATACATCCTGACTAGTGGCCTGCACCCTTGGTGGATGTATGTGTTTTTATCAGCTCCTCTTATTTTTAAAGAACAGATAGGTGCCCAACGTCCTCACCCGCCGCTGAGCATCCTAACGTACCGCTCCGGGCTGCTCATAAGTGAACAACCCCAGATTGGAGCAAAACTCCTGGAAATGCACTTTTTCCACCTTTTTAGTGGGGAAAATTCCCTCCAGATCCCAGTGTGAGTTGCCGTTACTGCTATACCAGCTCCTTGCTATTCCTTCAGGTATCGCTAGGCAGGACTCCTTCCTACACATCCGAGTCCTGAAGACAATCCTGGCACGAAAAAGTTCCTACCCGAAGCAGTGGTGAGAAGGGACACCTCCGTTACTCCTTCCCCKTGGCCAGCCGTGCCCACCACGGGACCTCAGACGGATGCTGAGGGTTTCGGTGCCGGTGCCAGCCGTGAGCTGAGGTGGCGATGGGGGCCCCCCCCGCTCCTCCCCGCGCCGTCAGATGGTTTTGCAGACCTCCCTCGCTGCCAGGCATTCRCTCGCCCCTGTTGCATCTGATGGCCATTACTTCCAAGCAGCAGTGAGTCATCCTCCCCGGCTTATTGCTGCCTGCTGTCCTGGGAAGGGAAAGTCAAAACAATGCTTTCGTTGCTCGCGCCGWGTCAAGTCAGGGGAACGACGGCGTCCCCCCGGCAAGGGACCCTCTCCGGACACCTCCTGAGCCACGAGCTGCGGGCTCGGGCTGGGGAATCCTTTTTCCCGGGGGGGTTCCTCTCCGGCGGTGGCTGTGGGTTTGCTCCTCTGGGCACTGACGGACCCCTCTTTCCCGCAGGCTGGTGGTGGGAGCTCCCTACGAAACCAACGGCCAGCAGAAGACGGGAGATGTCTACAAGTGCCCAGTGACCAGCGACACCCACAGCAACTGCACCAAACTCAACCTAGGTACCGCACACCCGCGGGGCAGCGAGGGGGGAGCTGGGCATTTTTAACAGGGTGCTTTTTATCASTGCTTTGCCCTGTTGCATTGCCCACATTGTCCCTGAAAGCGCGAGGGCTGCATGTTTTAGGAGGATTTTTAGATAAAGAATTATTTCAGGTGTTCACGTTACTGCTGGTGCTGAGCTTTAAGCAACATTAGGGTAAAATCAAGCAAATTGGAATAAAGTAAAAAAGTTAKTTATTTAATATAGCTTAAACTGGTTTATTAAATGATCAGGGTAAACTTGTCAATGGATAACGGTCCCACTAGCAAATACTGCACATGGCGGCGTCTGTATTCCCTCTCCGGGGGATGTTCGGACGACGTGCCCACCGCAGCAGGTTCCCCGGGCGCAGGCAGGTTTTGCTCCCAGCATCCAGCCTGTCCCCTCGGCTTTGGTATTTGGGGAATTRTCACCCAGCCCCACCACCCCCAGGCTCCATCACTGCCGTCGCAGGAGGAGAGACCCCGGGGGTGCTCCGGTCCTGCAGACATCCCAATCCCATCTCCCTGGATGGAGAGAGCGAGCTCTTTCGTGGAGTTTCTCAGGCTGGTCCAGCACCAACATGATGACAGCCCAATATCACGATATTGGGACATGCCCTCCCCGGGTTGGGGCAGTGGAAGGCAAGGGGGGGACAAGTCCTCTTTGCTGCCCAAAGTGGGACACCCGACGGGCACRTCCCTGTCTCAGTGGGGAACGTGAGAGCCGGGGACTTTCTCATGGTCCTGAGGAGCATCGCTAGGGTTTGGGGGCAAGGTCTGGGATTTTTTAACATTGGAGCAGCTGTTCTCGCTTTATTTTTCATCATTATGAATCTGAACTATGCTGGGTTTCTACCAGAGCTGATAAGAGAGGAGGAACTTTGGATCATCTGCGATATTTGATTGATTGGCTCCAAATCTTTTATTTTTTTTAAACATTGTTTTCTTTTTTCCTTTTTTTGTTATTTTCTATGAGAACATTGAGATTCTTCAACGAAACAAATCTCTTGTGTGTAAATTTGAATCTTGCTAAAAAGCAATCATTTTTCCATTGGAAACGAGTTTCAAATGAAAAGATCRGTTCCATGAGCACATGCTATTTTATTTTTTTCCCAATTAACTTGTCTAGTTAGCACAATCCACTGGGGCCGTTTGAGTAAAACCAGACGCGGAGCTCCCGTGGGGGGGTGCCAAGCTGACAGCGGGCGTGCAGCAGAGATGACCGTAGCGTGGGGAAGCTCGAGGTGACGTGGGACAGGGGCTCTGCCCCTGCCCTGCCCACGCCGAGCGGGCAGCGGGCCCCGGAGCTGGGGGGGAGCACCCTGCTCCCCGTCGCAGAGCTGCGGTCGCAAGGTGTAGCGTACCCGGGTACCAGAGCAGGGCAGCGGGGGGTCAGCATCTGCAGCCGGGATCCTGGAGGATTTATAACGCGGGCTAAAACCCCTTTTTCTCTGGCTTTGCTGGGGGGTGCACGCAGACAGCGGGTTGAAGCGAGTTCAGGGCGCGCGGGCGAGAGCCGGGGCTGCAGCCGGCTGGTCCGCAGGGAGAAGCGAGGGGCTGTTGGAAGGTGCTCAGCTTCGGGCCGAGCTCTTTCAAGCTCCGGGTTGTGGATCTCGGTTTCTGAGCCTCCCCTTGGTTTAAACCTCAGTAAGAAACTTCCAAAGGCAAAGAAACCAACTCCCCAGTTTTACCATTAATTGCCCAGTTTCCTCCTTCTCAGTTTGCTTCTCGGGCATAAGGGCAAAGGGGGAGCCCTGGGTGACGGGGAGCTGTTTTGCCCCCTGAAGTGGAGGAATGGCTGGGTCAGGCAGCGTTTGTGTCACAGCTAAATGATATTAGCATTAACTGAAAGGCAGGGCTGCCCCGGGGCCGTTCCCGGTTTCTGGGCTGTGACATGGGAAACGAAAGCAATGCACAAAGATAAATCAGCCACTGCTGGCCCGACAATAAAAGATGAGATGCTAGAGCCGCTCAGAGGGGTTTCTTCCTAAAGACTGACTGCGTAAGAGATGCCGGCTCTGACTCACGGTTTCATTCCCTAGAAGATGTTTCTCTTTGTTGGTTGTGGCACCTAAGAAAAAAAACCAATTCTTACCTTGACAACTATTTCCAAAATAAAGCAAAAGCACAAGGTCTGCAGCGTAAGCATGCTGAGACGGCTCTCCTCCGGTGTTCAGCTGGCTTCCCTCTTGCTCCAGWGATGCTGGGGAGCAAGACGGGGACGTGGGCTGGGTGGCTGGCATCCCTGCCCGGCGGCTGTCCCTAACTGCATCCTCTCTCGAAGGACGGGTAACGCTCTCCAATGTCTCCGAGCGGAAGGACAACATGCGCCTCGGCCTCAGCCTGGCTACCAACCCCAAGGACAACAGCTTTCTGGTGAGGAACGGGGGCTTCGGCACAGCCTGGCCTCCCCGCGCGGGGAGGTCGCTGCAAGGTGCACGTACACCCGCGTGCGAAGGCACGCAAAACCAGATGCACGTACATCAGCGTGTAAAGGCACGCAAATACGCCTCTCTGTGTGTTTATATATATGCTGCGTGCACCGCGGGGCTCAGAAACCTCACCTTCCGTGGGGAAAAAGATGCCAAAGGAGAGGACAGCCTTGCAAAACAGCAACTAAAAAGTGACAGTCGCATCCCTGATGCTTGATTATTTTTTTTTTTTTTCCCCCCAGGCCTGCAGCCCTCTCTGGTCCCACGAGTGCGGGAGCTCCTACTACACCACGGGCATGTGCTCCCGGGTCAACTCCAACTTCAGGTTCTCCAAGACGGTGGCTCCGGCTCTGCAGAGTACGAGAAACAATCTGCCCTGCAGCTCTAACCCCGCCTTTGAAGTCAGAGGGAATTTCTGTTCTCTAATCGCTTCAGTCCCATTGAGAAAACAAAGCGATGTCAGTGTTGAAGCGAAGGCAAGAGAGCAGAGGAAATGGTTGCAGGGAAGTGATTCAAAGGGGGTTACGTACACAGACATCTGGTAAACGTTTTCTTTTTGACTGACACCCGAGGAAGACAAAAAATACCTTATTCTTCCAAAACCAGAAATAAAAGTATCCAGAATATTTTATCTGCACAGCTAGGAAGGCAAAATAAGGAAAGAATTCAGACCTTGGCCACACAAAACAAAGAGCTCATTGACTTAAAGCTCAATATTTTGGCCCAAATTTGTAAATTTGGATACACGATTTTATTCTGAGGGATCAAATAAGCTTCCTGGCTTTCCTGTAGGTGGTAAGAAATTACAGAAGCCTGTCCTACACCGCCGGGGCTCCCAGAAGCTCCTTGCCCCAGCCGGGTGTGGGATGCGATGCCCCAGCTCCATCACCCATTTGGTGTTGAGTGATCCTCACGGCATAGAGCAGAGGACGGGCAAATGGGACTTTTGGGGGGCAGGGGCAGTAAAGGCAGAGCCCACCACCGAATTCTCAGTGTCRCTTTCCTTTTTATGGCCAGAAGATGCTTTTAGCCCTCGCTGCAAGGGGTAATTGGTTTTTTTTTTTAGAGAGGGTGATTAACAAGCAGAGTGTTATCATTCAGCGAGTGGGATGCAGAGGGTTGGCTCCTCTCCCCGGGTCCCGGGGTGAGCRGGGGATCGGGGTGGTGGCACGCAGCTGAGGACCACGGTGATGGAGTGACCCGTGTGTGACTCCAGCCCACGGATGCGCTAACCCATAAATGCCTGCAGGAGGTGAAAAGGGCAACCGATAAATCTCTGTCACTGGAAAATTCAGCATCTTCTGGTTTTCTGCAGCTTTTCTAAATAATGTTACAAAATATAAGCAAGATAGGTGACGCTGAGCAATTTTCACCGCTGAAAACCGGTCGGCTGCCTAAATCCTTCGCGACTCGTACTGCTGGGCTGAGCCCCGGGGTCCTCCCCGGGGTTTTTGGCTGCCTCGTCGCTGAGGATTTAACGGGAAGGGGAGGAAATGCCCGACTTGCGTTATATGGCGAGTACGGGCAGGGCTGAGGAGTGACTCAGGGGTAAAGCATTGCTTGGCGGGAGGGAGGGGGCCGGATCCTGCCTGCAGCGGGCCACTCTTTGAAGTATGCGACTGTATTAGAGCGGATAAAGGTCCAAATCTGAATCAGAAAAGACACCGCTGAGTGTTATACTTAGAAGAATATCCAGTCTTTTCTCGGCAGAGAGGATGCTTGTGGCTTCTCTCTGCCTTGCTGAAGCCCAAAGGTCTTTATGAATGATTGAAATAAGATTTTTTTTCAAACTAATTATAAAAGCAAGTACCTGACTGCGAGGAATGAAGCCATAAATCTCCCCTTTGCAAGCATTGCCAAGGTCTTTCAATAACACACTGTGTATTTTTCACAGGATGCCAGACGTACATGGACATAATCATAGTTCTGGATGGATCAAACAGCATATATCCTTGGGTTGAAGTTCAGCACTTCCTGATAAACATCTTGAAAAAATTTTATATCGGCCCCGGCCAGATACAAGTAAGCCCCTGCACACCTTGTGCGTCCCCCCGTGTCGTGCAGAGTCCCCTGGCCGCGCKCACGGGGCCCTTTCCGACGTCCTTTTTCTGCCAATACGCTGTAATTYGGCGCCACGCTTTTTCAAAATAAACCTGCAATGTATGGATTTTAAAGCTGAGCCCATGGAAATAACGCTTACATTAATRTCCCTAAATGAGCTATGGGGAGAGCAGCACCCCACACCCTGACCGGGCATGGKGAGGATGAAATCATATGGAAATATAGAAGTATTGCCCTGTACCGAGGCAGCTTGTTGCAGCTGTGAAGAGCTCTCCATCCTCTTTTTATTAGTAATCGTGGGCTGATTTGGGCAGGGATTTGTGCAGGGATATCCTCARCAATTTGCACAAATCGCCCCTTTTGGGTCCCACCTGGAGATGCTGCGGATCCTCACTGGGGCACAGCACAGCCGCATCACCCCAAACCTTTATAGCAGGGCAGGGGCGGCCGCGCACGGGTGAGAGCTGGCGGAGAACAGAATCAAAATTGAGCATTATCAGTCGTCCCATAGAAGGAAAACCGGAGCAAACTGGGACAGTGTGATTGATTTTTAACGGTGGCTGTTATTTCGTGTSGTTGGCAAAGCGTGCTCGCTGTGTCTCAGGCCCTCGCCACGCGGCGGGTTGTTGGCGTCCTTTGTGATATTCCTTTAATCCCTAGGTTGGAGTTGTTCAGTACGGAGAAGATGTTGTCCATGAGTTTCATTTAAATGACTACAGGTCTGTAAAAGATGTGGTAGCGGCTGCCAGTCACATAGAGCAAAGAGGAGGTACAGAAACCAGGACTGCCTATGGGATAGAGTTTGCTCGGTAAACATCTCTCATGTTCCTGTTCATTCTGATAACAAGTTTAAGATCACCGTTTGTTTTTCTTCCCTCTCTCCCCCTTCCCTTTTCCTCGCTGCTTAGAAAACAGGGGATACCGCCAGGCTAAAAATGCTRTTGCAGAAAGGCTCAGTCCTTAATTGATGCTTTATAAACGATGCTTTGCAAAACTGCTCCGTCCTCGGTTGCAGCTGAACCAGAAAGAGGGCGCAGAGGCAGACTCTGAAAATGTATTGTCTTGCTGAAAGCACCCAGAGCTGAGCTCGCAGCCCCCAAACATGACCCCCCATCCACCCCAGGCACCGTAGCTCTCCTGCAGAGCCCCGTGGGGTRCCCGGGAGCTCGGTACAGCCCCGACCCACAGCTCCGTCTCCTCCATTATCTGGGACAAGTGCCGGCTCCTGCACTTTTTTGCCACAGCCTGACCAGTATTCCTGCTGCAGATTTAGGACATTTTGCTGAATTAAAGGCTCCTCTCCTGCAAGAAACCAACTCCATCGGTGGAAAAATCCCCTTTTATAGTCCTAAAATGTTTCCCGAGGGTCCTGCACCCGATTGCACCTCCCCAGGGGCTAGCAGCCCACCGAACACCGCTCGGCGCTTCACGATGCGGGCGATCGGGCGGGCGTCTCGGCAGCCGCGGCGTTTTCGGCGYGCGCGGGGCGGTGGGAGCCGCGGACCCGCCTGGCGAGGCTGAGCAGCCCAGGGCATCTCTTCAATTGCAGCTCGGAAGCGTTTCAGAAAGGTGGCCGGAAAGGGGCAAAGAGAGTAATGATTGTAATCACAGATGGAGAGTCGCACGACAGCCCAGACCTGGAGAAGGTGATTGAGGACAGCGAGAAGGACAACGTCACCAGATACGCGGTGGCGGTGAGTCGGCGGGGACCCTTTTGCAGCAGCAAAAGCCGTGCAGGGCTCGGCAGTGCCCCGTGCACCCCAATGCGGTGGGGCTGGCAGCGTAGCCCACCTCCACCGCTCCCGGAGCGTTTGCAGGGGTCCTTGTTGTTGGTCCTGCTTTTGCAGGAGGCAGTGGGATGCTCGGCTTTGCCGGAGCAGGCGCCGGGGCTGGGGATGGGCAGGACCCTGCATTGCACCGGGCACCCGAATTGCATGAGGGGTCCCCAGCCTGGGCTGCCTGGAGGGATTACAGCGGCTCCTCGGTTTGCTCCCGCAAYGGGGTGTCAGATGCCAAGGCTTTCAGGCTCCTTCTGTATGGACACCCCTCGCTCGGGTGCTTTGGGACAGCTCCATCCATCGCATGAAAACCCCTGAGTCTTGCATTTCTATTTCAAACCTAGGTATTGGGTTATTACAACAGAAGAGGAATCAATCCCGAAGCCTTTTTGAACGAGATAAAATTTATAGCGAGCGACCCGGATGACAAGCATTTCTTTAATGTCACGGATGAAGCAGCACTCAAAGACATTGTGGATGCACTGGGGGAAAGGATATTTAGCTTGGAAGGTGAGTGATGCTCCTTCCCGCCATATCCCGGCCGGCCAGGCTGCAGCAGGCTGCTTCAGATGTGCTGTCGGTCCTCGGTTTGCTGAATTTGAACGGGTCACACTGGGGGTTTGCCTAATATCTGTTTGATACAGAGCCTGAAATCACACTTTGAATATCTTCATATATAAAGAAATGTCTTTATTTTGAGTGACTTGCATCCCTCAAGCATCAGGAGCACAGACGCCCTCTCCTCRAAGGGTTGACCCCTCATTCTTGCAACCATTATTTGCAGAGCTGTGATGGCTCTGTCCTTTATAGCAAACCTTTGAAATTTGGCATGGGRGTCATCTGGGTGTCAGCATCTTTCCCACCCATCAAACTCCATTCAAACCCAGACRGGTTATAAGCAGACAAAAACCACACGCCAACTGCCAGGGACTCCCTGGGATGGCAGACATTGTGGGGTTATGGGAATAATGTGGGGGGTTATGATTTATTGGCTGAAATTAAATATCAGGAAATATTTTTGTTCTAAATGACAGGACTTCTGTCTGCCTTGTGACAAGTTTGTTGGTCTCCAAAACTAAATTTATCTGAATTTCATAGGAAAAAAGCATCCTGGGATGAACAATTGAAACAGAAGATGGAGGGCTTTCACTGGAAATGAAACATCTGGGGGCTTGGGGGAATTTTGGTCAAACCAGCTCACAAACTCCCCACCAGTTTGCCAGTTACCTYGGTCCAGCCAGCCCAACACTTCTCAGTGGAAGAAAGCTTCCCTGGCTGAGAAGCTTCACCTAGTTGCAATTATGAAGCTAAATCCTCTAAATCCACGTTTTTGTGTGATCTCGCAGCTAGGAAATGTGCTGCGGCACAGACAACTGTGCTGTGGCAGAGCTCGCAGTGTCTATTAGCAGCACAAGTTTGTGTAATTGTGGTCATTTAGGGAGAAACAAGCACATTTATGGCAACTGAGGTCCTTGGTGCCCCAGGGTGGGGTGGAGGTGGATGCTCATCCCACCCCGACCCACCGAGGCACTGCTCAGCCCCCCCAGGAAAGCAAAGCTCTCCATTAARTACAAATTCCCGTGTTTTTTTTTTAAGGAACCAACAAGAATGAAATCTCCTTTGGCCTAGAAATGTCCCAGACTGGATTTTCATCGCATGTTGTGGAAGTAAGAGAGAGTAAACAYGGGGTTTTTTGCTCCTGCCTGTGCAAGCAGGCACCCGTTAAAGGTGCTTTTTACTATCAGCGGCAGCTGCAGGTGGGGAGATGGGTATTCTGGACAAGTTATTAATTGCTAACGTGAACATAAGGAAGAAAATGCTGTTGGTGCTGGTTTATCCCATGGGGAAGGGAGCTGCTGGGAGACCAGTGCCTTCCTTAGGACCAGCCTGCAGCAGCTCCTCCCGATGCCACGACCTCAGGGTGCTGGGATGTGCCATGGGGGAAGGTGGTGGGATGCAGAGGATGGTCAGTCCCCTTCCACCCACAGGCTCTGGCGGGTCCGAGCGAAAAGCCAGCAGGGTTTTCTGCTCGGGCTTTTCCTGAGGAGAAAAAGCACACTGAAAAGATATGGATGGGGTGGAAAWGTCATTCCAGCATGTTTAAAATTCCCCATCTTTCCAGGTGTGCTTTGGAGAATGGTTTGCTTAATTTTTTTTTTTATTATAATTGATTATTTTTTTCTTTTCCAKTTGTGAGATTTCTCCCCTTTTCTGTAAAATGTGCGATTTCTAGSTTTTCTCTTCTGCATTCTGCGGCCTCCAATAAGTATATAGTCTGGGATTTGGGCTTTGAGGACCCCCATATTTGTTCTCACACAAAACCAGCCCATGGGGTCCCCTCATCCATCTCAGCGTGAATCAGCTTTGCCCGTATGGGCAGCGTGGGGGAGAATTGTCTCCACTTGGCAAGGAATACCCTCAAACTGCTCCTGCTTTCCCGCAGGATGGGATCTTGCTGGGGGCGGTGGGTGCCTACGACTGGAACGGAGCCGTCCTGAAGGAAACCAGCAGCGGGAAGGTCATTCCCCTGCGGGAATCTTATCTCCAGGAGTTCCCGGAGGAGCTGAAAAATCACGGAGCGTATTTAGGTAAGAAAGCCGAATGAGGCTCTGCTGCCAGGGCTGAATTCATGATTTTATCCTTAATAATAGGAAGCACGACATATTTCAGATATGACTAATAGCAGCCAGCGCTCCCAGCGTAGGCGGTGCCGTGCCCGGCTGTTTGCGAGCTCCCATCGGCGCGAGGTCTGTGTTGCCCCTCGCTCAGGGATGCAGCGTACGTGAGCATCCCCACCTGGGAAAAGGCCAGTGTCRGCCATGGTGTGCAGCACAAAAGTCATTTAAATGCAGAAGTAGCTTAGACACTGGCCAGCCCGGGTCATCTACAGCGCTTACTGGAATGGTTTAAAAAGCACTGATGAAATTTCATGCCTAGGGAGGAAATACCTGCTGGGTTAATCCGTTCCATGTGCGGCCGTTGAAGCCCCGGAGTAAAAATATCAGCCTGGTTTGCAAAATGAAGCCTCTCTCTGGAGATGTGCGTGCCAGGCTGAGCTGCCCCGTGGCAGGGAGCGGGGTGGGATGCTGCTGGGTCGCCCGCCGGCGTGTCGGGGCTCTTCCCTCCATCGGGGACGTGAACAGCCCCTGGACATGCGGGTCATCTCTTGGGGTGACAGCAGAGTGTCCCCCAGGCTCGGCTGCAGGTGCCTGGAGCGGGGACGGCTGCGGCTGTGCAGGAGGTACCCATGGCAGTAYGCGGGAGCTCAGCTGGGCTCTGTCTTTCCCATTGCCTGGAGTAAGAAAACCAGAAATATTAAGGAAATGCCGCTGCATCCTGCTGCGGAGAAGCCCGGCTCGCCCAGCGCATCTTGCTAGCGTTTGTTTAACTTTATATGAGCCATGAAGTAAAACACTTATCAGGCCGGGAATTGGATTCCCCTTCCATGAAAGAAGGGTTTTGCACGGGGTTTGCCRGCTGCGTTGGGCAGTGCCAAAGCTCTCGGCACAGCTCCGCGGCTCAGGGTGTAGGTAGGACCTGAGCAGGCGGCTCAAAGCCCAGGGTCRGGGCGCTGGGGTTTGTTTGAATGACTTTCTCTTTGAAGAAATCTAAGTTTCTAGCTTCCCGATCTGYGAGGCGGCCAGAGTTGTGTCGGCAGCTGGGGGCTAATGGGCAGCAGGTCACCGGGCAGCGGCCGGGAGCAGGCAGGGAGCTGCTCAGCCGTGCCCACCCCACGCCTGCCCCCCCCCCCAGGTTACACCGTCTCCTCCGTCATATCCACCAAGCGCGAGCGGATTTACGTCGCGGGAGCACCCAGGTTCAACCACACCGGGAAAGTTATCATTTTCAGCATGCACAACAACCGCAACCTCACCATCCACCAGGCACTGAAGGGAGAGCAGGTAATGCCCAGGCACACGCTGCCGAGGGTGCTGCCCGGAATTTTCCACCTGGCACACGTGCTCCTCCGTAAATCCCCCCCCTTCATTTTGCRAATTGTTCTGTTTAAATGGCTCAGCAGTGTAATGCATCCGTGGGGATGCCCCGGCTGTCGCTGCACCCGCAGCTCCGAACGGCGCGGCCGTAGCAGGGATGGGGCTCGGCATGTCGCTGCGGTCCCCGCCGGGGAGGGCGGCAGTGCCCCTGCACGCTGGGAGCGTTGCTCCCATCCCCTCCTCTGTCTCCTCCAGATCGGCTCCTACTWCGGCAGCGAGATCAACTCCCTCGACGTCAACGGCGACGGCGTCACCGACGTTTTGCTGGTGGGAGCCCCCATGTACTTCAGCGAGGGCAGGGAGAGGGGGAAGGTCTATGTCTACACCCTGCGGGAGGTACGTGGCAGCACCGCGGGGATGCCGCAGGGGCCGGGGCRTTTGGGCGCTAGCACGGGAACAGTGTCCCCTCCTGTCACCTCCCCGGGGTGGCTCCGGGCTGCGTGCACCCGCCAGCTTCCATCGGACATCCCAGGGCACGGCAGCCCGGTCCAAAGGCAACAGAGCTTGGCAGCGCCTCGCTGTTGCGGCTGCTGCAAGACTCGAGGAGGATTTGTCTCTTTTCCTTGTTTATAAACAATCTCAGGGGGTTTGCTCGCTGCCAGCGAAGGGAGGCCAGCCTGTGCTGGAGCGAAGCCGCCGCAGCTCGAGGCTTCGCTGCTCCCGGCCGGGYGAGCTTCCCGGCCCCGAGGAGGTGATGCACGGGGTGCAAGGTGGGGTATTTGCAACATGGGTGTTTCTCTGGAGAAACAGGSTCCATCCACTTTGCATCCCCCAAAACCGTTCCCTCCGAGGGCACCCTCCTGCCCGGAGGCTGGGCCAGGCGTGGGGTTGTGGGGAGCAGCGAGGTCGGTCCCTCCACCACCACTTCAGGGCCCCAGGAGGGCTCTCACCTCCTTCCTTAGAGAAATTGCTCACACATCACTGCATCTTGTTTGCTTGCCTTTGAAGTTTTTCTCCTCTCGCCACACCTGCTGCTGATATTTTTGGGTTTTTTTTTTTTTGCCTCTTCTCTTTGGCTGGCCCAGCAGAACCGCTTCGTTTCCAGCGGTGCCCTCGTCGATCTGCAGAGCTACCAGAACTCCCGCTTCGGCTCCTGCATCGCCGCCGTGCCCGACCTCAACCAGGACTCCTACAACGACCTTGTCGTCGGGGCACCTTTGGAGGACGAGCACCAGGGAGCTATATACRTCTTCCTTGGCTTCGAAGAGACCGTCCTGAAGAAGTACAAGCAGGTACGGCTCCTGGGTGCTTCGGTTGTCCTCGTCCTTCATCAGAATAAATGTCATTTGTGCCCATTTTAAGGACTGATAGAGCACAATGAATTCACACGCAGTATTGCATTGTTAATTATTATTGCCGGATGTTTTCTCTTGTGAGGGGTCCAAGGCAAAGCAAACGTAGGGTATGGAAAACATGCTTGAAATTAGGGGCAACGCTTAGCACTCGGTGCGATGGATTGCKATAGCTAAAATATTTCTCGCACTTGTGAGAAATAGTAAATACGCAGAGTAATTTCAGCAGAAATCTCTCTCCAAAGAGAAACTGCTCTCATTCCCAGGAAAATTATGGTTGGTGCAATCACTTGGAAAGGGGCATCTTCGGTAGCGCGGCGGAGGTCAGCATGGCAAACCCCTCCTTTGCAGGCAGGGGTGCTCCTGCTGGAAACCAGGCTGGATTCTCCCCTTTGCTTTTCAGCGGATAGCAGCTGCGGACCTCRTGCCAGGCCTGATGTATTTTGGATGCAGCATCCACGGACAGCTGGACCTGAACGAAGACGGGCTCGTAGACTTGGCCGTCGGCTCCCTGGGGAACGCCGTGCTGTTGTGGTTAGCTGTATCTCGTTTGGCACTCTCCTCTGCCCAAAGCTCATTGCAATATGCTGACATTTTTCCAGGGAAAACTGATCTCCTAACAATCTGACCCATCTTTCCACAATAACGACCCCCTGTCCGGCCGGATTTCAATGCCGTTGGGCCCTAGAAGAACGTCAGAGTTGGTTTTGCATTGAATTTCATCATTAGTTCCCCAGGAGTTTCAAACCAGCTAATTGATTTGTGGTGATTCGCCCAGGCTCCCTCTGTTCTTATTTAATAAGAACAATTCAATATTTTCAAATATTGATTAACGTTTGGAAAGTCCCTTGAAGCTGTTAGGATGGAGGGCAGCTGTGCCCAGCAGAGATGGGCCACCCTGGGGTCTGCCCTGGRAAGTGCGATGTGCACGCAAGGGGCCAAATCCTGCCCTTGGTGTTGAGCTACTTCACTGGCATAAGCAGGAGGCAAATATGTGCAAGAGATTTTATTCTTCAAATAATATATAGATGAGTTGAGAGTAGCTCAGCATGCTGTGGTGGCCTTTGGTCTTCCTCAGCACCTTCCTGATGTTAAGAAAACGGGTGAAAAGGGCGAATCAGGAGGTGTGGGAGAGTTTTGGCGGCTGCTGCAGACGTCTGTGGGTATCCTGTGCCCCAGCACATCTCTAGACCCTTGCTCACCCCGCAGGTCCCGCAGCGTGGTCCAGATCAACGCCAGCATCCGCTTCGAGCCCTCCAAAATCAACATCTTCACCAAGGACTGCAAGCGGAACGGAAAAGATGCCACCTGCATGTCGGCCTTCGTCTGCTTCACCGCCGTCTTCCTCTCRGCTCACTTCCAGACAGCCAGCGTGGGTAAGCTGCTCGTGCGACAAAAACCCCAATTCATGCGTTGTTTGGGTCTCCAGCCCCGAGGGAGCACCCGGCTTCTGCCAAGGGAAACCATCCTGGAGCTTGGCATGTCTGGAGGAGTGCACGTTGCCATCTGCCACATCCCTTTTTACCCACAAATTTGTCCCTATCCTGGCTGATGCAGCAGGGACGGTGGCTCTGCCATTAAGCAGCGCCAAGAAACAACCCAAGGATACAACCTCACCCGTGTTTAACCTCTTCTCTCACCTACACCCTGGGGCCAAGCTCTCCTGCAGCTCTTCTTGCCGTGGTACGTGAGATGGGGATGTCACCACCACCCCACCGGCCAGCAGGACAGGAGAGGACGTGCCCGGACCACGTCCCGCAGAGCTCAGCCATCCTCCCTGCTGCAGCGGCAGGACACATCTGCCGACCATATGTGCATGTTTCCCTAATATTCCAGGGAATCTCTGTGAAGTTTTTGGCCAGCTCTGCTATTAAACCCTTGCATGTTGCTGTGACCCCGCGTCTACCCGGCGGATGCCCGTGACTCAGCTGGAGCGGGGGGAAGCGATAGCGGCYCGGCTCCCTGCAACCCGGCAGCAAACGCTGTCAAAGGAAAATCGGGTCCCGAGMGAAGCCGAAGGAAAAACTCCCATCCCCTAGAGCAAGGATTTTGATTTGTACTGTCAAATCAAGCGCTCTTCTCCTCCCTGCTGTAACTGTGGAGCTTGCAGGACAAAAAGCTGAGCAGGGTTTTCTTTCTTTATTTACTTTTACACTTATTTCTACCCAGAAGATCCCCCCGTGGATGGAGGCTGACGGTTGCTCTTTGCTTTCTTGCACGTTTTGCATGGCATTGGTGTAGTGGGTGCAAATCCCCCTGCTCGGCACCGGGTTGGGGACCTGCGGTTTCTTTTTGACAGCACCGCAGGAGGGAAATGATCTCCAGTAAAGCATCTAGGAGAGGAGAGTGCTCCCGGGTACAATACCTCCAGAAGTGGTACAGGCCAGCCTATATGAGGCAAATGGCTATATATCCTGCCCAGGTTTTACTCGGTGTCTTGTAGTAATGCATTTTTAAAGTTCCTCATTTGACCTGAGGACTGGATGCTTTGCCCAAAAGAAATGTCTGTTAGAAACAGGTAACAATAACTATAACCTGATTTTTCCCAATTTTCCCTTAGCGTGCTCCCTGCCAAGCTCCTCCCAGCGGGGCAACAGGGCTTTGAGAGCACAAAAGCCCGTTTTTTGACCCGGGTGTTGCTCTATAGCGAGCGTGGCCCCGGGGAGAAGCCCTGACGGCCCTGCTCTCCTTCCAGCACTGCGGTACAATGCCACCATCGACGAGCGCAGGTACACGCCGCGGGCTCACCTGGACGAGAGCGGAGAGCGGCAGACGCAGAAGGGGCTGGTGCTGCTCGCCGGGCAGGAGCACTGCGACAGGCTCCAGTTCCACGTCCTGGTGAGTGTGAAGGAGGACAAGGCGGGGGGTCTTCTCCTCCACCAGCCCCGGGGGGGAGAGCCGGCTGCCCGAGCGAAGATGCTCTCCGCCTTGTGCGAAACAGCGATGCGCCAGGACGTGGTCGGAGGAACCCTGATGGCTTCGCGGGGCTGGAAATGAGCCTCATCCCCCAGCCCAGATTTCTTCACGCTGGGTTTGATGGGGTCAGGGACGGAGCTGCCAGCGCCCGGCAGCTGCTGGGTCCCCGAGCGCTGACTTCATTGCAGCCCCAGCTTGCACTCTGCTCCTTTCCGCGAGCCGCTAGCCGTGCCCTCGGGGAGGGCGTGCACTCCTGACGCCCGGGTCAGGCTGGTCCTCCTGCTCCAAAATCTGTGAAAACTCGTTTTTTTCCATCGGGAACCAAATGCCTCTGTGCCAGTCCCTGGTGCTCTCACCCTCTGCACCCCTCTGACCATCAGGGTCCCCCTCCCCAGGTACAGGAGCCAGCAAAACCCTGTGCRTTGCTCGCAAGGAACAGCTGATGCACAAACCTGGCCAAAATCAAACATTCCCAGTGAATGATGAGAATATTGCAGAGGCCAGGGAGGGCCGAGCTGCCAGACTGGCCCGGCCCCAAGCCCCGGCCTGAACCGCTGTGAACTTCTGGGAAATTCAAGTCTGGAGCTCGAGATGGAGCTTGTGCGTTAGCCCAAGAAGCAGCATCTCGTTTYAGAGCATCTAACTGCATCCCATGAGGCTGGGGCAATGCATGGAGCTGCAGGAAAGGTGCAGCTTTGCTACCGGCCAGACGAGCCCCAGGTAAGGGTTGCAGGACAGCTCTGTCCCCCCTGGGAGCCTGGCTCGGGGTCAGTCCCCCCGGAGCATCCGTCTTTTGGAGCCAGTGTCTCCAGGGTGAAGAATTTCCCACACCATCAGAYGGGTGTTGAGTAGCACCGCTGAGCTCGGGTTGTCCCTGTCCCTAGGTAAGGGTTAGCTGGACAGACGGGATGATTACACTCCAAGTATACTAGATTGCAAAGCTTTTATTTCATAAAATAATCACACATGCCTGTAGTTCTGCCTTCCCTTGCTCTCTGATGCTGCCCCTCCACGAGCAGCAGCCCTGTCCTTCTCAACSATGCTTTCTGTCCGTCGCAGGACACAGCTGACTATGTGAAGCCRGTGACGTTCTCCATCGACTACGAGCTGGAGCACCCTGAGAACGGCCCCATGCTGGACGACGGCTGGGCCACCTCGCTCAGGGTCTCGGTAGGTAGCAGCACCGACTTCCCGGGGTGCCTTTTATCAGGCACTTGGTCAGCAAATTTATCTCTGGATGTAACGTTTGCTTCTTTATCTTGGGGCTGTAATCCCTGGTCCCTCCCGTGATARCAACGCGTTCGCATTCGCTGCAGCCTGGGATCACGGCCGATGTCCCTCCTCCTTGGAGTACAGCCTGGGGCTCAAAGCATCACCGAGCTGCTCTTGTCATCCCTCTCAGGTCCCTTTCTGGAACGGGTGCAATGAGGATGAGCACTGCGTCCCTGATCTGGTCCTGGATGCCAGAAGCGATGTGCCCAGTGCCATGTGAGTAGGTCGCTCAGCGCATCCTCCTAACCAGTATCACAAACTGGGGGGGACTCTGAAACCCAGCCCCAACCCATGCTCCATGGATTCTGGCATCGCAGCTGGTCCTTCATCCAACACCACCACGAGGTGCCCCTCGGCACCTCCTCTTGCCACGGGTCTCTGAGCCTCTGCCTGCTCCCTGCCTGGAATGAATCGGTGGTTTTTCAGGGAATCCACAAAACWACTAATATTTGATGCCATGGTGATGAGCCCCAGGGAGACAAATCAGCAAATAACAGGGGGGAATAAACGCAAGGCTGGCGTTACCCACTTGGCAATTACAGGCTTGACTCACCCAGCAGAAATAATTATGCATTACATCTGATCGCTTAGAGAGCTTTTAAAGGTTATCTAGGAGCACAGGAGCCTGAACCTCCTCCTCCTGTCAACRGCAGTGGGCTCTGGACCAAGGTCATGGCCAGCGCTGCTACCTGGGGATTATTTGTACCCCGTAATTCAGCATTTATTGCTCTGTGCCTCCTGTAAAGCTCTTGGTCCTGAGGCTGTGTCCCGGGGCATGGCTGGTTTTGGCCGGGCTGCGCTGCAGGAGGTTGAAGGGAGCTGTAGGTAGGGCATAATTTATGGATCTTAGTGGCTGGAGTCCTACGAATGATCATGGGCAGACACCATGGTCTACCAGGGTGCCAGACCTCTAGTCAGGTTCCTCCTGAAGCCTGTGGAGCTTTCCCRATGGCATCAGTGGGCACCGGATCGTGCCCTGCAAGAGCAGCCGATGTGGAGGTGATTTCTGCTGAGAAAACCAGTTTTGAGGTGACTTGTTGGAACAGAGCTCTTCCTTCAAGCCCTGGCTGCCCCGCCGTTCGAGGCAGAAGGTGGCTCTGAAGGTGGCACCGTCCTACRTTTTCCTTTCCTTTTTTATTTTGCATAAAGAAAATAAATGCCCAAAACACCCGTCAAGTCTGTAAAAGCAGACGCTGCCRTTGCAGAGTTTGTGCCCGTAAACTTACCGGGAGGTAGATCTCAGCCAGGCTGAAACTAAGGGCCAGCTTTACCCTAATGGTACGGGATCTATTTTTTTCCTTACACCCCAGCTGTATTAAGAGCTCCTAACCGGGTCTGAGAAAGCTAGGCACCGTTAGCCAAAAATCACAAGCAAATCGAGGGTCCAGGTGAGGAATTTGTGATTCCTCTTTCCGTAGCAGCGCGGCACGAGGGGGAGCAGGGATTTCCTTGCGCTGTCCYATGCACCGCGCAGGTAAAACCCCTGGGGCAAGGTCTTGGCAGGGTGCTGCAGGCAGGTCTTGCCCTCACCCCTGCCCTCCTCTTGCAGGGAGTATTGCCGGCGGGCTCTGCGGAGGGCACCGCCGGACTGCTCGGACTTCACCCTCTCCTTCGACGCCTCCGTCTTCGTCATCGARAGCAGCAGGAGGAGGGTGGCCGTGGAGGCCGTGCTGGAGAACCGAGGCGAAAACGCCTACAGCACGGTCCTCAACATCTCCTTCTCCAAAAACCTCCAGTTCGCCAGCTTGATYCCCAAGGTGAGGCTGCCAGGGGAGATCCAGGGCTTTCCAGAGGCGCTTCTAATCCCGGCCGGATGAGAAAGCCGTGTCCCAAACCAGAGCCCAAAAATGTCTCTATCCCTCATAAATCAGACATGTTTATGGGCTTAGTTTCTAAACACTTACAGCCCTTTCAGCTCTTTATTTTGGAAATACAAAAATGTTTGAATTTTAAGAGCTTGAAAGAAGGTCAAATGCAGATGAAATTATTTCCCTCTTCATTTTTCTACTCCAATAGTTTAAAAATACTTGCTGCACATGGCCAACTTCCCGTCAGGGATGAATTTTTGCAGCTGAGATATAACTCCTGGAAGTATGGGCTGATAATGGGAACATGGCCACAGCTCAGTGTTGAGCCGGGCGATGCCACTTCTCGCCGGCTGTCCCTGGACGAGCCCGTCGTGCCCCATCCACTCCCACCCTCCCCAATATTTCACCCCACCGCTCGCTCGGTCTCGGTGCGACTCCTCCCTTTTCCCAGCGAGGCTGTGCCAAGGGAATATTGTGGGGCACGTTGCCCACAAAATAAGAAAAATGCATTTTCTGAGAGATTACTCCCAATTAAGTGAGGGGGAAACACCCTACGATGCTCGATGGCAGAAAGCACCATGCAGCAGCGGTTGCAGAAAATATTTGTAGCTGGTTAGAGAAGCATCACTGCTAACGGGTTCCTGGCTGCCGCTCCTTATAAATAAGCAAATTGCCAACCAGGGGGGATGGATGTTTGTGTCAGAGGCTGTACAGAGACCCAAATAAAAWGTAGCTGTGGCCCCAGAAAGTCCATAATCTCAGCAGATGAGTGGGAGAAAGCTCTGGGCCGTTGCTGATGGCTGTCAAGGCATTTTCCCTGCGGCCGGTGCTGGGRTGTTTCAGCTCCTGGGTAGGACTTGTCTGGTGGCAGCAGCTCGAACCGAGACCCTTGTGGGGTCTGACACAGAGCCAAAACCTGGAATAGCTCATCATCTCGTGGGAGGGATGGACACCTGTATACAACCAGGCTACAACCTCTTGTAGGGTTGCTACAGCTCRGCAGCGGAGGAGGCAGAGCAGGGTCGGTGTCGCATCCCACCCCAGCCTGCGCTTGGGCTTTGCGATGGGCAGGAGCTTCCCCAGCCCGGCTGGTGAGCTGGAAGGTGATCAAGCAGCAGGAATGTAATWGTTGAGACGAGAAAATTAAATATTGCTGTTTAGCTGGCGTCCACGCAGAATAATAGCTCTTGTTATCTCTTGATGCTTCTGTGACTCCTCATCACAGAAAAATATTCTTCCCAATTATAGTGCCAAGAATAACCGGGTTCATTCATTCACCACTGTAGTTAAATTCCTAAAGAGGATTTAATCAGAAAGCTGGAAGTTGCTTGCTAGAAATGCCCCTCTCCAGGAACRGCCCTAGAAATCCAGCTGCATGGGAAGGATTCCCAGCCTGCAGCARGCAGGGGGGTTGGTTGGTTTGGTTGTTTTTCCCAAAAGGTAAAGCCTGTTTTGAGCCCCGCGGGTGWGTTTGCTGCTTTCACAACGAGCCAGGTCATGGGGCTCGTGCCCGGTGTCATGGACACATCGTGTCCCATTTTAGGATGACACAGACATCAACATCGACTGCATGACGGAAGACAAGCATCCCAACAAGAAAGTGTGCAAYGTGAGCTACCCGTTTTTCCGAGCCAAGGCCAAGGTAAAGCTGCTCCCTCCCACCCAAGTGAGGCTTCACCCACGGGACGGGGACCCTCTGCCCCCGGCACGGCCGCGGGGCCGCATCCATCCATCTTCGGGCTGGGCGGCTTTGAACAGGATTTTTAAAGATATATATTTGGTTTCTTCCCTTTCTCTGTCYGTTGCTGGTTGTTTGAAAGGCACGTCAGGGAAGCCGCGATGGTTAGGACACTGTCTTGATGCTAGGAGAGCACCAAAATCAAACGCAGCTCCTCCAAGTCAAAGAATTTGACTCCAGCCCTTTGGAGCAATTTAATGTTGGCTTCAAACCACTGATGGTAACTTCCCCAAGCTCCTTCCTCRCAGGATGAGGCACCCTGCCCTGCCTGAGAGGTTTTCCTTGCTCTGAACACCCAGGGTCCCTCCAGACCCTCCTCCGAGCCCGCCCAAGCCCCCTCGGGCTGGTGGCATCCTCCGAACCACAGCTTACAGCGGTTCCCAGCACYGGGCGTAAGCCCAGCTCCAGGGAACACCATTTTTTATGTGCCACAAACCCCTTTGCAAAGGTTACATGCAGCGTTAAGGTGGGGAAGGAGAAGCAAGGAGATGCCGCTCCCTGTGAAATCCCACCTGCCCRTCCTGCACCCCCGTGGGAAAAGGGGCCAATACAAGTGGGATCTAAAGATAAAATCTTTCCAACTGCCGTATCCGTCTGAAGCCCTTTCCTTGTCCGGAGCTTGATAATGACGGATGAGCTCCAGGCACCTCGCTAGGCTTTAAAGCTCCCAAAAAAGCCCTCTCAGATGCCTGTGGCCGTACACGAGAGTGCAGCAGCCCGACTCCCCATGACCTACGGGGGCTGAGAATGCATCTGCGTGGCATCAAGGTAGTCCAGGTCCTGCCAAAACAAAGACAAGCTGGAAATGGAAATCTGGCCCGAGAGCAGCAGGAGCTTTAATATTATACTCAGCTGTGCAGTCCCAGACAGTTTGAGGTCATTGCCACAGCTCTTGCAGATGTGACATTTATCACATTTTATTGTTGTTGGCCTCTCTCCGGCTGCTTTCCCCTGCCAGCCGACCCCGTGCCGCAGATGGGAGTGAGYGGCCTCTCGCTGCAGGTCCCCCGGAGGGTTTCTTTTCCAAAGGGGGGGCTGCTTGCTTCTCCAATCTCGGAGCAAAAAAATGCAGCGTGCGGGGCTGAGAGCAAATCCTGCAAATCCCCGGCGTGGCCTCTTCTCTCCCTGGAAAGCCGAGGCTCTGCCCAAAGCCYGGCAGCATCTCTCGGTGGGAGCGGGGGGGTTGCTCTCACCCGCTCCTGGCCGGCACTCGGGGTTTTTTTTTTTTTCCCCCTAATGTTTTCTCCAATCTGTTTCCAACCTCCGCAGGTAGCTTTTCGCCTGGATTTTGAATTCAGCAAGTCAATTTTCCTTCAAAGCATGGAGATCTACTTGATCGCCAACAGGTTAATGGTTGCTTTCTCCCTTGCGCGTGTTTACGAGGTCGAYGGGACGTTGCCTGCTTCCACAGCCGTAGGTGATGCTGGAGGCTCTACTCGGGGAATAATCACAAGGAAACCTGATTGCTACGGGTTATTACAGAGTCTGCAGCCCTGTATTCACAAACTTGGCTATTTTTGTTTATCTCTATATTTATATCCGTCGTTTTTCTGTATGTGTGGCRGCTGTGCTGCCAGGCTCTGTGCTGAGCAGAAAGGGTCTCAGCCACTGCTGCTTTCTTACAACTGCAAACTCTCCCAGGAAAAAAAAAATCTCCTAACAACAGCTTTGCAAAATTCTCCTCGCCCACTTGCCCTGCCTAGGCAGCTTTCTGACAGCCAACTGAAATCTCTCGAGGGTTTTTTCTTCTCATTTTCATCAACTGTGGTGGCAGAGAGCAGCCGAGGATTCACTCTGCTGGGGCTGCTGCACCGCCTTAAGGCTGCTGGGTGGGAAACCTCTCTCCAAATGATTTACTTTTATGGCCTTGGGCTAATAAAAGTTACAGAATAAAATTACTTCTCTTTACACTTTGGCCAAAAAGCAAAAGTTCAGCCCTTCCCCACCTGCTTCCTTACGAACCTCCCCCCCCCCCCAAAAAAAATCAGAGGGGAGCCTGCTCCCGCCTCACCCCCCCTGCCCCGCTGCTGTTTCAGYGACAGCGAGGAGAAGGAGAGCACCAAGGACGACAACTTTGCCCACCTGAATTTTCACCTGAAGTACGAAGCCGACCTGCTCTTCACCAGGTGCGTGTTTTGGAAGGGGAGGCAGCTTTTGGGGGGACACGGCTTGCGGGGTGTCCTTCGGGAAAACCAGTGCTGGCCCCATGGGAGCCGCGTTCAAACAGAGCCCAGTGCAAATTCGGCTTTAATTTGGGGGATTTGGTGTTGGTTTAGAAAAGAGGCTGAAGGAACCATAAAATCACGCTGCAGTGATTCCTTGGTGCTGCACATCACGCTCAGTGGGTCGTTATAAAAAACAACAGCACGAAGCAACGAGGTGCTGTGCTTTCATAATGCACAAGTCTTATTAAATAGGTGCGAAGGCAATTTTTTTTTTAAGGGGAAAAAGTACTTATTGTAGGTAATAATGTTCATAACATGTTACTAGCCAGTGTCTGGGCCGGCAGCCATCCCACTAAAAATCATCTCACCAGAAGCTCAGCTGAGGGATGTGTCTGGAAGGGTTTGGGCATCAACAGTAACTAAAGTAGAGAGCGTCCTCGGTCCAAGGAGAGCAGGGAGCTGAGGCACAGATGACAATTTATTAACCTGATTCTGAAAAAACATGGACCTCAGAAGCACATTCCCTGGCACCGCTTGCTGTAATTCTTAGCAGATTTTTAAGACCTTCAGTTATTATATATTTTTTTACACTAGAGGCAGTGGGGCACTGAAAATAAAACCACTTTAGTACTGAGAATTTATGGGGAGCGGGGGGATTCTCAATTTAGCAAATATCAGAATGGCCCTTAGAGGAGAAGGGAGAACTTGGAGGAAAAGTAACAGCACAAAAAATTCAAATTCAGGCACCTTGGAGGGGGGGAAAAAGGGGGAATAATTTCAAAGAGTTTTGGGGGTTTTGGGCCACACGCCCCGTATCGTGACACCTGTGAGCGGGTGTCCCACCACAGGTGCTCCCGGCCGGGCTCCCATGGGCACCCGTCGGTGCTTCTGGCTCCTTTCCCTCCTTTCCAGCTGCGAAACAGAGATGTGATTTACCTCCCCAGATTTATACGTGACATTCAAACTGCCGACCAGGGCCTTGGATGTCTCTGTTATAATAAAAAGGCGAGAAAAATTCTACAAAGAAAGGGAAAATACTGCAGAAGCAGAACAGCATGAAAATCCCCCATGTTTGTTTTGTTTTTTTTTTTTTGCACGAGGTGGAGCCAGGCGATGGTTTCCATCCGAAATGGGGCCAGACAGACCGAAAGTCCTCTCCTTGGGGAATCTGCCTGCGGAGGGGCTGGGGCAGCCCAGCCCGGTGCTGGGGGCAGCTGGGCACGGGGCTGCTTCGTGCTCTGTTTGCCCCCAGCCCTCCTCGCGACTTGTCCTCCTTCGTCACGACAGGACGTCGAGCCTGGACTACTACGAAATCAGGTCGAACAGCTCCCTGGAGAGATACGACAGCATCGGCCCCCCCTTCCATTGCACCTTCAAGGTAAGGAGGGGGTTTGAAACCGGCTGAGGGACCCCCCCAAGCGCCGTCCCAAGGGTGGGATGTGCCACGGTCACCCTGCTCGTCCCCATCCCGCGGGATGCCGGCAYCCCGGGCACATCTCTGTCCTCCGCCCTCGCAGCTGCAGAACCTGGGCTTCTTCCCCGTGGAGGGGGTGACCATCAAGCTCACCGTCCCCGTGGCCACCCGGGCAGGCAACCGCCTCCTGCTCCTGACCGAATTCGTGGTGGACCAGGTAGGAGGGGGGGTTCATCCCCATTAAGCACATGCGGGTCCTTTCTGCAACAGGGGTGGGGATGGAGACACCCCACAGCAGGTCACCCCATCCTTTTGCAATCCCCCCCCGTGCTCACACCTGCACGGACGGGCTTGGCTTGTGCCCGGGCTTCTCCCTTTTGCGTTCGCTTGGCTGGAAACGTGGAAAATGATAGCGGCCAAAGGGTTTAGTCCAAATATTTCTCCGAGCTAGACCTCCCTCCGGTATGCAATGAATTCGTGAGGGTCTTGAAAGCATTAGCTGTGCCTGAGGTGAACTGCAGCCTTCAGCAACCAGAAAAGTGGTGAGAGGRCTGGGAGCGGAGCCCGGGGCACCCCGAGCCCCCCGGGCAGCCATGCGGGACTCACGTGCCGGTGACGGAAAGAGCCCGGCACAGGAGGCGGCGCGTTTACGGACAGATTTGGCCTCGATGGGGGTGTTTTGTATTGCCAGCGCTGGCAAAGTCCTCCYGTCACCCCAGCGCGTGTGGCTGGTGTCCTGGATGGGACGTCTCTGCCAGGCTGATTTCTGCAGGGGGGGAGGCACAAAACAGGGGAATTAATTAAAGTAGGGTGCTGGACTCCTCTCCAGCCCCACGCTGCAGCGGTGGCAGCCGCATCCCACAGCGACCCCAGCTCAGTTGCCAGCACCAGCAAAACCCGGGGGGGCCCCGGGGTCCCCCCGCTTCTACCTGGATGGGTGCCATGGGGAGGTGGCCGCCGTGGTCCCCGTCCCCATGCTCGGAGCCCATCGGCTTCTCCCGCAGGAGAACTCAACCTGCAACATCTGGGGAAACACCACCGACTACCGGAGGACGCCCGCCGAGGAGGACCTCTCCCGCATCCCCCACCTGGTACGTGCCTTCGTGGGCCTGATCCTGGCCCCGRGCTGAGCCCTGCCGCCCCAGGCAGCCACCAAACCAGAGAGAAAGCCCCCAGGATGGGGATGCCCCACGGCCACGGGGGAGGATGGGTGCGTGGTCCCTCCCCAGGGGTTCGGATCTCGCTCCCCTTGATGTCTGCCAGGGGAGAAGCCCCGGGGGGGGGGGGGTTATCCTCTTCTCGGCAGCGATGCTCCCACACCATAAACTTCTCCCCTTGCAGAACCACAGCAACTCTGACGTCGTTTCCATCGACTGCAATGTGAAATTAGCCCCCAACGAGGAGATGAACTTGCACTTGCGTGGCAATCTGTGGATGAAGTCTCTGAAAGCAGTAAGTCCTCCCAAAACAGGCACGTGGCTTTTGAGGAGAAATCCCCCAAAGGAGCCCTTGCACCACAAAAACGTGAGGTTTTTTTTTCCTCTCCTGCGATGGCCTTCCCTCCCAAGGAACCTGGGCATGTGSGGGGTGATTTTTGTTTTCAAATCCTATTTATTCTATCAGTGTRTGCATCCAACATCTCACACAGCACCTCATCGTGGGGAATTTAATCTCGAGCGGTCCTTTTTTTGCTGCAGTTTAGCCACACTCGCTACTTGGACGGCATCGTCCTCCCCCACGGATGCAGCACACAGCATCCCTGGCGTGGATGCAAAAGCCGAGTTGGGGAGCAAAGCCGTGGGGGGGGCACCCGGTCGGGGCGCTGGGTCCTCTCCCACGGCCGGCGCTCACGTCCAACRTTTCTTTGCGCAGCTGAAGTTCAAGTCACTGAAGCTCACCACGAACGCCGCTCTCCAGCGACGCTTCGGGAGCCCCTTCATCTTCCGCGAGGAGGACCCCAGCCGCCAGGTGAGCCCCCGGGCAGGACCGCCACGCACGGACCCAGCAGCCTTGGGGATGCTGCAATACCCTGCTCTGACCCCAGCGGGAAAAGCCCTGCAGAAGGGCTGGAGYGACCCGCACTGGGCACCCAGCTCGGCAGAGCCCGGGGCAGCTGTGGTCGGAGCTGGGCAGCTCCAGTTCCGGCACCACCGGATTGAGCAGGGAAAACCTGGGCCAAAACACCGGTGCATGGGGTGCGCACCCTCCCCAGCAGCTCCAGCATCCTCCCGAAGGGAGGGGATGCTCAGCAGCCCCACCATCGTGCTGTCCCCCCATCCCCTGCCCACCCGGCTCTTGCACCCAGCGGCAGCAGCGTCTTTTGGGGCTCTTTCCTTGCAGATAACRTTTGAAATCTCCAAGCCGGAGGAGTCGCAGATTCCCATCTGGATCATCCTGGGGAGCACGTTAGGAGGTCTCCTGCTCCTGGCCCTGCTCGTCCTCGCACTCTGGAAGGTGAGCAGCCCTTAAGCTGTGCCCGTTGGGGGCTCGGTAGAGACCCCCATGCATGGAGGGAYCCCCCAGCTCCACGTCCACAGCCCCACGAGCCCCTCAGCACCGCCGGGAATCGCAAAAAAAAGCTCCTCTAACCTTTTTCCGCTTCCATGTTATTTATATTCAGGGTCTAAACCTCCTGGCAATATCCCGTTAAAAGAAAGACTCTTCCCAGCAATCAGCTGAAGTAATGGTGGGGTTTTTCTTTTGTTTCTCTTTAATCCCTACAGCTTGGATTTTTTAAAAGCGGGAGCCGCAGGCGAGCGGCAGAGCGGGAGCGGAGCACCGGGGGGCTGGAGTGATGCTGCCGGGGCCGCCGGCTCCCCCCGCCCCCCTCCCAGCCCCTCGCCACTTTCGGAGCAGAGGTTCGCCTCCATGCCGAGGGATTTGGGTGCTGAGCTCGGGTTTGCAGCGAGACGAGAGTACAACCCTTTGTGTGAAATCACCTAAACAGGTCCAAAAGGCAAAAAAACCCCCCAAAAAAAACCCAAAAAAAACCCCAAAAAACCTACACATACCAAAATGCCCAACCCCTACTCGCGGCCCCGCGCCGCAGYGAGAGGAGCTTCAAACGGGGTTTGCAATGAGGTGGCAGCGGCGCGGGGACGAAGGGGCCACCGAAGCAACGGGCCCCGTAACTTGAGGCAAACTACGGGGCTGCAAAAAATCTTTAAAAAAATAATACCCTGAAAAAAATGAGGATTGCGCATTCCCGTGGCTGAGCTGTAGCAAACCCCCGGGCTTTGCTGGCCACGGCTCTCAAACTGCGTTGCATTCGTTAACCGGAGCAATTGGGTGGAGATTTTAATTTGCCGCCTTCTTAATGCACTGAATACAAATGATAGCAAATTAAAGCACCTTAATGCAAATCTCCAGTGTCCAGCTGTACATACTTATTTTAAAAATATCTACCTGTTTAAGCAAAGGAGAAAAAAAATGAATGAAAAAATTAAAAAAAAAAAATTAAAAACCAGTTTGAAGTGTTTTCTACAAACTGAGCAGTTTCGAAGAGCTTGTGTCCAGCAAGGGGCCGCACGTGTATTATAATTGTACATACTCGGTGTCACGCGAAACCGGATGGTCGGTGCTGTTTGACAAAAATCTTTCTTTTTGCATAACAGAATTATTTATGCTAATATTAATTTTATGGATGAAAAGAAAGCATATGTCTGCCGGATGTGTAATGAAGTTTGTTAAATACTGTCCTAGTATTTTTTAAGGATTAAAAATATGGTATTTTAAAAATGAATAGCCTCTGCTCCCCTTCTGTGCTAGGCCACCTCCACGGCACGAGCGGGAGCTGCTCACACCCCTCTGGGACACAGCAGAGGAGGACGGGGTTTGACTTTTTCCTCCACTTGTTTATTGTGGGATGCAAGTTTTTTTGCAGCCTGTTTTTAAAGGGAGGCTGTCGGGTGGGACGAGCGGCCGGGGGTGCAGCCCCAGCGCCTTTGTGAGCCCGGAGGAAGACGTGCTGCAGGATCAGCCCCGTGCATTGTACAAAATGGGGGAAAAAAATCTGATTTTTCATTGTTAGCATCCTCACCTTGAATGGGAGTTGTTAATGGCAGAGTTTCTGGCTGATTCGGGTCTCGGCTGTCCTGGGGGGCCCGGCTGGGGTGCAGGGCTACCCCGGAGAGCCGAAATCCCGGTGCAGGTACCAGGGTGGATGCTTGGGGCTCCGTGAGTCCAGGGCAACGCTGGCACTGCCAGCGCTCCCACGGCCCCAAAGAGACCAAATTTTGCAGATTTAGTTTTTCTCCCTCTTCACGCTCAACCGATTTTCCTTACCGCTGTTGAAAGCACATAGGCAGGATGCAGGAGGACTACGGACGGTGTCTTTCCAACCTTTTATTGCTGGGGGGGGAAAAAAATAAATAACTGCTTTTCAAAGCTTTGCCCAAAAGCATCTCAGCCCTTGGTGCTATGAAAACCGCAGCCGCTTGCCTGGCCCTCAGCCCCCGCACGGTCCCTCCCTCCCTCCCCGGGCTTTAGGTACCTGCAGCACCCGCTGCAAGG